>JAYESA010000013.1:115823761-116218761 GCA_036927795.1 Iris macrosiphon
ACACTAGAAGCAAATAGATTCTCGATAGTGGTTGCTCATGTCATATGACCGGTGATGCAAATATATTGGCAACTCTATCGATGAAGAAATAAGGATATGTTTTCTTCGACAATAATCTAAAATAATATATTATAGGTAATAGAAATGTAGGTATTCATCCTTTTCCTATAATTAAAGATATATGTTTACTAACAGAATTAAAACATAACCTACTTAGCATTAGTCAATTGGCTAACCGTGGTTATGGCATTATTTTATGAAAGACAAATATTTTATTTATGATAAATCTACTAGTAAGATAACTTATGAGAGAATAAGAGAAGATAATATGTAGGTTTTCTATTTCTTAAAAAATACTCATAATGCAAAAAGATGCTTATATGCAACCAATGACGAAAGCTGGTTGTGGCATATGCGCCTTGGACAAGAAAATATGGACACTATAGCCTGACTATCTTCAAAGAAATTAGTAAGAGGTTTACCTAAAATTCTTTTTAAGAAAGATATGGTTTGTGTTGAGTGTGAAAAGAATAATGTGACAAGATCTTCTTTTATGTTAATAAATGATGTAAATACTTCTAGACCTCTTCAACTTTTGCATATAGATTTATTTGGACCTAGCAGAGTCGCTAGTCTTGGCGGTAAGCTTTATGCCTTTGTGACTGTTGATAACTTTTCCAGATATACTTGGGATTATTTTCTAGCAAATAAAAATAAGACTTTCAGAATTTGTTACATTTTGCAAAAAAGAACAAAATGAAAAAGGCTTCATCATTACTCGTATCCGAAGTGATCATGGAGGCGAATTCGACAATTTTGATTTCAAAATATTTTGTAATTCAAATGGATTTCTCCGACACGAGGCACGATTTATTTCGGTGGAGACGGGAAGCTTAGTCTGCGATTCATCAGACCTTTCACTAATCTAGAGAGGGTCGGTGCATTGCTTATAGACTAGACTTGCCACCTGTACTGGAGGGAGTGCATAATATATTTCATGTGTCGGAGTTGAGACAGTACTTGGCAGATCCTAGTCACATGTTGGATCACTCAGAGATAGAGGTGGGCCCTACTCTTAGCTATCCAGAGCAGCCAGTTGAGATTCTGGATCGGAGAGAGAAGATGCTGAGGAACCAGACTATTCATTTGGTACACGTCGCATAGAGGCATCACTCTCCAGGGGAGTCTACCTGGGAGAGAGAGGATGAAATGCGAGAGCGTTATCCATATTTGTTTATGCCTTGAGGTATGTTCTGATATGTTCTTTCCTAGTTATGTTCTGTTCTTTTCTGTTCTGTTATTTTCTGAGGGGTAATTTTTATCTTTGAAGTTAGAGGACGAAATTATTTTAAGGAGGGTAGACTTGTCACTACCACATTTTCTAGGAAAGGATATTTTGGTTATTTCATAATTAATTAAAAATTATACATGATGAATAATTATTTATTGTATTATTTAATTATTGTTAGATGTTAGTTTAATATTTTGGACTTGTGTTAGTAGACCTAACTAGTTTAGATTAGATCCATAGACCAACATTTATTATTAGTTAGAATTAAGCCCAATTAGAAGCCCATTCATTAGGAGGAGGATTAATTTAATTAAACTATTAGACTAGAACCTTCCTTTCTTAATTATTTCTTCATGAGAGGCCCCAAGGGGTATATTGGACATTAAATAATAGCTTGAGGGAGGGGCTAAGGGGGTCGGCCTATATAAAAGAGGGGGGAAAGTTTCTCTCTCCTCTTTTTATTTCAAATCTAGATCTAGAATGTTCCTCAACCAAATTTCTTCATTCCCATATCAATTCCCTTACAAAATTTTTTTCAATTCCTTTCCAAATCACCATTGGAGACTAGAAGAGTAAAAATCTAGAAGGAGAAAGCAAGGATCTACAAAGAGGAGTAAGAATCGACAAGTTGAAGGTCAATTTTATCAAATTTGTAGGTTGCATTGGAAATCCATCTCCCAATAGATACAATTTAGTTTTTTTCTTTTAATTAGGTTCTAAATCTGAGTTTTAACCATAAGAAACCATCCTATATGCATAGGCTACCCATAGGAATTGGAATTAGGTTCATAGGAGGCCTATGGAGAAATTTATGGTACTTTTTGTGTCAATTTTGGGGGAATTCCAAGATTGACACTTGTTGTATTTGTCAATTGGTCATACAAACCAAATTGATATATGTTTGTTTGTTTGTGGCTAGTATCGTGTCCATAAATAGATACGTGTAGGTCATATCCCAACAAAATTGGTGATACGTGTTGATTTGGGAGTTTTTCCTTCGACACGGGTCTTTGTGTATGTCACATTTTGACACGGACACGTAGATGTGTGTTTGACTCTTCATATTGTTCATAAATAGTAATTTAGATTTGCTCATGTTCTTCGGAGTAGGTTTGGTTGTGTGGTGGACTCGTATCGCAAGCGTATCATAGATCTAGTGTGATATAGGTGCGATGCACTCCACATGCTTGTTGTGTTGCATTTCTAGATCCAATTTTCATTGTTCTTAGCTATTTGTAATATATGTATTCATATTTATATATATATATATATATATTGTTATGTATATATATGAATTTATATGTACTAGTGTATAAAGGTATTTATATGTGTTTATATATATATATATATATATATATATATATATATATATATATATATATATATATATATATATATATATATATATATATATATATGTGGATGTTTATGTTATAAGTGTATATGTATGTATATCTATATGTTGAGGTGAATGTTATACTACATATGTACATATGAATGTATGTGTATATATATATGTGTGTGAACTGTGACTTATATATATACATAAGTAGTTTTATATATATATATATATATATATATATATATATGATATGTTATGTATTAAGATGTATATAGTTACTTATATATATATATATAGTAGCATTAAGAGGAGAGAGATATTTATATGTTTAGTTGTGTAGTTAATATGTTTATGTATGTGATAAGAGGGGGGGTCAGTGAGCAACAACAAAGCCCGAGTAGCAGCTAGGCAGCGAGCTTGAGCAGCAGAGCCTGAGCAGCATCAGCTCGGTCAGTGAGCAACAGCAGAGTTCGAGCAGCAGCTAGGCAGCGAGTTCGACCATCAGAGCTTGAGCAGCAACAGCTCGGTCAGTGGCACAAAAATAATATTCCAGTATCAGCATAAGAAGCCACGGTTCGAGCATGGCTTCAGCAGCAACTAGCTAGGTGAGTTAGTTTAGTTAGTTTTAGCTAATAGTTAGTAGTATCTAGTTAGTTAGTTATATATTATATATATCTCTTATGTGTATCTCTAAATTATATATGTATATGTATGTGTATATGTTTTAGTTGTATTAATAGTTAGTGATCAGTGAGTAAGAGGTATTCCTATATACATATGTTAGTCATTAGGTTTGGTAGCTACTATATACTAGAGTGACATTACCTTGAGATACCAAGGTAAGTATCAAGGTATTGAGGGATACTCAAGGTATTTGAGATGGGTATCGAGATGGGTGTGTAGTGGTGCAATATCAAGTTGGTTCAAAGCCAAGGTGTCCACTTAGCATTTATGATTATGATTAGTATATTTAATATTGAATGAATATGCATATATGCTATTTCCATATCTCTTGTTTGCGTATCTTGAGATACGGTATCTTAGTGTGTTCATAGTATCTTAGATTTAGCTAGTGTGGCCTAGATCCTTAGTGTATGAACCCAATATCATAGAGATAGACTCATACAACCTAGAAATAGGTAGTTTGACCAAGTTTGAACGGTTTGACTTAGAGTTGACCTAGTTTGACTATTTTGACTTAGAAATAGTTTTTTGACCTAGATGTTGACTAGTTTAACTTATTTTTATTCCCAAACCTGGTATTGATGTTATATTCCCTATCTAGGTCTTCGAGGTACCGTACCAGACATCAGTGATACTATTTATCGGACTTTAGGCGAGTATATTCTCTGATAGTTTCTTAGCGAGTATATTCTCTGATAGTTTCTTAGCGAGTATATTCTCTGATAGTTTCTTATTTATGATATTCTTTATGTTCGTTGTATCTAGGGTAGATTTTCTTGATTTCTTGACACGATGGTTACATGGATTGGTATATCCGGATCTTGTCATAAGATATTATTCCTTAGTATATATGGTATATCTTGTGCAAACCTTGTTTCATTGTTCTTCGTGTACATGTACAGACACTGATTCTCGGGAAGACTTGTTACCTTCCTAGAGAATCTCGTGCCATAGCGTATTATGGTTGGATCCACTATACCAGTCAGCGTTGGGGAGTATGTAGTGTAGATATGTGATCATACCCTCCTTGTATCAAGTCTTGTTCATTGAATAGTGTTAATCATATACCGCACGTATGATTAGCCAGGCCATAAATCTTGTATCAAGTTCCCAAACGGATCACATGTTAAAACTGGTACTCACTCACTTAGTCATTTAGTATTCTTGTTCATTGTCATATTGTTCATTCTTATATTTATTTTTAGTATTTCCTTTATTGTATATCTCTTATATCTATTATTGTATCTTGTATATTCACATCTAATTACTGTTACATAGGTTGTATCATTGATTAGAAATGCTGTTAGAGATATACTTTACTCCTTTTCTGACTGGATATATTTTTCCCAGATGACACTAAGGAGTGGTACCCTACTCCTTACGGGCCTCAGGATATTGTGGGCTTAGAGTCAGAGATCCTGGCTCAGGAGGGACTCATCCCGACTGAGACAGATGACCCGGGACTTGTAGTTTCTTAGTTAATCTCTTATACTGGATTTGTCTCCAGCTTACTTTTAGCATTTTTTTTGACTCATTGATGTTATTATTTTGACTCAAGAGTTATATTGTAATTATTCTATTCTTTTATCATATTCGTGCAATTCTCCATCTTAGATCAGTGATTGAGTATATTAATATTATTGGTGACTCATTATATCGTTAGATAGATTAACCAAACAGCGTTCTACTACCGATTCTGCGGTATAGGCTGGGCGTTGTTTTCGACTTGCATCCCTACACCGGGTGCGGGTCGTGACACTTGTAGTATCCCAAAACCATATCCTTTGACCTTATTGGTTATTCAGATGTTGATTTTGCTGGAAACAAGGTACTAGCGGTACGTATCATATCTTGGGAAAGTCTTTGGTATCTTGGTTTTCTAAGAAACAAAATTTTATTGCATTATCAACTACAGAGGCTGAGTATATCGTCACAGGATGTTGTTGTGCACAAATTTTTGGATGAGACAAACTTTAGAAGAATATAATTTATCCTTTAAAAATATTTTTATCTTTTGTGATAATACTAGTAGTATAAATCTCACTAAGAATCCAATGTTATTCACGCACTAAATATATTGAGATTAGACACCACTTTTTAAAAGATCATTAACTGAATGGTAATATTTATTTAGAATTCATTGAAACAGAACATCAATTTGTAGACATTTTCACTAAACCCTTAGTTGAAGATCGATTCAATTTTATTCGTCGAGAATTAGATATTTTGGACTCTGATACTACATAACTTGTTTGTTTTATTTACCACTCTATTTTCTATAAATGTATAAATTATTTTGGGTATAAGCCGAAAAGGCCCTTCTGTCAAAGAGGTGTAAAGAGCCTTAAACGACACGGTACTTAAGTGTCTTCAGACCACCGCTAGTTGGGATCTGGCCCCTACAACTAACCCGAGATGATGAATACAATATGGAATAGGGAGTAATAAATAAAATTCAACAAACTATAGTATTGAAGCCAAAACCCTAAACTCTAGACTTAGAAAATTGACCTACACATATATAATTAAGATTCAAATCAAATTATTGTTCAAAGGAACCGAATTTGGACAAAGTTCGGACCAAACTTGGGCCGAACTCGGTTACCTCTGTTTTAAAATTCGAAATAAAATCCAACTCCTTATATGTTGGCTACTTTTCATCATAACCATATCTGACAAAAACAACAGCCTCCTTTCCATCTTCTTCCTCCTTAGAATCCTAGGTTTTCAAACCCTACCTTTGTGGTTCTCTCTCATTAAGACCTCTCATCTCTCTAAATCTTGGATATTGGTGTTTCTCAAGGTTCTCCTTTATATTCTTTATCTATATTCAAGTATAATCATCTCTCCTCTCTTCTTTTTTAAATGGCTCCTAAGTTATTTAAGAAAAAAAATTGCTGGAGAAGCATCATCTTCCAATGTTCAGGAATATATATCCCATTCCCTGTTCAGTCTATCAATGCCCGATGAGGGTGATTATGATGGCTTCCTATTTTTATCTCTGAATCAATCTGTAGAATGGTTTGATAATTTTGTTACTAGAACTGTCTGTCCTAGAAACCCTATTAATTTTACTTTATTTTCTGCGTATCTGCCTACTTTACGCACTTTAGGATTGGATGAATTGGTTGTTTCTAGATTTCCAATCTATATCAATGCTATCAGAATATTTTTCTATAATCTAATATTTGAATATGATTATATTAATTCTCGTGTTGGTGGGATAAATATTAAGTTTGATGCTGACAACTTGGGAGAAATACTTCATATTCCAAACGATGGTGAACCCCTTGTCGATATCACCAAATTTACATTTTTTTGAATGCACACCTCTAGACTCCTTTAAGGATTCTCTTTGTAGTTTTGTCCCTCGTTCCTAGGGTAAGCTTAAAGCCAAATACCTTAACAAAAGGTTTTATGACTTACATCATATTTTTTCTCTGTGATCATTCCCAAGCGATCCTCCATTGATGATATCACAAACTTAGAACTCTGTGCTATCTACCTTCTCCACTTTGGGATTCAATTTAGTTTTCTAAAGACTATTATTCATACTATGGCTCGGGTACGTAAGAATAAGCAAAATTTATTGTACGCTATGTACTTACCTATCATATTTCAATACTTTGGCATTCCATTGGATGACTGTACTTATCTAGCAGAGCCCTCCTACCTCTTTACTGCCTGTAGGACTGAACCTGATCTCCCACTTACTCCACCTATTGATGCTACCTCTGGTGCTGGCCCATCTGCACCACCTCCTGATGCTACTACCTCAGCTTCTCCACCAATTACTCTTGAGTATCTCCACATTATGCTCCAAGATCACTTTCGGCTAGAAAATGATCGTCACAGATTAGAGGTTGACCACTATCGTGCTATGGAACACCATACCACTTTCCAGGCTTAGGCTATATCCAACTCTGTTATGGATATGCGTTACAGCTTCTCTCAGTACCCTGGCAGACCGATTACTATGGTTCGTGATCCATCCATCTTAGGCTATCTCATTAATAGTCGCGACATTACGATACTTTGATCCTGATGCTGCTTTTTATGATCCCAACCATTCGGTAGAGACTAGTGATGATGATCAGTAGTAGTAGTGTAGAGATTATTAGCTTACCATTTAGTGTTCATGTTTTTCTTTATAAGATGTGATTCCAGCTATGCTACTTTAATTATGAGACTTTTGCTGTGAAATTATTAATGCTTTAATTTGGTAATGATGTCTGTTGCAAGCTATTTTTTAATGCTCTCTTGATATTGTGTTGTATCTACTTCACTTTTTTTTGTTTTTCTTGTCTCCAACATTATGGGGGAGAGTTATCATTTTGATAAATGACAACGGGGGAGACATCGATGATACACACATAACAACCATTACAAGTTATTATTGCGGGGGAGTCATTGATCATTAATAATCTTTGTTGTTGTATTAGTCGCAGTTTTGTAAATTATCAAAATAGGGGAGATTGTTGGCCCATCTGGTCATAGTCAAACCGATTTTAATAATCGATCCAAACTAAGAGTCGATACATTACAACTCTGATGGATCTGAGAAGAAGATGGCACATCACTTTGCCACAAGCTACGACTACAGATGTTTGTGCTCGGGTTTCTTTTATGTTTTTTATGTTTATTTTATTTTACTGAGTCTAAAGACTTATGTGAGCCAGAATAAAATTTTGGCATCTTGATTGACCTTGTATCCAAAGTCCACTCAAATATAAGCCTGCCCAACCATAAACTCATTTGGATTCGAGCCTACACTCAAACTCCAGTCAAAATAGTCTAAAAAGACCAAACCGAACTCGGTACGAGTTCTGTCCGAATTCGGACCAAACTCGGGTACTCAAAAACAAGTTTCCTAGTCAGACTCATCTCCTGAAGACCAGGCTCCCAACATTTAAAACTTCGAACGTTATGCATCAGAACTCGGCCCTAACTTTGTCTAAAAAAATCCTATAAATAGAGAAGAATTTTCCATTTCCAACATCAACTCAATCATTCTTCATCTTCTTAATTCCTATAAAAAGATTTATCCTTCTTAGATCAAGACAACTCACTTTCCTTCTAAGTGCCCAAGTACCATTCCGATTAGAAGTTGACTCAAGTTGTACAAGCTTAGTTAAAAAGATATTTTTCAATTCTTGTCTGAAGTCACGAGTTCTTTGGATCAAAGCTCATATTGTAAGAAGTTGGCGTGCTCTTCGGATCAAAGGCGCGTGTGTACCCGATTTCACAAATAGTGGATTAACACCAAGAAAGAATTCTTGGTCCTGGACTAGTCCTCTACGGAAGAAACCAAGATAAAATTCTCTGTATTTAAGTTTTCTATTCTGAACCTTATACTCTGCATATTCTCTTTCAAATATATGTTATTGCAGTTTATAAGTTAGCCTATAACTTAAAAATTTTAATTGGTGATTATTTTCTGTTGTACACGCATTTACTCTATTCACCCCCCTCTAGGGTTGCTACATGATCCTAGATCAGGTATCAAAGGTTATAGTGTATCAATGAGAGGAACTACATTAGAAAGTAAGCATATGAGTGAGCTATGAGGGTGCATGTGCATATATGTGTTAGAGTTAGTCGCAAGGGAAAGTGTAGGTACCATGAGGGGGTAACAAGTACTAGATTGGTATCAGTGATACCTGAGAGTATCTAGCGAAGGTATGGTTTTGTGTCAGTATTAATTATAGGGAGTACTAGTATCTATAACATCTAGATGATACATTTACACAACTACAAATATGGGAAATCTTGTATAAGATTCAATACTAGTGTAGATACTTATATAAGGTCAAGGATATACCTATGGATACCTGTGTATATGCAGGTAGACTATATATATATATATATATATATATATATATATATATATATAAGGGTATACGTATATGAGTATTGGGCTAGGATATATTATATGATACATGGTATAGTGTATTAGCTAGTGATAGTTGATATTAACTTGTAACCTAATATTATCCAACTTACCTTGGATATTAGCAATGTAATGACTAGTCTTGGCGTAGAAAATAAGGATGACTTAGTTTTGACTAGTGTTGACTAGTTTGACCCTAAACTCAACTCTTAGAGTGATTTTGACCTAGAGTCGACATAGTTTGACTATTTTGACCTAGCTCTAAACTAGAAATCATATTTTAGCTTATTTAAGCTTGTTATCACTTCATTACACCAAATAATATTGAATTTTATATATAGGTCTGGTGATTCCAGTTCAGACACCAAGATACATTATTTGCTCAGGACCACAAGCGAGTACATTCTCTGATAGTTTCCATATTTTTGATATCGACTCTGATTTTGGTCTATAACATTGTTTTACCTAATTCCTCGATACTATAGATATACGGATTAGTATTATATGGATTCACTCTCTTGCGATATATGCATCATACTTGTCTGGCCTCTACTTTAGGACTTTTTATTGGCATCACATCAGGACTCACTTACTGGCATCACTTACTTTTATCTGGCTGACCTTGTACTTGATTTGTGTGTAGGAACTTGGATTCATTTAAACTACTTGGAGGGAGAAATATCTTAGTAGACATGTAAAAATTCCCAAAATTTGGAACCTTCCTCTACTGGTCTAATCTTAAAAGATAGCAGTCGTACACAACACGTGCGACGAGTCATATTATCCCTAGCAATTTACATGTCGAAAGTGGTATTTCAAAATACAATAGTTTAGTTACATTTTTGCTAGCTTCACATTATACTTGTTGGATACATCATTTATGTCTTAGTTGTAGCTCTCATTATTTACATCTTTATTGCCATATTCTCTTGTTTGTCATATTTACTTTTCATTGATCTTTTGTTGTTGCTCTATTTATTCCTAGATTCATTTCCTTACCCTGCTTATCATGTATTTCTTACTATAACTATTTTATTGTCTTTATTAATTAATTGGAACTTCTATTGTGTTGTACTTTGCTCCAATCATGACTGGATAATATTTTTTAGATAATTTTTTATAGGACTTGTGTCCCACATTATGGACTATAAGAGGTTGTTGGTGCGGACTTGGACCCAGTAGATCAGGAGTGATTGCCGGGAGGTCTAGCCAGAATTACTAGTTATCCTAGTTAGATTTTATTTAGCATTTTTGGTACCGAATTTGTTCCAGCTTATATTTGAGACTTGGATATTGTTGTTGTATTAGGATGTTGTTTATGTTTAGACTTTAAGTTATGTTAGACTTCTTGGATATCTTATCGAGCTTTGGATTTGTGATTGAGTATTTATCATTATTATCATAATGTCCGCCTTCTTGGAGTTGTGATATCATTTACATGTTATATATATTTCTGTGTGAGATTGATAGTTAGTTGACCTTGATAGCGTGGTACCACCGATGCTACGACGTAGGCTGGACGTACCCACGTATTCGTGCCCTTTACCGGGTGCGGGTCATGATAATTAACCTTGTAATGTTTGTTGTGTACAAAATAACGGGAGATGACCCTTATATATAGGAATCTTGGAAGAATCTATATACTTATCAAAATATAGCTATGGATCATTCTAGATTATTTGACAACTGTAATATTAGGACATCTTTATAACATAAATATTTTAAAATTACCAAGAACATTATAGGCATAGAACATCCTAGAATATGGACTAAAACTAAATTTTATTTCTTCAAATAAATATTTTAAAAATGATATCCTTTATTTGCCCTTTCTTTCTTCCAATGCGAAACTTTGGCTAGATTAGCTTGATTTTCATCATAACCGATGCTCAATCTTTAATTGTACCTCTTGACTTCATCTTGAGCATTATTCTTTAGCTTGTATATACTTTTTATTCTATTTTTATTTTGCTACTTTGGAAGTTTCTCTTGCTCTCAAGTGTTGTCCTTCATGATATCCGCAATTTCTTTATGCATGGCATATATTCCCTCCTTACATTGTGCCACTTCTTCAAAACCTATTGGTTCAAAATTAGCAAAAAGGCAAATAATTGTTAGATCATTTTGATTATTGATAACCTCAATATCCTCTTGCAAGCTCTTCATGTGTGGAGCACTTCTCTTATCCAAGGATGATGGTGGAGAGTCTTCTCGAGATGGTATAATGTCATGAGTGGAATAATAGACTCTTGTGCTTCTTTACGTGCTTGCTTTTTATCCTCTTGTTCTTTGAGAGGAACTAAGTCATAACTTGCTTCCTGAATATCCGATTGTTGTGGGCTTTCTTCATTGGATACAATGTTTGTACTAGCATCAATTTTTTGATCGATTTCTTCTTGACTCTCTTTTTCCTTAACCGGTAATTCTAGATTATATTCAAAAGTGAGATAATCGCCAATAAACTCATCAAGATCCATAAAGTTGTTTTCCTTAATGTGAAGGCACCATTTGTCTATATCTTCTTCTTCTTCTTATGCAAATAATAAAGTTAAGTTCTCTTGTATTTCCTCTTTAACATATTGATCTTTCTTCTCAACATGTCTAGTTGTGTTTCTATAGTCCGTTATTGCATAATGTCCAAGCTTATGAAAATTATAGCATTCAACTTGAGATTTGTCGTACCTTTGGTTTTCATATCTTCTTATGAAGCTTTCTCTTCCACCTCCTCTTGTAGGATAGTTTTGGCCTATTTTTCTATTAGTAAATATCTTATAATAATTTCTTCCCTCTCTTCCATGACCTCGACCACGATTATGATTATGACCTCTTTGACTTCTTTGATTGGTAAAGCTTTCTTGTTTCTCCTAGAATATGAGCATCATTTAAAAGACTTGCTCTAATGTCTCTTGCTTCTTTTTTCTTCTTTCTTCATAGTCTTATAATAAGCTCTTGAAATGCTCAATAGTGATGGACTCCAAGTCTTTAGTTTCTTCAATAGTTACTATAATATGCTTAAATTTTGGAAGTAGAGAGCGAAGAATTTTCTCTATTACTCAAATATTTGTCATACTTTTACCATTTTCTTTCAATCGATTAACCATGGCTAAAACTCTAGCAAAGTAGTCCGAAATAGTTTCAGATTCATATGTAAAGCTTAAAATTTACCACTTAAAGTTTAGAGGCGCACATTCATTACCATATCATGTCCTTTGCAAGAAATTTAAAGTTTCTTCCATGCTTCTTTGGAGGTTGTTGCACTTGAGATTAACTCGAACGCATCATCATCCACAGCTTGGTAGATGAGGAAGAGAGCTTTCTTGTTCCTCTTTCTTGAAGCTTTTAATATCCCCTTTTGAGATTGAGATAATGAACCCATATCTTGTGGCTCAATATAAATTTTTTTTTACAACCTCACATGCATCTTGTGCTCTTAGCAAAGCCTTCATCTTGATGCTATAATTGCAAAGTTGCTGTCACACCCGATTCCAGATTTGATATTTCTTGAATTTCTAGAATTTAATTTTTTCAATAGTGTATTCCTGTTGTATTTATCATGTTGGTTTCTGTTATTTTATTTATTGTTTTACATTCTGTAGTTGAGAGGGGCTACCCGAGACTAGTAGAATATTCATTGGCATTGCCACAGACCCAATTTAGGACCCTCATGCAGAATGGACACTTGGCTTGGTTTATTTGATTGAACCCATGACTAAACCATCTTTCTCTCCTCTTAGTATATATATGAGTATTTTCTCTCTCCTCACTCATTTTCTTATTTCATACTTCTTTCTCCTCTCCCTCAAGCTCCCTCTAGCCAAAACCTAGTCATATGGAGAAGTTACTGTGACTTGGACAGTGAGAGGTAGAGACTAGGAGCCACCCAAGGCTTGCTCAATGATGAAGTCTTGATTTTTGAATTTTTATATATATGTTGTTTTAAAAATATATTTGATGGAAAATGTGCTCATTGAGTTGCTGATCATTTTAGTTCTTGGAGTTTTGAATTTTGATGAGTATATTTGAGTAGATCTGAATTTAAAGTTTATGGTTTTCATGGATTCCATATATTTTTTGTGGTTTTGATCTACTAAAACATGGTATTTTAGAAAAACCAGTTTGTGTGGAGCACTTCTTTTTAAGAATTTTGGCTTTTGATTCAATTAATTTGGAGTTAAAATGAAATATTTATGAAGAAAATAATTTTTTGTTTTTTGGAGTTTCCACTATAGTTGAACCTGCTATTTGGAAAAGATGAAGTTCTCATCCGGCTAGCATCATATGCGACCGAGAGTTCTATATGGCATGACCTTCATGCGGCCAGGACTCTTTGCCGCATAGCCAACTAGCATGCGTCCATCTTGTTGGTTGCATGACTGATCATTTCACAAAGTGTTCTAGAGCTAAGTTACAAAACTTCTTGTATTTTGCCAGCTGAACGAATGAGAAATTCGCTAAGTCCAAGGATTTACTCATGCGGCCGAGAGAGCATGCGGCAACCGGACTAATGCGGCAGTGCCCCTATGCGCCTCTTTTTATTGTGGACGCATAACTCTGCTTCGCCCTTGTACATATTTTTGTGATTCTTGTTTTATCTCCCTGACACATTTTTATGGCATGTCACATCTATCACCTTTAGTTAATTTTCTTTGACACGCATTTATGACCCATCACTCAGCACTTGGGTGCATGCGGCCAGTGGGTGCATGCGGCCAGTGAATCCATGCGGCCAGTGGACGCATGTGGCCAGGAATTTTTGTCCGTATTTTATGTTCCTTTTATTTTGATCATTTAATAATTCCTTTTACTGATTATTGTTGTGTACTTCCTTATGTTGATATAAGTTTATGCTACAAAACAAGTTTTGCTTGTAGTTCACGAGACAAGTTTATGTATAAGTTCACAATTCTTACGACACCGTGGAAATATTTGTGTATGAAAATCCATTGCATTTGGCATCGGGAAATCGAGGGTGAGTATTGTCCAATGTATCGCATGTCACGAATACGATAACTCATGAAAAGCTCGTACTCGTGACTCGTCATTCTAGGGAGTTCTCAAGTGTCCACGACTTGAGAACTTGAAATAATTTAGTAATGATTAAACAAGATAAGATTCACCTAGATCATTGGGAGGAAAGAATATTGTGCTACCGGCTACCCCGATCTCTAAGGGCCCCATGCAGCATGGAACAATCCTGCTAGGCAATGGCTCCATGACTGACCAAGTTTATGTGTGTTGTGACACTACAAGTTATTATTGAGCCACAGTTCATAACATTATGTATTTCAATAAATGCATTCCAGTTATGTTTCGGTTTCAGTTTATGTTACAAGATAATTTACAGATAAGTTTATGTTTACAAAACTAGTTTCATTTACAAAACCACTTTATGTTTATAAAACCAAATTTTATTTACAAAATTCATTTATATCTTCAAAAACTAGTTTATGCTTATATTTTGTTATGTTATGCTATCAGTTATCTGCTTTAGTTCTTTGAGATGTGCAATATAAGTACTAGACAAGCGTACCCTTGGCCATCTTGGTTGACTGCAGTGTTGGTGGTAGCGTAAAGCATGCATCTATTAGTAATTAGATTTGTGATAACCTTAGTTAGTTAATTTTAGCAAGCCATAGGCATGTTTAGCCATACAATTAATGCTTGTCTATTCGTTAAGCTTTTCCTTTTATTCATTCTTTAGGCGCGTGGTTAGGATGCTAAGTTCTGCTCGAGTGAAGGTCTGCAACCCCGATACTTATTTAGTTTAAGGGTTGTCCCGATCCAGAGTAGTTTCTATGCCCTCTTACCACTCTTCGTCTTACTTTCATTTATAACACTTATTATTAGTTCTTCCAGTTATATTTTGAGACAAGTACATTGGTACCGTACAAGTCTCGATCCACATTTATTTTTCTTATATGTCTCTATTTTGCTGTATGTTGTTTTGTGTTTGGTCTATCATCTTGTGCTCCTTTGTGGTACTTGTTGCTTGGGGTTCTAACTCGACTGGTTTTGTATGGCCAGATTACCCTAAGGAGACACATGATCCACTTTACGTCCCGTAAGATGGTTCGCACTCGTAGGACTGCGGCCAAAGCTCGCTAGTGGGTTTCCTGCTTCCACCCCTCGTAGTATTATTTTCTTTTGTGGTAATTTAGCAAAAGGCAGTGTTAGCCCCTTATTTTGATTTTACTTCTCTGATTTCGGTCAACATGATGTATATATTAGACCATGGCTGATATATTTGATCATGTATAATTATACTCTGCTAGTACAATATTATGTATTCACTAGCTTCATGATCATATGTGGTATATAATTTAGGATACTTTTTTTACTTTCATATATGATATACTCTTGTACTTGTGTTGTGGATTGAGATACTAGAATTTGTCGATCTTAGGACTGACGTCGTAGCATGCTAGAGTCCACCCATATGTCTTCTAGACAACCTTAGCACATTACGGCTTACTTCGGTATTCTACAAGGTGTGGTTGGCCATGTCAGTCCTCATACTTATCCAGTATTCTAGGAGCGAGACGTGACAGTTGCTTTTATTGAGGACGGAAACTTGGAAGGGAGTCATCTCGCTTTCCATTTTCGACCTCGAACCGCCTCGCTCTGATACCACTTTTTTGGAATTATGGTAGGCCAACTAACTGGGAGAAACTAATTTGGAGGGGAGAAACTAATTTAGAGAGGGAGAAAATATAGAGATAAGAATTTTATAGAAGAGAAGAATGGAAGGAAAAAACATTATAAGAACACTAATCTTGTAATATTATGTAAAAATGAGAGGAGAACGCTCATATTTATAGGACTCTTTGAAAAGTCTACACACTTATTAAATTATTGCTATAGATTATTCTAGACTCTTCTATAACTATAATACTAGGACATCTCTAGAACATAGATATTTTAAAATTACCAAGAACATGTTAAGCATAGAATATAGAGTAAAATTAAAAGTGCCAAATGAACAAAGTCCAATGGTGGTGGACCAACTAGATTAGTTGGGCTAAAAAATATGGTTACAAAATCAAGTTTATTTTCATTAGTAGTATGAGCAACTAGCAGCAACAAAAGAAATTTTATTTGGATTTGGAAGAGTATACTAAACGAGCTAAGTTAGCAAGTCAGCTCATGTGTTCAAAAACTTTATTAAAGGAATAACTTGTTGTATTCGAAATGGAAACCCATGAAGACTTTTTTTAATGAAGCTAAACGAAAACAAAATAATAACAAGAAATCAAAACCATGACTATGGATGGTAATTTTATCTAAATCCGACCTGAACCTGGGTTTTTTACTGGACGGCGGGTTTGGGGTTTTAAAAATGGGGACAGGGTGGATATGGGGATTAAAAAAATTCTCCGATTGAATTCAGGGCGGAGTATGGGTATAGTACTTCCCGCCCCGATAAATCTCCAACCCTGATTACTTATACCTATATATTTTTGTTGTATGAAAATGTAGACCTCTATTTAAAATATATTTTTTGGTTTTAACATTCTCTCTTTATTGTTTTGTATTATAGTCTTCTATTTAGTACTTGTATATTTTTTTTGGAATAATATTCTCTTCTTGTTGTACTGTATCATTTTTTATATATGTTTTTTGACGAAAACCAGATTTTACTAATATATCTTGTATTATTTGGAATGAAAAAGTTTTAAAGCTTATAATGTACAAAACAATATTAACGGGATGGGGACGGGGAGTGTATTGTTTAAGGGGGATGGGGGTAAAAAATTAAATCAGAACGGTAATGAAATTCGAATACTACTCGGGGACGAAGATGGGGGTATGGTCCATGTCCCCTACCCTTCCCATTGTCATCCCTAACCGTAACATTAGTATAGAATTTTAATAAAGCCTTCCGAATATTAGGTATTACAAGTTAAACCTTTGACATTATTATATATACCATTATTTATTATGGTTCTTTAATATTTGAACGGACCTTGAATCATGACGAAACTTGGATCATTGGTAGACGCTATCGTCGAGTTACCCCTATGAATAAATTTTCTTCCAATTCTGAAAAGCTTTTTCGGAGCACAATTTTTAGGGCACCCAATATGCCCAGGAGAGTCCTTTTCGTAATCCATGACTCAAATCCTCGCTCTGAAAGATCATGTGACATTTCTCATCATTTTTGATCTGGCAATATATTCAATTTTATATTTTGAAGTCATTCTTACTTGAGTTATTTTTTGTACTTCGTAAGGCCTAATGTTAGCCAGGTTTGGCTCATAAGGTTATTTTTTACAAATAACCTATTATGGACTATCAGATACTTCACACAGTGTTTACATAGTATTCGTCTCATGTGGATACAATCATCTCAAGATTTAACTATGATTCCATCTTCGTGTTCAATACGTCGACTCTTCTCAAATACAGATTAGGAAAGATACCTTGCCTTATGTACTCTAATTATTTCTAAACTATTTTAGTTATATTTTATGTTCCTTAGTTACTGCTTATATCAATTTTTGGGTGCGTATGACATGGATACAATCGACGATAGTTGTCGATTGGGTTCGATACAGACTTAAAATAATATTTGGATTATTCGGATGTTGTGATGAGATACTATGATATTTCATATTATTTTGGACCCTGTGTAGAAGAATAAAAAGTTTGCCTCAGATAGATGGTGCAGTTTTCTACAAATAAATCCAACAGTAGAAGAATGGCGCACTTTCTACTTGTTCTAGAAGAAAGACGCTCATTTCCCTACTTTGGTGCAGTGTCTACTAATTTCAAAGGATGGCGCACTATTCAGAGAGTAGAAAAGTGGCGCACTTTCTTAATCTTACAAAGGATGGTTCACAAACGATCTACTCTCTCTCAACAGTTTAATGCAGCAGACTAAAAGCTGACAAAGGCAGAAACCAAGGAGTTAGAGGTCATCATTATAGCGGAGATACGACACGCAAATCCAGGTTGTCATTTAGCGACCCAACCGCAGTGACACTCCTTTAAAAGTGTGCCACAGTGCCATTCTCCTCAAAAGTGTGCCACAGTGCCATTCTCCTCAGAAGTGAGCCGCAGTGCCATTCTCTTCAAATGTGTGGCACAGTGCCATTTCTTTCAAAAGTGTGCCACAGTGCCATTCTCCTCAGAAGTGTACCACGGTACCATTCTCCTCAGAAGTGTCCCACAGTACCATTCTCAGAAGTGCGTCGCAGTGTCATTCTCTTCAAAAGTGCATCATAGTGTCATTCACCTCAAAAGTGCGCCGCAGTACCATTTCCTTCAAATGTGCACCGTAGTGCCATTCTTTCAAAAATGTGTCATAGTGCCACTCCATCAAAAATGTACCAGTCTCCAGACGACTTCTAAAGTGCACATACTATCCTAACCAACAGTGAGCAGTTATGAATGTATGTCATACATGCCGTACTTCTCGTGAAAGGTGTACAAATAACTGTCCCCCACGACCTATGCTTTCCTCATATAGGAAGCTACATGTCAAGCAGGCAACAAGTTGTGCACCCACTCATGTAGAACGTGGGATATTAATCTACCAAAAGTGCTCGCACAATGGTAAAACAGTGTTGACTGTCCAAAGTGCTCGTATATTCTTATAACCGCTCTTAAACTCTATAAATACAGGTTCTTCGCAACCATGAACACACAGGATAGAGAGACAGAGAAAGGGGCTAGAATCTTCAAGTCTTTGAAATTCAAGAGCAGAGTAAGAGAAAAATAAGCTTCTCGTGCCATTGTGCCAGAGCTTTCTTATTGTTCAACTCTCCAATTTATTCGCAGCAATCTTCAAGTCTTTAAAATTCAAGAGCAGAGTAAAAGAATCAGAAGCTTCTTATGTCATTGTGCCAAAGCTTTCTTGTTGTTCAACTCTCCAAGTTATTCATAGCATTTCCTACGCTTCTCTTTCATCGTGCGCATTTTTTTACCGTCGAATGGTCCAAGGAGTAAAGTAATCATTTGCATATCAGATCTCTATAACTATATTTCCTCCGAATCAAATTGTACTTAGATTCCTATTTAGGATCTTTCTTTGTACCTTTTAACAGTTTGTAACACGAAAGTTCCGTATAAAAACTTTCCTTGCAAACATCCTGATGTAGGCTTATGATAACAATGTAATATGCATGATATGAGATGTACTCGTATCCGAGCTATAGCTGATACAAGCGAGGTGTGCATTAGTTAGTATATGAGATATGTTTCAGATATAAGTTATGTTATCTATGGTGGTGGATTCATAATTTATTGTATGGCTATAGATGAATCATGGCTCAATGGGCAATATCATTAGGCGAGGAGGAGTCACATGGTGTGTGGGCTACTATAAAAATTTTGATAAATCATAGACTTCATAGGATCTACAGGAATGATAACCCCTTTTATGAATATGGCCTCTTGCGTTCGATGGATGCTATGCACATATTTTCGATAAATGGTTCCATGTATATGATCTGATACTTATTCTGCTAGACAACCCATATGTACGAACATTGTCCTCACATTAAATTCTTTTAGTCATTAGCATATATGCATGTGTACCTGTTGTTTTTTAGTTGTATTCAGTTTACATTATGGTATATTTTTATGTATCTTTCTATCTCCTTCTGACGACATGGTATCCTTCCAAGTTAGGTGAGCATGACTATGCCGAGCTTACCCTTCAGGAATATTGATGGTCCTCTTCTACGATCTAGGTATTTTTTTAGTATAGTTGTATGCAATACCTTTTATAGTTATATCCATTCTATTATTATTTTGATGTTATTACCTAGTATTTATAAGTCTTTTTGTATTTCTTGGGCTTGTTTGGACACGTATATTATTGGGTGGCCAACCTTAATACATTATGTCCAATCTTGATATTTGTGTTTATGTGGATTGAGATTAGTGTTGCTAGTTTAGTCATAGTTTTGGAAAACTATATTTTTAGGCCTTAGATAACCTATACATATATAGTTAGACTAGAGCCAGCTTTATACATAGCTAGTTATTGTCATGTGCTCTGGTTCTATGTATTTTAGGATTTTGGTGTGACAGTCTCCTAGAGAAACTCCTTTATAACACCCTTAATTTTGGTTTGAAGATGTTCCTCCTCAAAGTCCTCCTTTATCTCGAGCACTACAAAGTAAGTCATCTCCCATTTTCTACCTCCCTCGAGCTGAAGAGCAGAGATATATTTTCCCTTTGATGGCTCACCTCATGTAATACTCACCATGCACAATGAACCTTCCTCTATAATTGACAACTCTGAAGTGTGGCATTGGAACCGCCTTCATCAAGAATAAGAAATATATGCCAAGTATCATCTTAAAGTCATCTAATGATATGCTGTGAAATTGGCAACAACCAACCAATGTCTCACCTCCACACAAACTCCCTTTCTTTTTCCTACACGGGATGCTTCTTCGAATTAACCATCTTCATCTTGCATGAATCTTTTTCCAATGTTAGACCCAGGAAATAAACTTCCACACTTGAGATAAAGTTATGAGTGGTGCATATATCGAACAAGCCATAAATGCAAAAAGTCAGAATCACAAGTACTATTTATGAGATCCCTGGGATTGTAGCCAAGGATCGTCAACAAACCTGAATACTTTGAGTGGAACTTTGAGTGGAATAGGCTAGAAATCTTTAGCCATTTTACCCCATATGACTACTGAAATTGCCAGACTGTCTTTACGAAAACGAAACCATATGGATTCATTTTGGAAAGAGATAGAGGTAGTCTCGGGGAAGCGCTGATCCTAGAAAACATCCGAAAAAACCGTCTACGGAACTACCGAGCAGAGGCAAAAAGACAAATTTCTTCCACTGCCGAAAGATCTTTTTTTTCTGAAAATGACTTATAAACTTTATTATGCCCATCCCTCATTGGTTGCCCACGGATCCCATTATCAAGAAGTGTATCCATATTCTCTTCTCATTGATCCTTATATATATATATATATATATATAAGATCCATGCTCATAGTCTTTGACATAACGAACTTGGCCTTAACGACAATGAGTAAGTGCAGTGCTCTCATGTGCCCTCCCAATTTGTACTCCCTGCCTTCCACATCCTCTCTTCGGATGACATTGACTTATTTTCCTATATTTTGGTAATCCCAAGCATAGTGATTCTCTCCAAATATGATACATGAAACTATCTGCTCAGGTTGGGCTTTATGACGTTTCTTTCCTTCAGAAAACCCTCCTTAAGGGTGCTCTCCTTCTCTCCCATACCATTCTCCTCGGTGGTCTTTGGCTTGGCCTTGGCTTTTTTTTATTCTATAATACTCGATGAGCCTCTCAACTGCTACCATATCGACGTTCAAGTCTTGCAACTACTTTTACTGCAATTCTTGAGCTGCCCACAGTTGAAGTCTATCGAGAAAAAAGAACAAGCAATCCTCCTCGCCATGCTAGATATCGTGAACATCAAATGTGTAAACTTTGCAATATAGTCTTTGATCGCCCTAGTATGCTTTAGTTGCCGCAAGTTCCTCTTCGATGTGAATACTATGTTCTCTGGGTAGAATTGAAGCTTCATCTCCTTCTTGAGATCCTCCCAAGTATCGATTGAGCAGATACCCTTCTTAATCTCTGTACATAGTCGACGCCACAATTGCATGGCATCTTCTGTAAAGTAAAGCACCCTAATTTTAACCCTCTCGGACTTGTCCTCAATATGCAATGCCTTAAAGTATTACTTTGTATTTCATAAGAAGTTCTCTTATTTGACATCCCGTACATGTTGAAGGGTTTTGACTCAAGGATCTTCCTTCTCTGTGCCTCCCTACTCGAAGGTCCACTATCACAATATCCTGCTCGAAATAATAATTTTGGTCTTGAGATTCGCATAACTTGTCACAACCCTACCCGAATATTCGAGCACGAGTACGTGGGTACGTTCAGCCTAAGTCGCGGCATCGGTGGTAGAATATTGTCTGGGTTAACTCTATTATCTAAATATCTCATACAATATATATATATAGTACATGTCAATCATCTCAACTCCAAACGGAGGAACAATATGGTATCTCATAAATATAACTATACTCAATCACAATGCAACTAAGGAAGATAGAGCACGAATAGAATAAAGAAGGAAAAGAATCATAATACATCCACATGACTGAAATAATATACATGTTATAAGTCTCAATAACAGTCTAACAAAATAATCTAAACCTCCTCAGGCTCTGGTACTAAGTTCTCCTGGTCTACAGGAGTATCCTCTAATAGAATACCGTCCTATGGTCCGTAATATGTAGGACACTGGTATACGAGCCAATCATTTAAAAAATATATCCAGTCAGGATTAGAAAGAAATACATACCTCTGAAAGCAGTTTCAAATACATAATCTAGCATATAAAATAGATAATAGAAAAGAATACAAGATAACTAAACAATAGAATAAAATAAACTAGAGTGAACAAGTAATGTACTGGAATGAAGAACATGCAATAGAATATCTGCAATATAATGGAAATAACTAAAATCTAGCTAATGCGCCATGGAATATAAGTTCATTATAAGATTGATTTAGGTTGAACACGAATACAATATGGTAACTCGATTACAAGTGTGATATATAATCGACATGTACACGAATACACTGGACTTATTCACATAATTACCTCCTACTCCCCCATCCCCAACCAATACTAATGGATCCAATCACGACAATTATGAACACGAATATGGGCACACTGAACACTGTTGTCTGATAAAATAAATGAAAGATATGGAAATAAGGCTTTATACGAAAACCTGCTCTTTATGTTTACAAACAAGCAGTACAATTAATCCTATACGAGGATGTCGAGTATAATTTTTTAATCTGGGTAAATATTGCTATAGGAGTCTGATCTGCAGTCGATCACTTTGTCCCTTGGGCTACACGATGATGAAGAAGTGCCTTAGAAGACAGAAAGCAGCTTCGAAGGTTGCTAAAGAGAGTGGATGCTCGATGCCAAAGTCGTTGATCACTACTCTTTGCCTGAGCTCTGGATTCTTCTCTCTCAAAGACTCTTCTGTTCTGATCTTTAAATCTTCGACCGTTTTCCCTCCAATTTTTTGACCAATTTTTCTCCTCTCCCTTTCCTCTGTCAATAGAGGTCTCTATTTATAGAGTTTTAGTGACAGTGACCATCCAGTCAGCCTAAAAGCTGAACAGTGGAAAGTATAACACCCTTTTATACGATGGTTACAATAACCGTTACCCGCATATAAATGACCTTTTGAATGAGCGTGTGACGCGTGTCCAATTAAGAGAAAATGCGTATAACTGCTGCGAAGATCACGGCATAAAAGCCACGTAGGTAGTTATCCTTCGTGTAGAAGAGGTTGGTGTAAAAGCCAATAACTGTCACCATAGCGTAGAAGACAAGTAGGCATAGAAGCCGAGTAGACGTAGAAGCCGAGTAGGTATAGAGGCCGAGTGGGCGTAGAAGCCGAGTGGGTGTAGAAGCCGAGCGGGCGCAGAAGATAGTTGATCCTCTTCTCCTGACCGAGGCCTGAGTTGGCAAAATATGCCAAAGTGATGATGTGGACGTCTTAGCCAAAATTACGGCCCTTGGAGATATAATCAAATCTCTTGCATTAAATGCAGAGATCTGCCCCCATCCTGCGCATTAAATGCAGAGGCTTGTATTTAAGATTTGTCATTATTCTGCGCATTAAATGCAGATACGCGCCTCGAATCCTGTACGAAGAGTAACTGCTGACGTGGCAGTCTATTTGTCTTCTGCGGAGCATAAGAAGCTCACGTCTGCCTATATAAAACTAGGCAACGTATCCCCTTGTATGCGTAAAAGCAGTTTACGCAAAGGGGATGTCACTAAACGACAGTTCGGTGACATTTAATCAAATCTCCTGCATTAAATGCAGAGATCCGCCATTATCCTGTGCATTAAATACAGAGGCGTGTTTTGAAGGTTTGCCACCATTTCTGCTCATTAAATGCAGAGACGTGCCTCGAGTTCTGTCATCACTCTGCGCATTAAATGCAGAGAGGTACCTCGAGCCCTGTACGAAGAGTAACTGCTGACGTGGCAGTCTGTTTGTCTTCTGCGGAGCGTAAGAAGCTCACGTCTGCCTGTGTAAAACTAGGCAGCGTATTCCCTTGTATGCGTAAAAGTAGTTTACGCAAAGGGGATGTCACTAAACGACGGTTCGGTGATATTTAATCAAATTTTCTGCATTAAATGCAGAGATCCGCCATTATCCTGCGTATTAAATGCAGAGGCATGTTTTGAAGGTCTGCCACCCTTTCTGCGCATTAAATGCAGAGACATGCCTCGAGTTCTGTCATCACTCTGTGCATTAAATGTAGAGACGTGCCTCGAGCCCTGTACGAAGAGCAGCTTTTGATGTGGCAGGCTGTTTGTCTTTTGTAGAGCGTAAATAGCTCACATCTGCCTGTGTAAAACTAGGCAGCGTATTCCTTTGTATGCGTAAAAGTGGTTTACGCCAAAGAAATAGCAGTAAATGACAGCCTGGGTAGTAGTACCGTGCCATCATTATAGCCGTCGCCTGGGTAGTCGTGCAGTACTCTTTGTCAGGAGTCCAGACGTCTGGTTCATTGCATGATCTGACAGGTTCATTTTGAAGAATACGAAGCGTTCCTCGTACACTTCAATGCTGTATTGAAAGCGGATGAGTTCTACGCCATAAAGATGATGTAGCACCCTTTTTACGCAGAAGCAGCCTAGACATACTGTATTACGCGGATGGTCTTTGAGTTTATATTTTATGCTGTGCTCAGCAGAAAAGCTCTGTTGCACGTTGATGGCTCTGAGGTCATCTTTTTACGCTGTCTCGCCTCAACATGCCGTGTATAGCTATCCAGCATATTTTTTATGCTTCTACAAGACCCCCTTCAAAGATTTTAAATTCCCCATAATTTGAAACACTTTGAATGAAGCATGAAACGGTCAAGTCTGACACGTCCTTCAAGGCTGACTTTATGGTAGAGTTATTGGGGATCCATTGGGATTCGGAGGGCTCTCTCTTGCCTATAAAAGGCTGAGGAGTTAACTTGTTCTTTCCACATCTCTTTCACCACACAGAGATGATCGCCGAAGTTCGTCGGGTCGACTTGAGGAAGAAGAAGACCATGTTCTTCCAGCATGTAAGGAGCCGAAAAAGACGGCATCTTTGAGCAAATGTTCTCTACAATGATGGATCATGGAAGGATATCATAGCCTCCTTTGCTCGGGATAATCAGCAACTTTGTATGGCGGTTCTTCCGGAGAGAGGAAGGGTCATATTTGACCACACAGCTTGCAAGCTGTATCTTCTCCTGGTATTTGCGGACGAGAGCAGACAAACTAGCTGCCATCCTCCAATATTGAGTTGGGTGAAATATCTTAACTCAATCTGTCATGATGTACGGAGGATAGGATCTGCATAATTTAAGCAGGCCCAGTTTTGTATCCTTCCGCCGTTGATCATATGTCAGTCGGTTTGCGGAAACCGACTAACTGTTGGAGAAGATGGATGAAGAATTCCGCCCATGCGAGAACCTGACAGAACAGATTCTGGGCGGGGCCTTCCGACGAGGATGAGGAAATCCTTTGTAGATGGGATTTGCTTCATACGTAATCATGAAAATGGAGAAAAACCCTTTTATAGACTGAATTTCCCTCATATGTAATCATGAAAATGAATAAAATCATCTTCTTCTGTGCATATGATTATTTTGCCATATACTTTGCTATGAAGTCTGAATATGTGTAGCTTCGACACGTCTGGTAACTTTACGCCGACTCTGATAGAAAGAGTGCTAGGTCTCGTCCTGTCTTTTACGCATAACTAGGGATGCGTAGAAAGCCGCTTAGCATTTGAGTATTCGAACTGTCCTGCTGTTAGGAATAAGGAACCGCGTAAAA
This sequence comes from Iris macrosiphon, assembly GCA_036927795.1. NCBI lineage: Eukaryota > Viridiplantae > Streptophyta > Magnoliopsida > Asparagales > Iridaceae > Iris > Iris macrosiphon. The sequence goes on from JAYESA010000013.1 coordinate 115,849,851, forward strand.
TTCTGAACTGTCACTTCTGATAAATAGAATTCTTGTTCAGACATCATCTTCAAGAATGATTTCTCGAAAAATCCCTTAGAACAGGGCGAGAAATGGCTATCAAAAAATTGAGTCACCATCTTGAATTCATAGATAAAATATTCAGACTGGAGTCTGGATGAACTTCCAATCGACCCATGGAGAAGAGTAATTTTCAATGTTGAACTCTGTATGCTTCGGGTACTTGGGATATTTTGAGGTCAAGAAGGAGTATCTTCTGTGTGAACTCTTGCAATTGACCACCTTGAGAATCGTTCAGATGTACGCGTACTCTGGCCTACGTATCTTTCAGATGTGTAAAAAGTCATAGCATAAAATTATAAGTTCGTAGCCTCTCGAGCGTAAAAGCTGCTGAGCATGAGAGCATCCGGCCGTAGAAACTATAGATTTGTAGCTTCTGAAAAAGAAATCTTCCGAGCGTGAAACTGTGGATCTGTTGCCTCTGAGCGTAAAAGCCACCGAGCGTGAAATCATGGATTTATAGATGCTGAGCGTGAAGTCGTAGGTTTGTAGCCTCTCGAGCGTAAAAGCTACCGAGCATAAAAGCATCCGGGCATAAAACCATAGACTTATAGTCTATGAGCGTAAAACCGTAGATCTGTAGCTGTCGAGCGTAGAAAGCTCCGTAGCGTAAAAACCACGAATCTGCTTTGCACGAAAACTTTTCAAATTTGCTGACTGTCCGCCTTCTCTGAGTAATAGGCTGTCGTAGTACCCAATCATAACTGAATATTAATTATGAAATTTGGTTCGGGATTCGAGGAGTCCATCCGAACTCTATATATATCCCAAGCTTTTGAGAGAAAAAATTTTATCCGTCTTCTACGAAAGAAAGCCTTTGACTGTTCGAGTTCTTCTTCGTTTCCTCTCCGAGCCTTCAAAGTTTTCAGTAATGGCCCCAAAACAAATCCCCTCCACTAAGGGAAAGAATGTTGATTCTTCTTCTCGTTCTTCTGCTCAAGCGAGAGCGTCTTCGGTCGGGCATGGCGAACTTCATTCTGAGCGAAGTATCCCACCGACGAGCAGTGCACCTGGCCTCAGAGGTAGAGCTTTTGGGACGAAAAAGAACGACTGAAAATCCTTCGCACACGTTGTACGTGAACGCGCTAGGTCATCTTCTGTGCTGATAGCCTCTTTGAGGAAGATGATGCATAGAGACGTTTCATCTTTTACGCCCACATTTCTAATGTGTTAGCGTAAAAACTCCATATTTTCACAGTCGGGCGTAAAAGCACAGACTGTCGAAACTTGGCGTATACTATAAATTTGAGTGTTACGCTATCGGCGTAATAACTCAAACTTTGGCAGTCTGGCGTAAAACACAGACTGTCGAAACTTTGCGTATACTGCCAGCCTTGAATTTTACGTCTTAGGAAATGGATTCCAGCATAATGATCAAGTTTTTACAGTCTTGGCGTAAAGCACAGACTGTTAATTTTTGGCGTATGCTGCAAGATCTGTAATGTCTAGTTATAGGAACTGATGTATTTTTCTTACACTTTTGCAGTTAACTTGCATGCATCTCCGCTAGCCGATGTGATAGGTTCTGCCGCCGGGATGCTGCACTCTAACTATCTGGAGGATCTGTTGCACGAGACATTTTTTATCTCCGGGCCCTAGTATCCCGAAGGAAGGGAAATTTTGATATCGGCTCAGGGTGAGCGAACGCTGCTGAACATGATTAATGGAGAACCTCTGACGTACATAGACGGGGACCAATACATAAAGCCGACTTTTCTCTTCGGGGACATGATTGACAAGCAGTCCCAGACGAAGCCCAAGAAAAAACTCTGGATTTTCCCTGCCGGGGTCTTGGTTATGTATCTGCCCAAGATGCTGAGAGACTATCCCATCTCGGCATTCTTCCATGCTACACATCCTAGGAGGATATCGTGGACGCTGACTCCCGATCTTCACGGCAGGCCGGGGAAGATCTTTCATCAGAAAGGTTCTGACCAGGGGTCGTTTGTCAGCCGCCCTTCCGGCTCTGTGATGCCGTTCAGGGGACTGTACCCGGACAGTATCCCGAGTGAAGACAGCTTGGTGCTCCAGCCGGTGTAATTATCGACTTTCTGTAATGATTTCATGGGGCACAGGGGAGTATACCCCAAGGTGAACCCTCGGTGCAGTGGATGGGTCACCCCAACTAATCTTCGGTGGGCTCGCTTAGCTGACTGGGCCCTAAAGCATTTTCAGACTGAGCTGGAGAGCATTGGTCTATTCGCAGCTGTGAGCGCTACCAGTGTTGGGTTACCTCCCAACCCCAATCTATTTTTGGCTCTGATGGTGCGATATATCTCGCTCACCGGGACTTTTGCCACTCCACTGGGGGAGTTGGGATTGGCCCTCCTCAAGATGGCAGAGATCTCGAGACTGTCAATGGGGGATACTCCATATGAAGAGTATATTCCCACGAACCGGGAGTTGGGGGATTCAAACCCTCGGGTAGTGGCTGTGTACCAGGAGCTGATGTGCCACTACCTCGCTTGTACCACTTTTTATGGTGAGTCTTCAGATTTGGCTCACATTAATAAATGGGCGTCCTACCTCTTCTTTCACCGGGCCAGAAATGCTAAGCCAGAGAAAGTCTTGGATAGCAAGGATCAACCTTTGAATCTTCTGAGCGTGCTTACTGCTCAGGTAGTCGACGATCTTATGGAGGATGCTGGGGCTCCGGACCAGATTCTCGATGAAGGGATTGGGAAATATCCCGCAGGTGTTTGTGGTATTAAACGAAAGAATAAAAGTGTATTTCAATGACAGGGTTTATACGAGACCCATGCCCTTTGGTTTATAAACAAACTTGTACAATTTGATCCTATACGAGGATGCAGGAGTACAATTTATTTAATCTGGGTATAAATTGCTATAGGTGTCTGATCTGCATTCGATCACTTTAGCCCTTGGACTACACGATGTTGAAGAAGTGTCGTGGAAGACGGGTAGCAGCTTTGAAGGTTGCAGGAGAGAATGGATGCACGATGCCAAAGTCGTCGATCCTTACTCTTTGCCTGAGCTCTGGACTCTTCTCTCCTTCTCTCTCTCTCTCTTTTTACCAATTCTCCGACCTGGTTCGATCTTCCAAATTGTCGACCTTGTTCCCCATTGATAGGGGTCTCTATTTATAGAGTTTTGGTGACAGTGACCACTCTGTCGGTATAACAACCGAGGAGTGGACAGTACAGCACCCTTTTACACAACGGTTAAAATAACCAATGCCTGCGTATAAATGACCTTTTGAGTGAGCATGTGACGCGTGTCTAACTAAGGGGACAAAATACGTATATCTGTTGCGAAGATCACGGCGTAGAAGCCACGTAGGTAGGTATCCCTCGTATAGAAGAGGTTGGCATAGAAGCCAAATGACTGTCACCCTTGGCGTAGAAGCCAAAATAGGCATAGAAGCCGAACAGACGTAGAAGCCGAACAGGCATAGAAGCCGAACATGCATAAAAGCCGAACAGGCATAGAAACCGAATGGTCGTAGAGACTGAGTGGGCGTTTGAAGCCGAATGAGCACAGATCCTGAATGGATGTAGAAGCCGCTGCGTACCATACCAGAGTGTTGATGTGGACGTCTTTGCCAGAATTATGACTTTCGAAGGTGTAATCAAATCTCTTACAGAGATTTGCCACCATCCTGTGCATTAAATGCGGAGACGTATTTTGAAGGTCTGCAGCCCTTCTGTGCATCCGTCACAGAGACGTGTCTTGAGGGAAACTATCACCGCTCTGTGCAATTTGACGTAGGGACGTGCCTCCGGCCCTGTACGAAGTGCAGCTTTTGACGTGGCAGGCGGTTTGTCTACTGCGGAGCGTAAAACAGCTCATGTTTGCCTGTGTAAAACAAGGCGGCGTATTCCCTTGTACACGAAAGAGCAGTTTACGCTGGGGGACTTTGGTAACCGACGGTTTGGTGATATTTTAACCAAATCCTCTGCATTAAATGGCGAGATCCGCCATCATACTGTGGGGCGCGTCCCGAGGGGTCTGCCATCGTTTTCAGCCGTCGTCTGGGTAGCCGTGAAGCACTTTTTATTAGGAGTCAGAGGCCAGGTTCACTGCGTGACTTGACAGGTTTATTTCGGGGAAGACTAAGCGTTCCTCGTACGCATTAATGATGCTTTGAGAGCGACTGAGTTTTACGCCATGGAGGCGATGAAGAACTCTGTCTTACGCTGGAGGGCCTGGACGTACTGCACTTACGCGGATGGTCCTTTGAGCTTACACTTTATGCTGTATTTTAGCGGAAAAAAGTTCTGTTGCACGCTTGATGGCTCTGAAGGCCTCTGTTTATGCTGCTCTGCATCAAGAGGCTGCGTAGATCCTCCCAGCATATTTTTCATGCTTCTACAAGACCCCCTTCAAAGCTTTTAAATTCCTCGGAATTTGAAACACTTTGAATGAAGCATGAACGGCCCCTCGTAACTCGAAACGTTTCTGAATGGAGCGTTGAAACGGTCGATGCGGACTTTATGGCAGATTTATTGGGGACCGCTGTGATCTCTTTTGCCTATAAAAAGGCTGGGGGGTGAACCTGTTCTCACCACATTCCCATCACCATGCAGAGATGATCGTCGGAGTTCGTCTGGTCGACCTAAGGAAGAAGGAGATCATGTTCTTCCAGCATGTAGGGAGCTAAAAAAGATGGCGTCTTCGAACAAATGTCCACTGCAACGATGGATCATGGAAGGATATCTTAGCCTCCCTTGCTCGGAATAATCAGCAACTTTGTATGGTGGTTCTTCGGGAGAGACGAAGAATCATATTTTACCATACGGCTGGCAAGCTGCATATTTTCTCCTGAGATCCCCGCGGACGAGATTAGACAAACCGTAATCTATCGTCCTCGATCGAGTTGGGTTAAAGAAACCTCAACTGGATCGGCCATGGCGAATGGAGGATCTTCTTTTTCATGACTGTGGTAGACGATGAACTGTCATCGAAGAAGAGGAAGATCACCACCCATGTGAGAACCTGTCAGAACAGCTTCTGGGCGATCTTCATATGACGATGGGGGACTCCTTTGTCGACGGAGCTTTCCTCATATGTAATCATGAAAAATAGAGAAAAACCCTTGTAGATTGGATTCCTCTCATATGTAATCATGACTTTGATCTTTTAATAAAATCGTCTTGCTTCTTCATATGATCATCTTGCCATATGTTGCTGTGAAGTCTGAATATGTGTAGCTTCGACACGTCTGAATCTTTATGCCGACTCTGTAGAAAGAGTGCTAGGTCCTGTCCTTTACGCATAGCGAATAGTCCATAGAACGCTGTAGAGCATTTTGAATATTTTAGAACTGTCCTGTTGCTAGGGACTGAGGAACCGCATAGAGCTCTGAACTTCTGATAAACAGAATTTTTGTTCAGACTTCGTCTTCAAGAATGACTTCCCGAAAAATCCCTTGGAACAGGGTCGAGAAATGGCTGTCTAACTGAGTTTGCCATCTTGATAGACGAGATGTTCAGACTGGAGTCTGGATGAACCTCCAATTTTGGACCCGAGAAGAGTAATTTCTCAATGTTTGAACTCTGTATGTTTCGAGTACTTGGGATGCTTTGGGTCAAGAACGAGTATCTTCTGTGTGAACTCTTTGCAATTGACCGCTTTGGGGACTATTTCGAATATGCGAAAAGTCGTGGAGCATGAAATCATCAGTCTGTAACCTCTGGGCATAAAATACCATCGAGCGCGAAATCGTAGACTTGTGGTTCCTGAGCATGAAGTCGTAGGTTTGTTGCCTCTCGAGCATAAAAGCTACCGAGCACAAAGGCATCCGGGCATAAAACCATAAACTTATAGCTGTCGAACGTAAAGCTGTAGATTCGTAGCCGTCGAGCGTAGAAAGCTCCTTTGGCGTAGGACTGGAGATCTGTAGCCTGTGAGCGTAGAACACTATCAAGCGTGAAATCGTAGACTTGTTGTTTCTGAGCGTGAAGTCGTAGGTTTGTTGCCTCTCGAGCATAAAAGCTACCGAGCACAAAGGCATCCGGGCATAAAATCATAGACTTATAGCTGTCGAACGTAAAGCTGTAGATTCGTAGCCGTCGAGCGTAGAAAGCTCCTTTAGCATAGAACTGTTTGATTTGTAGCTCCTGAAAAGAAAATTTCTTCGAGCGTGAAGTTTGCGGATCTGTTGCCTCTGAGCGTAAACTGAGCGCCACCGAGCGTAAGATCGTCGATTTGGTATCTGCTGAGCGTAAAGTCGTAGGTTTGTGGCCTCTCGAGCATAAAAACTACCGAGCACAAAGGCATTCGGGCGTGAAACCATAGACTTGTAGATTGCGAGTGTAAAACCGTAGATCCGTTGCTGTCGAGCGTAGAAAGCTCCTTTAGCGTAGAACCCGCTGAACTGTTTTGCACGAAAAACCTTTCGAATTCGCTGACTGTCCGTCTTCCAAGGGTAGTGGGCTGACGTAGCATCCAATCATAACCAATCTGCGAGATTTGGTTAGGGTCTCGAGGAGTTCGTCCGAGGATTCGAGGAGTTGACCCGGACTATATATACCCCAAGTTTTTTGAGAGAAAAACTTTTTATCTGTCTTCTACGAAAGAGAGCTTTCGACTGTTCGAGTTTTTCTTCGTTCCTTCTCCGAGCACTTCGAGTCTTCAGAAATGGCGCCGAAACAAACCCCCTCCGCTAAGGGAAAGAGCATAGGTTCTTCATCTCATTCTTCTGTCCCAGCGAGGGAGTCTCTGGTCGGGCAAGGTGAACTTCCTTCTGAGCAAAGTATCCTGCCGACGAGCAGCGCACCCGGCCTTAGAGGTAGAGCCTTTAGGGTGACAAAAACGATGAAAAATCTTTCGCGCACGTTGAACGTGACCGCGCTAGGTCGTCTTCTGTGCTGATAGCCTCTTTGGAGGAAGATGATGCACGGAGGCGTTTTCATCTTTTACGCCCATATTTCTAATGTGCCAGCGTAAAGACTCCATATTTTCGTAGCCCTGAGCGTAAAAGCTCTGGCTATCGAAAATGGGCGTATATCGTAAAATTTGAGTTTTACGCTTGTGGAGGGGACTTCCGGCATAAAATAACCAAATGGTTACGATCCTGCGTAGAGCACAGACTGTCATTTCTTTGGTCTGTACGTTTGTGCAAGATTTGTAATAACATATTTCCCTTGTACTTTTGTAGTTGATCTGGGCGAGTCTCTACTGGCCGAGGTGATGGGATCCGCTGCCGGGATGCTGCACTCGAATTATCTGGAGGATCTGTCCCACGTGGCATTTCCCATCTCCGGACCCCAGTATCCTGAGGGAAGGGGGTTTCTGATATCGGCTCAGGGCGAGCGAGCGCTGCTGAGCATGATTAATGGCGAGCCCCTGACCTACGTAGACGGAGAGCAGTACATAAAGCCGACTTTCCTCTTTGGGGACATGATTGACAAACAGTCCCAGACGAGGCCCAAGAGGGAGCCCTGGGTTTTCCCTGCCAGGAATTTGGTTTTGTATTTGCCAACGATGCCGAGGGATTATCCCATCTCGGCCTTCTTCCATGTAACGCATCCCAGGAAGATGTCGTGGATGCTGACTCCTGATCTTCACGGTAAGCCGGGAAAGATCTTTCATCTCAAAGGAGCTAACCGGGGGTCGTTTGTCAGTCGCCCTTCCGGCTTTGTGACGTTGTTCCGGGGACTGTGCCCGGGTAGTGTCCCGAGTGAAGACAGCTCAGTGATCCAGTCGGTCCAATTGCCGACCTTCTGCAATGACTTCATGGGACGAGGCAGGGTATATCCCAAGGAGAATCCTCGGTATAATGGGTGGATCGCCCCAACAAACTCCCGATGGACATGCCTAGTTGGCTGGGCCTTGAAGCACTTCCGGAGAGAGCTGGAGGTCATTGGGCTATATGCCGCTGTGAGTGCGAGGAGCGTTGGGTTACCTCTGAACCCTAACTTGTTCCTGGCGCTGATGGAGCGATATATTTCGCTCACTGGGACCTTTTCCACTCCACTGGAGGAGTTAGGATTGGCACTCCACGAGATGGCAGTTATCTCGAGATTATCGATGGAGGATACCACATATGAAGAGTATGTTCCCACCAACCGGGAGTTGAGAGATTTGGACCCTCGGGTGGCGAAAGTATATCAGGAGCTGATGTGTCAATACTTCGTGTGCACCACTTTTTATAACGAGCCTTCTGATTTGGCTCATACCACCAAGTGGATGTCCTACCTCTTCTTCCACCGAGCTAGGGCTGCCAAGTCGGAGAAAGCCTCGGGGGGCAAAAATGAGCCCGTGAACTGTTTGGACGTGCTTAGCGCCCAGGTCGTCGAGGATCTTATGGAGAAGGCCACAGCTCCGGATCAGATTCTCGTCGAGGGGGTAGGAAAGTACCCCGAAGGCACTAAGGCCTGTAGTTACTTGAGGCGCTATCGCCGGCCTCTGTCTAAGGAAGCCCAGTTGGCTGGTTTCCTCTCCCTATGGCTGCGTCGAGTCGTAGTGCCTGGCACAGCGTCCGCGGACCGTATTCACCGGAAGATCCTGTGGCCGACAGTGCGCCTGGTGTTCGGGGCAAGACTGGGCTTGCTTCCCGCCATGGTGTGCCGTATACAGGCTGGCCTGAGAGCCATAACTGATGGGTTGCTCGTCGACGAAGCTCGGCGTGAGAGTTTTCCCAGGGTAGAATTACCATACCTATACTTGATGGGATGGTTAATTCTCCACAATCCCCGGGTGATGTCTCCTGGCTCCGGTAGCAGCTCGGGGGGTATATTCTTGCTGAATTACAAGGATTCTTCCTAGAATGTGAACACAGTCTTAGACTGTCGGCTGGTGTTGAACCTCAGCCACGGCTGAAAGATCCTCTGCATTGTCCCCTCCGTACATCGTAATCAATAAAGGGTGCGGCTTGAGGATTCAGGTGCAGAGAAGACCAACCTTTCCCCGAAAGCTTTTAACTGGTTGGTCTGTATTAGACCCTCCCATCTGCTGTACAGGAGCGAAGATCACTGCTTCTTTGAGCCCTACTTGCCTAGTCGGTTCGCCAGGCAGTTTGGGTACGATCATTTGCATGTAGGCAATCCCGTTACCAGCTTCAGGTCCAGGGGCGGACTCATTGATGGAGCTAGAGGGTGGCGATATTTCCTCATGGGTTGTACGGGGGCAATCGTTATCGTGCCGGTCGTTACAACTTCCACGGAGCTGCGCATCCTTCATTCCTATGCCCAGTTCTATGTGGCGATTAACACCTTCTATCGCGATTTTGACACGCATGGAAGCTTCAGGGTGCCTTCTCCCAAGCCTGGGGGGAGAGTTGAAGTCCCCTCGGTTTCTTCTGACGAGGGTGAGGAGTCTGGTACTCCGGATGAGCCTCTGGTGCCGATATCGAGGTGCGAAGTGCCTCCGCCTGCGGGGGCTCTAGTAGTCTCTTCTGGGAAGCGGCGAGCTTCTGCTCCGAAGGAAGCTTCCCTTCGTAAAAGAAGGAAGGAGACGGTTGCTCGTCCTCTCCGTATTTTTGGTATTGTGGCTCCCGGGGTTGAGCCTTCGTCTCCCCATATCAGGGATGATTCTTTGGTTAGAGGTTCCTCGCCTTTTAGAGAGGGACCTTCTTCAGCTCTGGCGGGTGGCGCCGGAGAATCTTTACTAGAGGTTGCTGTCGCTGCTACTACTCCAGGTAGCGGAACGAGATTGCCTGTATGGCCGCGACAGATGGGAGAATCTTTCCCGAGGTCAGCAGCGAGTGAAGTTCCTGCTGGGTCAGCGAGCATGCCTGGCGAGGTTCCTGCTGACAAACCTCGACCGCGTCTTGGTGAAGGCTTGACAGAACTCTTGGCGATGTCGGTCGGCCCACCTCCTTCTCCAGGTATGACGGTTCATATTGCGTCATTAAGGCGTGGTTTAGCTACCTCGGGTGCAGATGCATCGTATATGCCGTTGGCTCTGGGTAAATGTCGTCTTTAGGTCTCCCCTTAGAAAGATTACTATTATATTGATATAAGCTTTCTTGTCCTCTTTTTAGGGGATGACGTCCACGGGGAGCACAGTGTTGGAGCGCCTTCTGGCTCTGCTCCGGGTCCTGGTGATAACACGGAGGTACCCGACTTCGAGGAGGAAGTGTCCTCGGGGGCTAGTTCGCTTGGAGTGGTTTCGTCGTCTCCAGAAGAGGACGAACCTGTCATCGTGACCTCGCCTCAAGTGAGTATGCCGACGACTTCGATCGTTGTTGTCGCCACCTCGTCTGCAATCATTCCTGGAGAGGGACCCGTTAGTATCGCGGCCACTCCTGGCGTTCAGCCTGGTCTAGCTGCGTTGACCGAGCAGCATACCAGCTTCTTCTACACCGGTTTAAAAACGATGATATCGATGGTGTTGGCGAAGAATCTGGACTTCGAGCCCCTGAAGAAAACTTCTCAGTTCTTGATCGGGGCTGTCAGGGAGCTTGGTGATCCTGGGGTAGCTGACGCCCTGGAGGCGGTGGTTAATGGGTTAGAGCAACCCATTACCGAATACTTGCAGCTGACTCAGGGCAGCCTCGATGCTGATGTCCAGGCTCGATTCGACCTTATGACTGTGCGGCTTGCTACAAAGCTGGAAAGCCTAGACAACTTCATCCAGATGCATAAGCTGGAGATGGATAGGAGAAAAGCTGTCGTGGAAGAGGCTCTTGCTGTTGAGATGCAGTGTCGCTCCGAGCATGAAGAGAACGCAGCGAGGGTCTCCAAGCTGAGGGAAAAACTCGCTCGGGCAGAGGAGTGGGCTTCTCCGTCGTTGTCGGGTCTAGAGGTAGCGGCTGGTCGTCTGAGCGCAGCGCGACAGGATTTGGACCATGCAGAAGCTGCTCGTGCGGGCTGTCTTCGAGCAAAGGCTGACCTGACCCTTACGAACACCCCCGAGGCACGGCTGGAGCAGGCTCGCGCCGACGCCTTGGTTCTTAGGAATGAGAGGATAGCTGCACTGGAGCGGCTGATTCGCAATCTGACTACTCCGCCATCATGATGTACCCTTTCCCTTTTTGCTTGCCCAGATGTAATTTTGCCTCCCTTTTGGGAATAAATAAAGGTAACTCTTTTCTGACTTTGTGGACCCGTCATTTCGGAATGTAAATGACAGTTTTTAGGCAAGAGTAATATCAGAGGTAGTATGGACATGATAGACTCTCGATAAACTTCTTAGCAGGACATATCTATTCAGAGGTCGTACAGACATGATAGGATATAACCCAACTAGTTTTGTTTTGGGAGTAGTTTTGTCAGAATATGAGATCCTTGCTATATTCCACCCAAGCAGGGGAGATTAAGCATATTACTTTTTCAGGAATTTGCCGTTGATATGAGCTATTAACAGGTCTACATTAGGCTGGGCTATCCTGTAGGTGCCGTTCGAGAACGTTGTCTCGATCATATAAGGGCCTTCCCACTTGGGCTAGAATTTGCCTTTACTTCTGTGAGTAAGGATCATCAGCCTTCTCACGGCTAGAACTAGCTCGCCGACTTTGAACACCCTTTCCTTTACTTTGTGATTAAAAGCTCTGGAAATGCGTGCTTGGTAGAGCGCGATGCGCTGTTGAGCTTTGAGGCATTTCTCGTCTAATCCTTCCAGCTCTTGGAGCCTTAACAGGTCATTTTTTTCTCGAGTCAGCTCATTAGTCACGACTATCCTGAGCGACGGGATCTGGATTTCAATGGGGAGAACCGCTTCACTCCCGTAGACCAGCGAGAACGGGGTACAGCCTGTCGGCATCCGTACCGTTGTGCGGTATGCCCAGAGACATTCGCCTAGCTTCTCATTCCAATCTCTCTTGTTTGAAGAGACGAATTTCTTCAAGAGTTTGATAATGGTTTTGTTAAAAGCTTCCGCCAAACCATTAGCAACTGGATAGTATGCCGTAGAGGCAATATTGTGTATCCGATTTTTATCGCAAAATCGATGAAATGCTTGGCTGATGAACTGAGGCCCATTGTCGTGAATTATCCTCCGGGGTACCCCGAAGCGATAAATGACGTGATGCTTGATAAAGCTGATCACATTAGATGCCTTTACCTCAGCGAGAGGGATTGCCTCTGCCCATTTGGAGAAGTAATCCGTGATGGCCAGTATGAACTGGTGACCCCTGGAAGAAGACGGGTGAATAGGACCGATGATATCCATACCCCATACTTCGAAAGGCCAGGATACGACTGTAGGATATAGATGTTCAGACGGTTGATGTATGAAGTCTGCATGAACCTGACAGGCTCTGCAATGTCTTGCATACCGTATTGCATCTGCGATCATAGTAGGCCAGTAATAGCCCATTCTCCTGATGCGATCCTGTAGCTTAGGACCGGGTTGATGGGCTCCGCATACGCCGTCGTGAGCTTCACGGATAATCTGCTGTGCTTCGTCATTAGAGAGACATCTCAATAGTAATCCGTCGTAGGTCCGGCGATATAGGCTTTGTGAAGATGCATCGAAGATGAAGCGTAATGATCGTCTCTTGACGGATACTGCTTCTTTGGGGTCCTCCGGCAAGATTCCGTATAACACAAAATCTATGAAGGGACTTGTCCAATCTCTCGTAGGAGGGTCGGTGTTGACAGCGTAGCTGCGTTCTATGTGACAGCTGTTCAACTCCTTGAATGTCATGGCTATCTCGACCTTCGCTTGGTGATAGGGGATGAGGTCTGGATTCCGAACTTCATATATTCTCCTGACTTGATTGACGATAAGCAGAGAATCACCGAAAGCTTCCAGGGACTCTACCCCCAGCTCTTTAGCAATTTGGAGCCCTATTAGTAGAGCGTTGTACTCCGCCACATTGTTGGAACAAGGCTCGCTAAGAGAATATGCTCGGTAGATGACGAGCTAATCAGGGGCGACCAGGACGACTCCCACTCCCGAAACGATATTTCCCTTAGGACCGGTTCTGGAGGCACCATCGAAGAACATTCGTCATACGTTATTTTCCTTGCGGAATTACATTCTGCAATCTCATCAGGGATGTCTTCGTATAGTTTGGAGGTCTCCGGGATCGGATGAGCGGCTAGGAAGTCGGCCAATGCTTGGCCTTTGATGGACTTCTGTGGGACGTATACCATGTTATATTGTGTTAGCAGCATTTCCTAAGTCGCGAGTCAGGAATTGAGGGCACTTGGCTTGCTCATCAGTACTCGGAGAGGGTTGATCCTGGAGATGATATGAATAGTCTGGCCGGAGACATAGTGCCACGTCTTCTGGATAGCGAACATCAGAGCCAGGCATTCTTTCTCCACTGGGTTGTATCGGTGTTCAGCTCCGACCATCATCCTTCTGAGGTAGTAGATAGCCTGTTCATGGCCCCTATCGTTCTTCTACGTGAGGAGAGCTCCCAGCGAATGATCCATTGCTCGAACGTACAGCAGGAACAATTTTTCCATAACGGGAGGCACCAGAACTGGTGGACTGGTGAGGTAGCGCTTGATATCTCCGAACGCTTGCTGACAAGTTTTGTCCAATACGAAGGATACACCTTTCTTCATGAGATGAGAGAAGGGCTGACATCTCCCTGAGAGGTTGGATATGAATCGCCGGATGTAAGCCAGACGTCCTTGAAATCCCCTGAGTTCCCTCAGATTACGGGGCAGTCGCATTTCCACCATTGCCTGGACTTTATCAGGGTCCACTTGGATGTCTTTGGCGGTAATGACAAATTCCAGGAATTTGCCACTAGATACACCCAGAAAGGACTTCGTAGGGTTCATCTTGAGTTGATGTTGGCGCATTAACTCGAATACCGTCCTCAGGTCTTGAATGTGATCACCTTTGAGGCGGCTCTTGACGGCTATGTCATTCACATAATATTCTACTGTTTTGCGTAAATGCTCATGGAATATGTTACTCATAGCTCGTTGGTATGTAGCCCCGGCGTTCTTCAATCCGAAGGGCATGACCATGTAGCAATATACTCCCAATGGTATCCGGAAGGCGGTGTGCTTCTCGTCTTCAGGATGCATCTTGATCTGATTGTATCCTGAGAACCCGTCCATGAAAGACATGCGTTCAAAGCCGCAGGTGTTGTCGATCATGATGTCCGTGATGGGAAGAAGGAATTTATTCTTGGGGCAGGCCGCATTCAGATCTCGGTAATCGATGCAGATACGTACCTTTCTATTTTTCTTCATAACTGGGACAACATTGATGACCCAGTCGGGATGTTGTTCTTCCCGGATGAAACCGTAGGCTATCAACTTCTTGACTTCAGCTTCGATGGCGTCCATCATATCTGGGCGGAACCGACATTGGTGCTGCTTTACTGGTTTTGAATCAGTCAATATATTGAGCTTGTGAGTAGCTACCTTCGGGTCCAGGCCTGGCATGTCCTCATAATTCTATGCAAAGACGTCGATGTATTCCTTTATCAGCTGTATAACTTCTTCCTTTTCAGCAGGGGGAAGGGTGTTACTGATAAATATTGGCTTTGGCGAGAGTTTACCCCCAACATCGATTTGGATAACTTCGTCTTTGGTGGGAGGTTCTCTTTGCTCGAAGCGGAATTCCTACTGCGTATCCATTTTACTGAGCCCAAGAGTCATTCTCAAACAGCTCTGAATCCTGCTCATATGCTCCTGAGGGATCTGTCACCACCATATTTACTGATAGTGTTTGTTCGAGAGCATCAGGTGAGTCGGAGGGCGATGAGCTGTTCTGGGAAAAGATGTCCTCATCTGACTTAGAAGTCGCAAGGGCGGTGGCATATCCTAACCCGAAACGGGTCTGCTTATAGCGGGGGTCGCCGCGCGGCGGTGTTCGTCTGCCTCTTCCGTAGTCGAGGCCTGGCTTCCGCTTCAAGTCGTAGCCTATGTTTTGCATGATCCTTAGCGCTTGTGAGCTGTATCGGTGAACCTGCATTTTCCTAGTATCGTTGTCGAAAGGATCTTCCTGGGCAGTTGGTTGATTGCACATGCGGCCGAAGACTATTGGGTGCTGACTGCTGAAGGTAGGCGGGACGATGAAGATAGAATCCTTGTGTGGCCCATATGTCGTGACGACGTTGGATGATGATGCCACTTCCCAGACATACGGACGGTAGGAGTTTATAGCTTCCAAGAATTTTTGTGCTATTGGTTCTACTTCGTCATGGAGGATGGTCTATATACTTGCTCAGAGGTGATATGGACATGGCAATTTTTGTGGACTTAACATTACTGGCGTACTTTAGAATTTAAGTACGAATATTAAGTGTAGGTGACATCGATATCAGAGGTAATATGGACATGATAATTGATGGTCGAAAGTTTATTCAGAGGTAATATGAACATGACAAACTTTGTGATTGTGACTCCATCGGGGAGGGAGGCACATATCTGCTAAGAGGTAATATGGACATGGCAATTTTTGTGGACTTAACATTACTGGCGTACTTTAGAATTTAAGTACGAATGTTAAGTGTAGGCGACAATCGATATCAGAGGTAATATGGACATGATAATTGATGGTCAAAAGTTTATTCAGAGGTAATATGAACATGACAAACTTTGTGATTGTGACTCCATCGGGGAGGGAGGCACATATCTGCTCAGAGGTAATATAGACATGGCAATTTTTGTGGACTTAACATTACTGGCGTACTTTAGAATTTAAGTACGAATGTTAAGTGTAGGCGACAATCGATATCAGAGATAATATGGACATGATAATTGATGGTCGAAAGTTTATTCAGAGGTAATATGAACATGACAAACTTTGTGATTGTGACTCCAACGGGGAGGGAGGCACGTATCTGCTACTCTGCCGTAGTGACCGTTCCCTTATTTTTCATAGACGCAGAGTGATGACCTTGGCATCGATTAATTCCTGAATTCTCCTTTTTAGCACATAGCAGGCCCTCGTAGGGTGATGAGTGTACCGATGGAAGAGGCAATAATCTGGGTCATCGATTCTGCCGGCCCTCTCAGGATATCTGATGTCGGGTAGCTGGAGCTTACGTTCCTTCCTTAATATATTGAAGATTTTAATTATGTCATCTTCTTTGAAGGAGAAAGTTCCTTTTGGTCGTGGGGCTTTTGATGCCTGAGTTTCACGGTCTTCCGGGAAGATAGCCGTTGTTGCATCATCTTTGGATCCTGTGGACATTCTGCCCCTAGCCTTGGACGCTGCTTTGTTTCGTTGAGGTGAGTTACCCCCAGACACGCTGTGGTCCCCGGTCGTAGAAACTGATTCAGCAGGAGTTGTCTCTGGTCGTACAGGATTAGATTTTAAAGTTTTGGGATTAGCAGCATATCCCAATCTGAAACGAGCTTGTTGATGGCAAGAATTACCCTGCAATGGTGTTCGTCTACCCTTTCCATAGTTGAGGCCTTGCTTTGATTTCAAATCATAACCCATGTTCTGTATAATCTTCAAAGCTTGTGGGCTATACCTGTAGATTTGTATTTTCCCACTCTCAGGCTCGCAAAATTCTTCCTGTTCAACCGAACCGTTCTGCTTGTGTTTGAAGACTATTGGATGCTGATCGCCGTGGGTAGGAGGGACAATAAAGGCATCATCTTCATATGGTTCATACATCATGATGATACTAGATGTTGATGCATCTTCCCATAAGATCTCTCCCCGTTTGATGGTTAGGGGTTCTAAAACCTGTTTACGACTCCTGTCTTTGTCTTTTTGGATTAGATGGGTATGCAGGTCAGGAGGATTTGCCGAAGCGGAAGACGAAGGCTTGTATCTTCTATTCCCATCAGGGGGTACGCGGAGACTGGGCACCCCAGTTTTCCCTATACCACCTGTATACAACAGGTTGGCCATATGGGCGGTGGATAATCCCCTGGGAGGGTGTCTTTCCGCAATCCTAGCTTGTTTTACGCCGAGGGACTGTGCCTGGCATAATTTGAAGATCCGCTCAGTTTGGCGTAAAGCTGGAGAGGTCCTCAGTTGGCCGTCGGCTTCCCGCATAATCCGGAGGGTAGGCAGATTGCTCCTTCGCTGGCGTAACGGCCGAGGAGTCGAGTATTCCGCTGCCTGCTTCCCTTCGCGGAAATCACGGCGTTCATCTGGTTCCTCGTAGAGGTCAGATATTGTCTTGCACCTGGAGCGTGATTTGTACTTCTGTCCTGGCACTGAGGCATCACCAGAAGTTTGGTCTGTACCGCGCGTAGCGGAAGACTGGTTCCTACGCATAGAGCACAGTGGATACTTCTGGGTTAGCGCTGAGGCTTTGCCCAAAGTTTTGTCTGTACCGCGCGTAGCGGGAGACTGATTTCTGTGCGTAAAGTGCAGTGGATACTCCTGGGTTAGCGCTGAGGCTTTGCCCGGAGTTTTGACTGTACCGCACGTAGCGGGAGACTGATTTCTACACGTAAAGCGCAGTTGATACTCCTGGGTTAGCGCTGAGGCTTTGCCCAGAGTTTTGTCTGTACCGCACATAGCGGGAAACTAATTTCTGCGCGTAAAGCGTAGTGGATACTCCTGGGTTAGCGCTGAGGCTTTGTCCGGAGTTTTGTCTGTACCGCGCGTAGCGGGAGACTGAATTTTACGTACGGGGCACGGAGGGAGCGATGCTACCACCTCATTGGTCGGAGAGATCGGAGAGTCCACAGGAACGGCGGAGGATGTCTTGGGCATCCACACTTTGCGCAGCTTCCTGTTGTCTTGGACGGAGAGAGAGTGAGAGCTACCCCCAGTTCGAAGCATGTCTTCGTAGGCAGACTGGTCGAATTGGACGACCAGTATCTTCTTCACGGATCCCACGGATACCGCATCGTGTTGAACAATTGCTTCCTAGTCAGAAGAGAAAGATGTCTCCAGCAGAGTCGCCATCTTGTTTGTGATATTAAACGAAAGAATGAAAGTGTATTTCAATGACAGGGTTTATACGAGACTCGTGCCCTTTGGTTTACAAACAAACTTGTATAATTTGATCCTATACGAGGATGCGGGAGTATAATTTATTTAATCTGGGTATAAATTGCTATAGGTGTCTGATCTACAGTCGATCACTTTAGTCCTTGGACTACACGATGTTGAAGAAGTACCGTGGAAGACGGGTAGCAGCTTCGAAGGTTGCAGGAGAGGATGGATGCACGATGCCAAAGTCGTCGATCCCTACTCTTTGCCTGAGCTCTGGACTCTTCTCTCCTTCTCTCTCTCTCTCTTTTTACCAATTCTTCGACCTGGTTCGATCTTCCAAATTGTCGACCTTGTTCCCTATTGATAGGGGTCTCTATTTATAGAGTTTTGGTGACAGTGACCACTCCGTCGGTGTAACAACCGAGGAGTGGACAGTACAGCACCCTTTTACACAACGGTTCAAATAACCAATGCCTGCGTATAAATGACCTTTTGAGTGAGCATGTGACGCGTGTCCAACTAAGGGGACAAAATACGTATATCTGCTGCGAAGATCACGGCGTAAAAGCCACGTAGGTAGGTATCCCTCGTGTAGAAGAGGTTGGCGTAGAAGCCAAATGACTGTCACCCTTGGCGTAGAAGCCAAAATAGGCATAGAAGCCGAACAGGCGTAGAAGCCGAACAGGCATAGAAGCTGAACAGGCATAGAAGTCGAACAGACATAGAAGCCGAATGGTCGTAGAGACTGAGTGGACATTTGAAGCCGAATGAGCACAGATCCTGAATGGGCGTAGAAGTCGCTGCGTACCATGCCAGAGTGTTGATGTGGACATCTTCGCCGGAATTACGGCTTTCGAAGGTGTAATCAAATCTCTTACAGAGATTTGCCACCATCCTGTGCATTAAATGCGAAGACGTATTTTGAAGGTCTGCAGCCCTTCTGTGCATCCGTCGCAGAGACGTGTCTTGAGGGAAACTGTCACCGCTCTGTGCAATTTGACGTAGGAACGTGCCTCGGGCCCTGTACGAAGTGCAGCTTTTGACGTGGCAGGCGGTTTGTCTACTGCGGAGCATAAAACAGCTCATGTTTGCCTGTGTAAAACAAGGCGGCGTATTCCCTTGTACACGAAAGAGCGGTTTACGCTGGGGGACTTTGGTAACCGACGGTTTGGTGATATTTTAACCAAATCCTCTGCATTAAATGGCGAGATCCGCCATCATACTGTGGGGCGCGTCCCGAGGGGTCTGCCATCGTTTTCAACCGTCGTCTGGGTAGCCGTGCAGGACTTTTTATTAGGAGTCAGAGGCCAGGTTCACTGCGTGACTTGACAGGTTTATTTCGGGGAAGACGAAGCGTTCCTCGTACGCATTAACGCTGCTTTGAGAGCGGCTGAGTTTTACGCCATGGAGGCGATGAAGAACTCTGTCTTACGCTGGAGCGGCCTGGACGTACTGCACTTACGCGGATGGTCCTTTGAGCTTACACTTCATGCTGTGTTTTAGCGGAAAAAAGCTCTGTTGTACGCTTGATGGCTCTGAAGGCCTCTGTTTACGCTGCTCTGCATCAAAAGGCTGCGTAGATCCTCCCAGCATATTTTTCATGCTTCTACAGCAGGTACTAAGGCCTACAGCTATTTGAGGCATTTCCCTAGGCCTCTGTCCAAGGAAGCTCAACTGGCCGGCTTCCTCTTCATATGGCTGCGCCGATTGGTGGTACCGTATATCGCATCTGCGGACTGCATTTACCGTAACATACTATGGCCTGTAGTGCGTCTGGGGTTCGGGGCAAGACTGGGCTTGCTCCCTGCCATGGTGTGCCACATACAAGCTGGCCTGAGGGCCATGACTAATGGGCTGCTCGTCGATGAAACCCGGTGTGATAGCTTTCCCAGGGTAGAATTACCATACCTGTACTTGATGGGGTAGTTAATTCTCCATAACCCCAGGTTTATGTCTCCCAGCTCTGGCAGTAGTTCGGGGGGTAGTTTTTTGCTAAATTACAAGAAATCTTCCTGGAACGTGACCACGGTTTTAGACTTTCGGCGGGTGCTGAGTTTCAGTCACAGCTGGAAACTCTTCTGCACTGTCCCCCCTGTAAATCTTAATCAACAGGGGATCAGACTTCAGGATATAGGCGACGGGCAAACCATTCTTTCTTCTGAGACTTTTAATTGGTTGGTATGCATTAGACCTTCCCATTTACTGTACAGAAGCGAAGACCATTGCTTCTTGGAGCCTTACCTGCCCAATCGGTTTGCCAGGCAGTTCGGGTACGACCAGTTGCACGTGGGCAATGCCGTCACCAGCTTCAGGTCCAGGGATGGACTCATTGATGGAGCCAGAGGATGGCGATATTTCATCATGGGTTGCACTGAAGCAACTTTTACCGTGCCCGTTATTTCACTCTCCACGGAGCTGCGCATTCTCCATTCGTATGCCCAGTTCTACGTGGCAACCAACACCTTCCATCGCAATTTTGATATGCATGGAAGTTTTAGGATACCCTCTTCCAAGCCTGGGGGAAGAGTCGAAATCCCTTTGGTTTCTTCTGACGAGGGTGAAGAGTCCGTTACTCCGGATGATCCTCTGTTGTCGGGATAAAATACCTCCGCCTGCAGGGGCTTTGTTAATCTCTGGGAAGCGAAGGGCTCCTGCTCCGAAGGAGACTTCCCCTCGCAAGAGGAAGAAGAAGACGGTTAATCATCCTCTCCGGATTCCTGGTAATGAGGCTCCTAGAAGTGAACTTGCATCTCCCCCTGTTGGGGATGATTCTTTGATTGGAGGTTCCTCGCCTTTTAGAGAGGGACCCTCTAATGTTCCGGCTGGTGGTGCCGGAGAATTTCTGTTGGAGGCTGTTGTCGCTGCTACCGCTTCAGGTAGTAGAACGAGATCGCCTTTGGGGCTGAGCCGAATAAGGATATCTTTATCCGGATCAGCATCGGGAGAAACCCCTGCCGTGTTCGTCAGTGTACCCAGCGAGATTCCAGCCGATGAGCCTCGGTTGGAACTTGACGAGGACCTAAAAGAATATTTTCCAGTGTCGGTTGACACACCACCTTTTCCAGGTATGACAGCTTGCCTAGCATAATTAAGAAATGATTTAGCTGTACTGGCCGCAGACGCGACATATACGCCATCGGCCATGGGTAAATGTCGTCTTTACGCCTCTTTTTAGTAAAGTTAACATCATTTTGATATTAACTTCCTTTTGTCTTCTTTTCAGGGGAAGACATCTTCGGGGAGTGTAGTGTAGATGCGCCCTTTGGCACTGTGTCAGGTCCTGGCGGCGATACGAAGGTGCCTGACTTTGAAGAGGAGACACTTTTGGGTGCCGGCTCGCTTGTCGAAGAGATTCTGATATCTCAAGAGGAGGACGAGCCTATCATTGCGACAATACCTCCTTTGAGTACGCCGGTCACTTCGTCTGGTGCTGGCGCTTCTTCTTTTGTCGCACCACCTGTTGAGGCGACGACCGTGGTAACATCGTCTGCGGTTGTTCCTGGAGGGGGATTCGCCAATATCGCGGCCACTCCCAGCTTCCATTCGGATCTAGCTGCGCTGACCAAGCAGTATACTAGTATCTTCTACACCACCTTGAAAATGTTAATATCAATGGTGTTGGCGAAGAATCTGGGCTTTGAGTCGCTAAGGAGGTCCTCCCGGTCCGCGATAGTGCCGATCCAAGAATTCAACGACACTGGGATAGCTGACACGCTGGAGGAGATAGTTAATGGTTTGGAGCAACCCATTAACGAATACTTGCAGCTAGCTCGAGGCAACATTGACGATCTCGTTCAAGCTAGGTATGACTCCCTGACTGCGCAGCTTGCTGAACAGATGGAGTCTCTGAATAAGTCTATCGAGGCTCAGCAGCAGGAGATAGATCATGAGCATGTCCAATTGGAGTATGTTGTTCCCGAGTTGACCTAGTGCGAAGCCGAATATGAGAAAGTGGCAGCGAAGGTCCGCATATTGAAGGATGAGCTCGTTCGAGTAGAGGCGAAGGCTCTCTCTTTGTCGGTAGCCCGAGATGTGCTGAAGGAGCGACGGGCGACTATTCAGCAGAATCTGACGCGTGTGGGTGCTTTCCACTCAGGTTTTGTGCGGGCTCGGTCTGAGCTAGCTGCTTTGAACAACGATGCAACAAGGTTGGAACGGGCTCGCTCCGACGTCTTGAACTCCCGGGATGAGAGAATAGTTGCTATAGCGCAGCAGATTCGCGACCTAACCTCTCCCTCCAAATAATGTACTTTTTTGCTTTTTAATATACTTTTTCTCTTTCTGGAAGTAATAAAGAGACTCTTATCTGACTTTGTGGACCCATCATTTTGGAATATAAATGACAGGTTTGGGTGAAAGTAATATCAGAGGTAATATGGACGTGATATACTCTCTGGGTTGTGACTCCATCGGGGATGGAGGTATACATCTGCTCAGAGGTAATATGGACATGGCATTTTTTGTGGACTCAACACCACTGGCGTACTTAGAGTTAAGTACGGGCGCTAAGTTGAGATGACAATCGATATCAGAGGTAATATGAACATAATAATCGATAGCCGGATTAGGAAGGTTTGTTCAGAGGTAATATGAACATGACAAACTCTCTGGGTTGTGACTCCATCGGGGATGGAGGTATACATCCACTTAGAGGTAATATGGACATGGCAGTTTTTATGGAGTCAACACCACTGGCGTACTTAGAGTTAAGTACGGGTGTTAGGTTGAGATGACAATCGATATCAGAGGTAATATGAACATGATAATCGATAGCCAGAACCAGGAGGGTTTGTTCAGAGGTAATATGAACATAACAAAATCTCTGGGGAAAGAAATAAAATGTTCGGACAATAGTTCAGAGGTAATATGGACATGAATATATGTCTTAACAATTCACTGTGGAGTGATTTTCCGGAGGGAGGATAGTTCTGAAGAATCCGCTAGGGAGACTTTCAGGGATTCATCATCCGGTATCTTGCTGAGGGAGCAAATTGTCACGCTAAAATGAAATCAATTTACAGTAATCGTCCCCTCATTTACAGATGCAAAGTGATGACTTTGGCATCGATCAACTCCTGAATTCTCCTTTTCGGTACATAGCATGCCCTTGTGGGGTGATGAATGTACCGATGGAAGAGACAATAATCTGGGTCATCAACTTTGCCAGCCCTCTCAGGATATCTGATGTTGGATAGCCGAAGTTTGTGTTCCTTTATCAACATATTAAAGATTTCAATGATGTCATCTTCACTGAAGGAGAAAGCCCCTTTTGGCCTTCGGGCTCCTGATGCCTGAGTTTTACGGTCTTCTGGGAAGATCGTCACCGTTGCATCATCTTTGGACTCTGAGGGAATTCTACCCCCAGTTTTGGATCCTGGCCTATTTTGTCGAGGTAGGCTACCCCTAGACATGTCGTGGCATTTGTTCACAGAAGCTGATTTAGAAGGTCCTGCCTCTGGTTATGCAGGATCAGACTCTCGAGGTTGTGAGTTTGCAAGAGATGCAGTATACCCCAACCCAAAACGAGCTCGTTGATAGTAAGAATTACTCTATAACGGTATTCGTCTGCCTATTCCATAGTTGATGCCTTATTTCAACCTCAAATCATAACCCATGCTTTGTATAATTTTTAAAGCCTGTGGGCTATACCTGTGGATTTGTATTTTGCCACCCTCAGGCTAACGAAATTCTTCATGTACAATCGGGCTGGTCCGCATGCGACCGAAGACTATTAGATGCTGGTCGTCGCGAGTTGGAGGAATAATAAAGATGGAATCTTCATGTGGCCCACCTGTCATGACAACATTAGATGTTGATGCATCCTCCCACAAGATCTTCCCGCGTTTGACCGTTAGGGGAATTGACGCATGTTTACGACTCTTGTCTTTGCGTTTCTGGATCAGATACTCACGCAGGTCAGGAGGAGTTATGGAAGAAGAAGATGGTTTGTTCCTTCTGTTCATATCAGGGGGCATACGGATGTTGGGAACCATAGTTTTCCCTATGCCACCTATATACAACAGGTTGGCCATCTGGGTGGCTGATAATCCCCGAGGAGGGTGTCTTTCCGCAAATTGAGCCTTCTTTACGCTGAGGGGCTTCTCCTGGCGTAACTTGGAGCTCTGCTCTGGTTGGCGTAAAGCTGAGGATGTCCTCAGTCGGCCGTCAGCCTCTCGCGTAATCCAGAGGGCGGGCAGATTGTTTCCTTGCTGGCGTAAAGGCCGAGAAGTTGAGTAGTCCGTCGCTTGCTTTCCCTTGCGTAGATTGCAGGGATCATCTGCTTTTCCGCGGAAGGCAGATGCATTTTTACGCGCGGAGCACGTTTGGGATTACTGATTTGGCATTGAGGCATTATCAGAAATTTTGTCTATTCCGTCACAGACGGGAGACAGAATTTTACGCACAGAGCACGATATGTACTTCTGGACTAGCGCTGAGGCGTTGCCAGAAGTTTTATCTACCTTGTCAGAGACAGGCGACTGAATTTTATGCGCCAGGTGCGGAGTATACTTCTGGATTGGCGCTGAGGCATTGCTAGAAGTTTTGTCTGCCCTGTCAAAGACAGGCGACTGAATTTTACGCGCAAGGCGTGGAGGGAGCAATGCTACAACCTCGTTGGTCGGAGAGATTGAAGAGATCGAAGAGTCGACAGGAATGGTAGAGGATGTCTTGGGCATCCAGACCTTACGCAGCTTCCTGTTGTCTTGGACAGAGAGAGAGTGAGAGCTACCCCCTGTTCGAAGCATATCTTCGTAAGCAGACTGGTCGAACTGGACGACCAGTGTCTTTATCACGGATCCCACGGATACCGTATCGTATTGAGCAATTGCTTCCTCATCAGAAGAGAACGATGTCCCCAACAGAGTCGCCATCTTGTTGTCTGATAAAATAAACGAAAGATATGGAAATGAGGCTTTATACGAAAACCCTCTCTTTATGTTTATAAACAAGCAGTACAATTAATCCTATACGAGGATGTCGAGTATAATTTTTTAATCTGGATAAATATTGCTATAGGAGTCTGATCTGCAGTAGATCACTTTGTCCCTTGGACCACACGATAATGAAGAAGTGTCGTAGAAGACAGAAAGCAGCTTCGAAGGTTGCTAAAGAGAGTGGATGCTCGATGCCAAAGTCGTTGATCACTACTCTTGGCCTGAGCTCTGGATTCTTCTCTCTCAAAAACTCTTCGGTTCTGATCTTTAAATCTTCGACCGTTTTCCCTCCAATTTATTGGCCATTTTTTCTCCTCTCCCTTTCCTCTATCAATAGAGGTCTCTATTTATAGAGTTTTAGTGACAGTGACCATCCAGTCAGCCTAGAAGCTGAACAGTGGAAAGTACAGCACCCTTTTACATGATGGTTACAATAACCGTTACCCGTGTATAAATGACCATTTGAATGAGCATGTGACGCGTGTCCAATTAAGAGACAACGCGTATAACTGCTGCGAAGATCACGGCATAAAAGCCAAGTAGGTAGTTATCCTTCATGTTAAAGAGGTTGGCGTAAAAGCCAATAACTGACACCATGGCGTAGAAGCCAAGTAGGCATAGAAGCCGAGTAGGCGTAGAAGCCGAGTAGGCATAGAGGACGAGTGGGCGTAGAAGCCGAGTGAGCATAGAAGCCGAGTGGGTGTAGAAGCCGAGCGGGCGCAGAAGATAGCTGATCCTCTTCTCCTGACTGAGTCCTGAGTTGGCAAAATATGCCAAAGTGATGATGTGGACGTCTTAGCCGAAATTACGGCTCTTGGAGATATAATCAAATCTCTTGCATTAAATGCAGAGATCTGCCCCCATCCTGCGCATTAAATACAGAGGCTTGTCTTTAAGATTTGCCATCATTCTGCGCATTAAATGCAGATACGCGCCTCGAATCCTGTACGAAAAGTAACTGGTGACTTGGCAGTCTGTTTGTCTTCTATGGAGCGTAAGAAGCTCACGTCTGCCTGTGTAAAACTAGGCAGCGTATCCCCTTGTATGCGTATAAGTAGTTTACGCAAAGGGGATGTTACTAAACGACGGTTCGATGATATTTAATCAAATCTCCTGCATTAAATGCAGAGATCCGCCATTATCCTGCACATTAAATACAGAGGCATATTTTGAAGGTCTGCCACCCTTTCTGCGCATTAAATGCAGGGACGTGCCTCGAGTTCTGTCATCACTCTACGCATTAAATACAGAGACGTGCCTCGAGTTCTGTCATCACTCTGCGTATTAAATGCAGAGACGTGCCTCGAGCCCTATACGAAGAGTAACTACTGACGTGGCAGTCTGTTTGTCTTCTGCGGAGCGTAAGAAGCTCACGTCTACCTGTGTAAAACAAGGCAGTGTATCCCCTTGTATGCGTAAAAGCAGTTTTCGCAAAGGGGATATCACTAAACGACGGTTCGGTGACATTTAATCAAATCTCCTGCATTAAATACAGAGATCCGCCATTATCCTGCGCATTAAATGCAGATGCATGTTTTGAAGGTCTGCCACCCTTTTTGCGCATTAAATGCAGAGACGTGCCTCGAGTTTTGTCATCACTCTGTGCATTAAATGCAGAGATGTGCCTCGAGCCTTGTACGAAAAGCAGCTTTTGACATGGCAGGCTGTTTGTCTTCTATGGAGCATAAACAGCTCACATATGCCTGTGTAAAACTAGGCAGCGTATTCTTTTGTATGCGTAAAAGCGGTTTATGCCAAGGAAATGGCCGTAAATGACAGCCTGGGTTGCAGTGCCGCGCCATCATTATAGCCGTCGCCTGGGTAGTCGTACAGTACTCTTTGTCAGGAGTCCAGACGTCAGGTTCATTGCATGATCTGACAGGTTTATTTCGAAGAATACGAAGCGTTCCTCGTACACTTCAATGTTGTATTGAAAGCGGATGAGTTCTACGCCATAAAGGCGATGTAGCACCCTTTTTACGCAGAAGCAGCCTGGACATACTACATTACGCGGATGGTCCTTCAGTTTATATTTTACGCTGTGCTCAGCGAAAAAGCTCTGTTGTACGTTGATGGCTCTGAGGTCATCTTTTTGTGCTGCCCCGCCTCAACATGCCGTGTATAACTATCCAGCATATTTTTTATGCTTCTACAAACACAAGCAGTATCTGTACACGAATATAAGCACACTGAACACGAGCAATATGTGAACACGAAGTACACTAAATCAATACCTGATATACACGATAAAATATATATGAAGGAGTACCCACTGAACACTATAAGGGATAACAACTCCTGACAGGATCCATGTAGTACCAGTCCGTGAAACCACTATATCGGAATCAAATATACAGTTCTAGAACATGAGATATATACACTATTATGAAATAAAAACTAATAGAGAAATGTACTCGCATGAGGTCCTGAGCAAGGTATGTCTCTCAATACCCAAGTTGGTGTCACACAGACCTATATATGGTATATTGCATCAATACAAGGTTTTCGAATAAAAATAAGTTAAACTAGTTCAATTCTAGGTTATAAAGCAATTTCTGAGTCAAAATAGTCAAACTAGGTCAACTCTAGGTCAAACTTGGTCAAACTAGTTATTTCTAGGTTGTATGGGTCCATCTTTAGGATATTGGGTCCATTCACTTTGTAACTAGGCTATACTAGCTATGTTAGGATACTAGAATACCAACAAAATACCGTATCATAAGATACGCAAGTTATTAGATATAAAAATACTATAATATATATATACAAGACAAAATATATAATACTTCTAGCCAAACTATT
The DNA here is from genome assembly GCA_036927795.1 of Iris macrosiphon. Lineage (NCBI taxonomy): Eukaryota > Viridiplantae > Streptophyta > Magnoliopsida > Asparagales > Iridaceae > Iris > Iris macrosiphon. The sequence continues at coordinate 115,877,378 of JAYESA010000013.1, forward strand.
GCTAAGTGGATACCTTGGCTTTGAACCAAATGCGGTATCACACCACCTACACACCCATCTTGATATACAAACTCAATACCTTGAGTATAAACCAATACCTTGACATTACCTAGGTATCACAAGGTAATCCAATATCTAACATTAGCTAACAAACATACCTCACTATACACTAATATGCATTTAAACTTATAGCAATACTATACTAAACTAACATACTAACATACCCCTTGATATTTAATACCCGTACCCAAGATACCTCAACTCTCATTACCTTGGTGTAACTCAAGATAAACTAGAAATAATACTAGCCAATGCTAACTAGTGCTTATATATATATATATATATATATATATATATATATATATATATAACTAACTTATCAATAACAACTAATTTATATGTAACTAGCTTATCTTAACTTATCCCTAACTAACACTACTGCTGCTTATTACTGTTGCTGCAACTTATCGCTGCTTAACGCTGCTTCTGCTGCTGCAGTTGATCGCTGCTTCTGTTGCTGATCGTTGTTTCTGCTGCAGCTGCTTATCGTTGTTTCTGCTACTGCTTACTACTTCTGCTTCTGCTGCTGTTGCTCACAGCTTCTACTTATTGCTGCTGCTGCTTTTTGCTGTTGCTTCTTGCTACTTTCTGGCCTACTTATTGCTGCTTTTCGGCCTGCTTATTGCTCTCCCCTAGCTCACATACACACATACACACATCTAATACACACATACACTCACTCACATATATACATATATATATATATATATATATATATATATATATATATATATATATATATATATATATATATATATATGTTACCACATAACCACACTAGTGATGCACATATCTTATTCTCCCATGACCACCAACATATCAAAATTAAATATAGAACATACACATAATTATATATATACATATATATCATATAAAAATTATAATTATAATATTCTAATAGCTATAACCAAGGTATATTGAATTGAAATGCAAGAAAACAAGCACGAGGAGTGCACCGCACCCGTATCACACTCGATCTATGATACGCTTGCGATACGGCTCCACCACACCACCAAACGTATCCCGAAGGAAACGAGCAAGTCTAAAATCATAATTAGAAGTAACACAAAGTGTTAGCTATTCATCTACGTGTCCGTGTCAAAATATGACATGCTCAAACCTCCGTATCGGAAGAAAACTCCCAAATCAACCTGTATCGCCAAATTATCGGGATACGGCCTACATGTATCCAATTATGGACATGACACTTGTCACACACAATCAAACACATGTCAATTTGGTCTAATTGACCTATTGACAAATACAAGATGTGCCAATCTCAAAATTCTCCCAAAATTGACACAAAATACCACATAACTTTCTCCATAGGCCTCCTATAAACCTAATTTCAATTTCTATGGGTAGACTTAGTACATGAGAGGGTCATAATGATTAAATTATAGATTTAAAATCTAATTAGAGAGAAAAAAACTAAATTACACCTATTCGGAGATGGATTTCCAATAAAATCTTTAAATTGAGTGTCAAGAGCCTTCAACTTGTAGATCATTTCTTCTCCTTATAGATCCTTGCTTCCTTCTTGTTCTAATAGCCTCCAATGATGAATAAGAAAGAAATTGGGAAGAAATTTGGGTAAAAATTGGTGTAGAAATGAAGAAATTTGGATGAGAAATTCTAGATCTAGATTTGGAATAAAAAATGAAGAGAGAGAGAGTCTTTCTCCACTCCTATGGTAGCCGGCCTCTACCCCCTCCTCCAAGCTACTATAAAATGTCCACAATATCCCTTGGGGCTTTTCATGAAGGAATTAATAAGGAGGGAAGGTTCTAGTCTAATTGGTTTAACTAATTAATTCGTCCCCCTAACGAATGGGCTTACTATTAGACTCAATTCTAACTAGAATTAAATGTTGGTCCATGGATCTAATCTAAACTAGTTAGATCCACTAACACAAGTCTAAAATCAAATACTAAGATCTAACAATAAATAAATAATACAATAAATAATATTTACAACATGCACAATATTTAATATTATATTTCTAAAACTAAAAATACCGATGCTAAATTACCAAACTACCCCTAGTTGGAAAAGTGAGGGTGACACAACTCTCAATCAAAGTCTTTAGTGCCTCGTAGCCTTGGATCTTCCCATAAAAGTCTTCAACCTCTGTACGATGTACATTGAGCTCATTATCAAGTATGGATTGGATCTCTTTGATTTTCTCGTAGAATATTGCTATGGACAAAGCGACATCACTTGTCATCCCATCATAGAACTCTCGTATTGCTTTGCTCCATGAAGCCCTTGTGCATTCCTATTGCCCTTAAACCCATCTCCAAGATTTCGATATATTTCGCAAGATTAACAAGGGAACGCTCCATCATTGGCATCCTGGCTCTTATTCCTCTTATTGTTCTTAGTGTTCCTTTCCTTAGGTGATGCGGGCCACTACTAGACATTCTCGAATGTTGACATGGCACCAATCGACCTTCGCTCTGATACCACTTGTCACAAACTTAGTATTTTTGCCTATACCTCGATCTGTGCAATGTACGAACTGCCTCTTCGAAGAATCGTTCAAGCCTTCCCAAATGCTTAGCTAGATGGAGAAAGCGAGAATAAGAAAATTTGGAGCAAAAGAGAGATTAAAATGTTAAAAAAAACGTTATACTAGAGGGTGTTTACAACTTCGTGAGTGATGAGGAAAAAATAAGGCATCCCCCCTTTATATTGCCTCAAAAGCTCTATTTAAAAGGATATGATTGTGCCATGGGTCTACCATCTAATTGGTAGAACTTTAGAGGACCTAGATATATACAATGCTCCTTATTTACATAATAGCCATCTAGAAATGGTGAAGGAATCCATGCGAAGCTTCTAGATGTAATGAATATTTCAAGAATCTTTTAAGGCATATCCAAAGAAAATTTCCAAAGATTCCATATAATTCTAAACTATTATAGAAGCTTCACTCAAGTAACCCCTTGCCTTGATAGGATATGCCTCATTATCTCAGTGGGACAAAAAATCTTATACGTGACATGAAGCTCTTTTCAGGAAGTTTCCATTAGGCCTATTTCAATATAAAGGTCAATTATATTTTATTTCTTTACCCAAGGAAAAAGTTGTAGAAAACCTAGAGGGGATGAATATGTTGAAGATAATAAATACTAATTAAAAGCAATATAAATACCAACAAAAAATAAGCAAGTAAATAATGTACAGAAATAAAGTGCAAGAAAGCAACCACATGGGTATATCCTAATATCCTTCCGCGAAGGTACTCTAGTTCTGGAAACTCATGTCTGGCGTTTGTCTACTATTTGAACAATAGAAATACAACCACGAGCTTTGATCTGAAGGGATCGCCAACTTCTTACAACCACGAGCTTTAATACGAAGGGTTTGCTAACTTCTTACAACAATAAGCTTTGATCTGAAGGGCTTGCCAACTTCAAACAACATTACAGTAACAAGGAGAGTTGGAACCCCCAACTTATGGCATTGGAACCTTTTTTTGGTACTAAAAGCTAATAGTTTCCACAAGGATGCCAACTGTCTCTTAAACGTGCATGAGTGTAATATTTATGTCCTACAAACTAGATTGCTAGAGTGTTATTCTTTTCTCACAGTAATAATATAATGTTCAATTATTCTCGTGATTTCTTGATTCTTATCGTATCTTGACATGGAATGATTATTTTGATTATTCTGCATCTATCATAATCCAGTGGTACTTGTGAGATATGATACGCATTAGTTCCAATACATTATTTTGTAGATCCTCATAACCCCCAAGTCCAACCAACCCACCTGCTCACCTTGCATATATTGTTTTCATATTAAAGCTCTTAACTTTTTTGGATATTTATCATTATTCATGTAAACCCTAATAATTTTATTAGATAAAGAGCATCCACCGTTGGAGAGGGCAAATTGCGCATTCCTTGGAGTTTCTTGACTTTCCAGATGAAATTAAGTATTTATTATTATTGTTATTTATTTTTCCTTGTCATGAGTTCTTATGAGGTATATCACAAACTTGTTTCCAGAGAGTTGGTTGAGGCGATTCTTTCTTCCCAGAATTTTATTGAAATTTGAAGTAAAAGTTGGGTGGAAGAGAGCCCGACTCCACATAACACAGCCCCACATAGCACGGGAGAGTAGATAGTCTGTCGCCCTATAAGAGCAAGTACTTGTTGGTAAATGACCCATGCCTCTCCTAAACACAGTCACTCCTCACTCATCATCTTGAAACGATTTAAAATTGGTTTGCGGCTGAGGCAATTCAATTCCGGAAAATGATGCATTAACTATCATAGAAACTATTTAGCTATAGGAGCTACCTAAGCCTTGTTGATGTGTTAGTAAGAGAAAATAATGTAAATTTTGACGATATAGGTCTTCTAGATGACCTTCTTGTTGAGAGATAAAATGACAATAGTTTGAGATTGCCATCGGGTTGGGTAGGAGTGGGTCCGGAATAAATGATTACTTAAAAATTGGAATGTATAGCACTTCATAGCACGGAATGAAAATGATAACATGGTATACATATAGGCCCAGTATGTGTTATATATGGGAGTAGGTTTCTTTGGAATGTACTATTTTTATTCTAAATGTGGAAATTTTTAAGGAAAAAATATGGAATATAAAATATAATATCTAATTAAGATTCAAAATTAATCAAGTACCTAGAGCTTCTTCAGTATGTTGTTGGGGGCCATGATTTAACATAGTTTGTTATTGGGGGTCATAATTATGCATAAATTAGCAGTATCTAGAGCTTCTTCAGTTTGCTGTTGGGGGCATGATTTAGTTAGGTTTCAGGGATGTTTTTCTAATTGGAGGAATCGAAGAGGTAGGCTGAACTTCATAAAATGTTATTATGCATAATAACATTTTTTACCATTTTAATCAAAGTCTATATTTCATAATACTAGCCTACTAGGACATCTTATATTATTACATCAACTTTCATAAGTTTTGCTTGCAACAACAAGGGGTTGCACAAGTTAGGTATTTGAGTTTGCTGGTAACATACTATTACATGTCAAATAAAGTAATAAGTAGCAAATTGAATAATATTATAAAGTACTAAGAATCCTATATGACTAAGAAATTCCTAATGAACTAATCGACGAAAATTTTAGTCCTCGCATGGAGTGTCCTTAAAGTAGCTCTGCTTGACATCCTACATTTCATGAATACTTCTCCAAATGACCATCTATAATGTCTGTATCCTTATTTGACAAGTATCTCACACGGTTCTTCCTCGACACTATTGTCAGATAATGGGCACTAGTGTATAGGGAGGGTCTACTGGAACCCAAAACATGGTTGAAAATGATTTTTCATAGTCATGATCGTCCCAATCATGATTGAGACATGAGAAAGTAACTTTTATTGCAACCTATCATTTGTAGTAACCTTTTGGAACCTGCTTATAACTAATATGTGGTGGTCGGATGTTTTGCTTGGTCTATTTCTTGCTAAACTTTATTTCCTTCTAAGATTTCAGTTTGATATATATATATATATGGGTTCTTGCATGAAGCTCAGTAAGTATTTAAATTTGTCATTAGTATGCATATCTTTTATCTATTTGATGTTTCAAACTAAAGTTTCCACAGGAAAAATGGATCAGATTTTATTATAATATATCACAGTTGACCGTCTAATACCATATCTGATTATGCATACATTGGCAGTATCTAGAGATTCTACCATTTTCAACCTACACATCTCCTGACAGTTTTTTTTGCAGTTCAAAACAACCAACTGTTGCAATCGAATGTTAGACGCAGATCCTGAATCAGCTTTGCGATTGGTGTGGTTATTGATTTCATATTGAAGTGGCATGTTAGGCATTAGGCCAGTAAAATTATGAGGCGACTGAAGGATTAAAATGTCACATCTTAGGTTTTTTAATTTTTTTTCTTAGGATGTGCAACAACTATGATTTGATTTGTACTAAATCATACATGTTCTGGGACATACTCGATTCTTGTTTGAACTTCCATAACATACTATGTAATCTTTTAAGCTCTATTTGCAGCAGCTATGGTTCTGGTTCTAGGATACTGCATATGGAAAGGCAATTATTCTGCATGTGAATCAAACATTTATGCTCTGTAATTTGTGTGTTGCAGTATGTATTACCTATTTGATGATGGTGATAATGTGTCATTCTGGAACACAACCTTTATTATGTTTCACACAACCTTTATTATATTTCTCACTGATGAATACAGGACATTTTGGCTAATGATAGGAAAAATAAAAGCCTAGGGTACTTTTTAGTCAGAATTTTTTTGGCTAATTTTGTTTTGTAGGCATTCTAAAATTGGAACACTTTTTAGTCGTTCCAACAAGTATTGCAAAATTATTCCTAAAAGGTTCTTTTAGGCACACTTTTTTGGTGTTCCAAAACGGGAGCATTTCATGGAACACTTTATTTCCGTTCCAAGCAATTTGGCAGCCAAAAACTAGGCACGCTAAATTGGCATTCCTGAAATTATTTGGAACAAAAGTTTGTCGTTCCAAAATGACCATTTTGGTGTAGTGATTAATGAATGGAAAACTTGGAATTCCAAGTTTTACAACTTTTGTAGACTTCTAATCAAACAACACTTTGGCACTAGAAGGCTAAGGAGTTGGTTCTTAGTGATTGGAAGGTTTAGAGCTTAGAGTATATAAAATAGCCAATGAGAAATATTGATTTCAGATAAGAAATAAGGTGTTGTTTATAGATTTTAGAACATATTTGCGGACCAAATTTGGTTCGTATTTGACTCAATGGATATAAATATAGTTGTTGCCAAACGTTGAAGCCTGTTACCTAAAAATTTGCTACTCTATACCAAATTTGGTTCAAATTTTGTCCAATTTAAATAGAATACTTTTTGCCTAGCTGATCGAATTTGGTCTGAGTTTGGGTCTTTTCCAACAGAACACTTTGGCTTGGTGAGGCTAAATTCAGTCCGAGTTATGTGGACTGGGTGTTTAGGATATGAATAAGTTATAGCTTCCTAGTTGTCAGTGTTCACTCGATTTGCACTTTTTCCTATGTAAATAAAAATAAAATAAAAAGATGAGCAACATGTAGATAACAACTGTATTCTGCAGATAAACATTTCTAAAAATATGTATACCTTTTAGGAGCTTCGCAGATAAACAGACGAGCAGCGGAACCCCTAAGTGCGTGACCCTGGAGATATCATGGACGGTTCAGAAAAATCTTGTAGGATAACGTCGTCTTCGGTCCATCATGATTTTTTTATTGCATACGTCCATCTTTGATCTTGCTTATTTCTTTTCTGCAAGTATTGTTAGGCTAACATAGAAATATACATAGTAGCAAGTATGATACCATTTAATGCATATTAGGACAATGATATGTTTAAGTAGAAATTACTATAATAATTGCATAATTATTAGTAATATCATAATGTTAAACTTAAGCGATTAACCATAACAAAAAATATAGTTTGAACATTGTGCTAACAATATCCTCCTTTTTTATTTTGGCAAATCGGTTAAGTTTAACATTGATACAATAGATGCCAAATCGGTTATGTTTAAAATGGATACAATAGATGCATATATCACTAAAAGGATACTACTTAAACTTACTTATCCACATTTAACTTGATCAAAAATTAACTATAGAAGCAATAAGAGAAGTGTGTAAAGACAAGTTTAGAAAATACTTAAGTAATGTAGAATATCTTGTCAAACACACAAGATAGTTGCTAATACCAATGATAGAAAAAGACATTTCAATAAATGGTTTGCTAATTAGAAAACCGAGAAGAAATTCGAAAACACAACATGATATGAAATATAACTTTAGTTTTGGAAGAAAAAGAATGAAATACAGGATTTCAATCAAAAGTCGTGAGGATTAAATAATTGCAAACATAATATACCAACTGAAAATATTGAAAGATAAAATAAGAACTTCCACATTGATCAAATAAGCAAATATGATTCACACATGTCCAAACAATTTGGTAAAAAAAAAAATAATAAATGAAAGAGAGAAATTGATATAAAATAATCTTCCTATTTGCAAAATCTTTTCGCTTATCCGAATTCATTTATTTGAACTCAAATACCTTAGCATGCTATCTGAATATCCATTATATAGACATGAAGGTAAAGAAAAATACTTGAGAAGGAGAAATTAAATTGACTTGAATGCTCCCCCTCAAAGTTTGACCACAACAAGGATAGCCAAAACCAATTAAGCATGTAAGGAAAGTCAAAACAATAAAAGCTCAATAGTCATCATGATAAGATAAAAGCAAGTTAATATTGGCAAGATAAACTATAAAAACCATATATGAGGGATAGACTATATAATAAAGGCAATTGCATACTATCTCATAAACCCTCCACATAACCTAAACACAATAAACAAGATATTAAATTAAAGGATTAAAAGTCCATGATGAACTAAGTATACCATATATTAAAGGGTAATAATTAATTTGCTCTTCCTCAAAATATGTGTATCTAGTTCCAAGGCAATTATATGCAAACACTACAAAAATACTAAGTTTTAGCGACGAAAACTAGACGAAAGTTTTTGTCGCTAAAATACCTATTTTCTTCACTATTTAAATTTAGTGACAATTAGCGACAAAATTGTGGCATCACTAGATTATATGTCGTTGTCAACATTTTGTCGCTAACCCGTCGCTGTTGCGACAAAATTAGCTACATATTATTTTCGTCGCTAAATCTGGTGACGACTTAGCGATGAATTAGGGACGGACTCTATGAGCCTATTTTACCAAAATTTTTAGTAGGTTACCGACATAATTTATACTGCTAAGTCATCGCTGAAAGCGACAGATTTAGATAGAAACTAATCTATTACTTATGTCGCTAATTGTACACCACGAATGATCAACTAAGAATCGACTCATTGCTTTCCCCTTAAATAATTTTGCATGTAGCTTATATTTTAAAAAACTATGTATTAAATACAAGTGTAAAAAAACATAAATAATAAGAATATTCTAACTTAGCACCTAATTATAATAACTAATTATTATTCATACAAGTTTGATAAAGTAACTAGACCCAATATATATTCAAGGTTCAAAGTATCGGTATCGGAATCAGTATCGGACCATTCCTACGAGTATAGAGAACGACGGTATCGGTAGTATCGGAGGTTTCAGATCAGAGTATCAGATTTTTTGGTATCGAAAATCAAATAACTATTAGTAAAATATTAACATTTTACGGAATATATTTTATATATTTTTACATAATATTAAGTATTTTTGGTGTTGTTTTTTAGTATTTTTGAAATTGAATGAAATAGTAGTCAGCCTTGTCGATTGATTTACATGCAATAGATAAGTTTTTCTCTTTTAAATGCTTTTACAACCTTACTATGCTTTTAGACCCTTACTAATTGGTCTTTTTCATTCAATTTTCTTTGTCAAATGGACCAAAAATCTAATTTTGGTATTGGACAGTATCGGGTATCGGTCGGTATCCGATCAGTACATGCCAAACTGTATCGGTATTGGCTGTATCGGATCGGTATCGACCATTACTTCAAACTATGTATATATTATAAGCAATATTTTCTCTTTTATATACCCTATAATAGGGCCAAAAACCAAACCGAACCGAACAAAATAATAGATTCGGTTCGGTTTGAAAAAAATTGGTTCAGTTTTGGTTTTGAAAATACAAAAATTTCTTATTCGATTTCGGTTTTGGGTTTCAATTTTGGTCCAAAATCGAAAACCGAATAAGATTTATACAATTATCTAAATAACTTATTCTATGCATATTTATTAAAAATGTGTTTATTTTGAAAAGTAATTATATATATATTGTTAGCCTACCTAATTATAGTTAGTTAGTTATCATAGATTGTGAATATCTCTTAGTTGTTAGCCTACCTAATTATAGTTAGGTAGTTATTATAGATTGATTGTGAATATCTCTTAGCATATGTATTGTTAGAAAAGTCTAACTAAACTCTTGTATATATATCTCTGTTGTTAATATGAAGAGCACGGGTTTTAATCTTCTTTATGGTATCAGAGCTTCTCGACTCCTAACCTTCTCAAACACTTCCGCCATCCTCTTCTCATTCCTTCCTTTCATGGCGTCTCCAACAACCAATTCTTCTGCCATGATGGAATCCACCAACAACAAATTCCACCCAGCACTTGCCATCTCCAACATCAAGAACTCCATCCCAATTCGTCTTGAATCAGGAAAAGGCCCCTACGCCTCTTGGGCTGAATTATTCCAAATTCATTGTCGTGCCTATAACGTCTACGAGCACATCATCCCGTCACAACCATTATCGGAGAAAGAAAAAGATCCTGCTTTTGATAAGGATCTCTGGACCCATCTCGATGCCATCGTCCTAACTTGGATGTACGACACGATCTCCTCTGAATTACTCATCACCATCTTGAAGCCTAATTCCACCGCCAAGGCACAGTGGGATCGACTTGCGAGCATTTTTTTGGATAACAAACACGTGCGTGCATTGACTCTCGAAACCAGGTTTGTCAACACCTTTCTTGATGATTTTTCCAACGTCTCCTCTTACTGTCAGGAACTCAAAGACTTATCGGATCAACTTACAAATGTTGATGCTCCGGTTGACAACCATCGGTTAGTTCTTCGCCTTATAAATGGATTAAATGAGAAATATGACACAGTAGCTTCTACTATTTCTCAAATGGATCCTTTGCTGGAATTTTATGCCGCTCGGTCTCGTTTGCTCTTGGAAGAGATGCGCAAATCCCGCCAGGCGGAGGTTACCGCTCGCGTACCAGCACAGCAGGCTCTTGTCGCCCAGCCCTCCAATGATGCAGCCCTCCCTCCAACCTCCGGGCCCGGAACGAACTCAAACCGACATCAACAAAACAAAGGTTCGGCCAATTCATCAACCCGAAATCAGACCTCATATCGTGGTAAAGGGAAAGGTCGAGGTCGTGGAGGATCGAATCATAATGGAGGATCGTCTAACGGGGGCGGGTCGCACAACCATCCGCTACCTCCTTTTTGGCCGCCAAATCAGCATCAATGCCAGCAGTACTACCCACCTTGGGCTGCTCCATGGAATCAGACTTGGACTCCACCTCCACCATGTCCTTATCCCACTAGCGGGTGCTCACGTCCTCCACAACCATCCAGGCAGTCCAGAATCTTGGGTCATCGTCCACCATAAGCTCACACCACACAGTTTCAACCAACGAATTTGGATCAGGCTTTTCAAACGATGGCTTTAAACCCCCCAGATAATAATTGGTACATGGACACGGGTGCCACTTCTCATATGACAAGCGATGGAGGTAATCTTACGGCTTATTTTAATTTGAGCAAAAATAAAAATATTATTGTCGGTAGTGGTCAGGAAATCCCAATTCATGGTTATGGACAGAAATCCCTTCCTACGCCTCCCACCCCTTCGTTTAACAAATGTGCTTCATGCCCCGAAACTTATTAAAAATCTTATTTCTGTTCGTCGTTTCACGACTGATAATAATGTGACCATTGAATTTGATCCTTGTGGATTTTCTGTGAAGGACATTCAGACTGGGAGGCAAATCATGAGGTGTAATAGCACTGGCGACCTCTACCCCATCACCAACTCCAACACACGCCAACAAACCGCCTCGCCATTCATATGTGCTGCTTTGTCGCCTACTCTTTGGCACAATCGATTAGGACACCCAGGAGTTTCTATTTTACATTCCCTTAAGAATAAGAGGGTTATTGATTGTAAGCCCATCTCCCATTCTAATACTTGTCAATCTTGTGTTTTTGGAAAACATGTGAAACTACCTTTTTATTCTTCTAATGCTTGCACTTTGTCATCTTTTGATATAGTGCATAGTGATGTGTGGACATCCCCTGTGTTAAGCTCTGCAGGACATAAGTATTGTGTGTTCTTTCTTGATAACTATAGTAATTTTTTGTGGACTTTTCCTATTGGCAAAAAATTGCAAATTTTTCCTCTTTTTCGGCCTTTAGCACATTTATACAAACCCAATTTCATAAACCCATAAAAACATTCCAATGTGACAATGGGACAAAATTTTCTAATAATGCCTTCAAATCTTTTTGTCAACAAAATGGTCTTGAATTCCGTTTCTCTTGTCCCTATACTTCTTCCCAAAATGGAAAAGCCGAACGCAAAATTCGCGCTATTAATAACATCATGCGAACTCTTCTTGTCCACTCTTCAGTCCTATCCGCTCTCTGGCATCACGCCTTACAAATAGCCACATATCTTCTCAATATAATTCCTCACAAAAATCTTTAGAACTATTCTCCCACGGATATCCTCTACTCTAGAGCCCCTTCCTACGATCACCTTCGAGTTTTTGGCTGTCTTTGTTTTCCATTATTTCCCTCCCAAATAATTAACAAACTCCAAGCTCGTTCCACTCCTTACGTTTTCTTAGGATATCCACCAAATCATAGAGGATACAAGTGTTATGATATTTTTTCCCAACGAATTATCATCTCCCGACACGTCCATTTTGACGAAACTCGTTTCCCATTCGCTAAGACCAATCCTTCCACAAATTCGTCATACTCGTTTTTGGATAATTCCTTGCATCCAAATATTCAACTCTATTTCGAATTTCCCACGCCCATTGCCCCTGTCTTTGGGCCGCAACCACCTACTGAGCCCACCCAGCCGCCTCCGGCATCTTCCATTGGCCCGCTCCCAATGGCCCAAACTTCTTCCCTCCAAAAAACCTCTGGCCCGTCCACTTCCAAGCAGTCTGCTATGACCAGCCATCCATCCCTACCACTAAATCCCACTCGTACTATTATCACGCAAAGTATGCATGGGATTTATTGTCCCAAACGCCAATTCAATCTTTCTTTCTCAATCACACCATCACCTCTTCCCCGCAACCCAAAAGCTGCCTTGTCCGACCTAAATTGGAAATCTGCCATGAACGACGAATTTAATGCTCTTCTTAAAAATAATACGTGGGATTTAGTTCCACGCCCATCTAATGTGAATGTCATTCGTTCTATGTGGATTTTTTGTCACAAAAAAAATTTCGACGGTTCTTTTGAGCGGCATAAAGCCCGACTTGTAGGTGATGGCAGGTCTCAGCAGGTTGGCGTGGATTGTGACAAAACATTTAGCCCCGTGGTAAAGCCCGCTACTATTCGTAGTGTTCTCAGCATCGCCTTGTGTCATTCTTGGCCGATTTACCAATTAGATGTCACAAATGCGTTTCTGCATGGCCACCTTAACAAAATAGTATACATGCATCAACCACTAGGTTTTCAGGATTCTACACACCCTGACTACGTATGTCTATTGAAGAAGTCGCTTTACGGTCTCAAACAATCACCCCGTGCCTGGTATCAGCGGTTTGCCGAGTTTGTCGCTACCATTGGTTTTGTTCATAGCAAATCGGATCACTCCTTGTTCATTTACAAACAAGGACCCGACCTAGCCTTTCTTCTACTTTATGTTGATGACATCATCTTGACGACATCATCCACAGCCTTACGTTCGTCTATTATGTCTCTTCTGGCTTCAGAATTTGCTATGAAGGATTTGGGACCTCTTAGCTATTTTTTGGGAATTGCAGTTACACGAAATTCTTCCGGACTTTTTCTGAGTCAATCAAAATACGCGGAGGAGATTCTCGACAGGGCAGGAATGATGACATGCAATTCTTCTAATACACCTGTTGACACAAAAACCAAACTCACTCATGATTCAGATCCCCCTTCGACGATCCGACTCATTATCGGAGTTTAGCAGGTGCATTACAATATCTCACATTCACCCGGCCGGATATATCTTATGCAGTTCAACAGGTATGCTTACACATGCATAATCCTAAAGTCGTGCATATGCACGCTTTAAAGCGGGTGCTTCGGTATATTAAAGGCACACTTGACCTTGGCTTGCAACTCTATAAATCATCAGTTTCAAGTCTCATTTCATATACCGATGCAGATTGGGGTGGCTGCCCTGACACTCGACGCTCAACATCTGGTTATTGTGTTTTTCTTGGCGAAAACTTACTATCTTGGTCCTCCAAACGTCAACCTACTCTCTCTCGTTCCAGCGCCAAAGCCGAGTACCGAGGAGTCGCCAATGTCGTTTCTGAATCATATTGGTTACGTAATTTGCTTCTTGAGCTTCATTTTCCGATTCAGAAGGCTACCATCGTTTATTGCGACAATGTTAGTACCATCTATCTCTCAGGCAATCCAGTTCAACATCAACGCACTAAACATATCAAAATGGATATATATTTTGTTTGCGAAAAAGTTGCTCAAGGCCATGTTCGAGTACTCCATGTTCCATCTCGGTACCAAATTGCTGATATTTTTACCAAAGGGTTTCCACATATACTCTTTGATGATTTTCGAGAGAGTCTCAACGTACGAAAATCTTCCGCTACGACTGCGGGGGAGTGTTAGCCTACCTAATTATAGTTAGTTAGTTATCATAGATTGTGAATATCTCTTAGTTGTTAGCCTACCTAATTATAGTTAGGTAGTTATTATAGATTGATTATGAATATCTCTTAGCATATTTATTGTTAGCAAAGTCTAACTAAACTCTTGTATATATATCTCTGTTGTTAATATGAAGAGCACGGGTTTTAATCTCCTTTATATATATATATATATATTTTTTTTTTGAAACCAACTTTGGACTTGACTTTGAAAATCAACAAATGTGTGTATAAAATGAAAACTTTTAACATAATTTAACCATGATTCCAAATTTGGGTCTGAACCATTAAACAATAATAATAGTCCAACCGAACAAACCGAATAAATCGAATAGCTTATTCGGTTCGGTCCGTTTCGGCTAATTTTTGGTTAGTTTCGGTTTTAGATTTTTAGAATTTTGGTTTGTTCGGTTTTGCATATTTCGATTCGATTGAAACCGAATAAACTGAATGCTCACCCCTACCCTACAAATCTGTGTGCCCATTGCATGAACCACTATGTATATATATATATATATATATATATATATATATATATATATATATATATATATATTGTTATATGTATCATCAAAATAATGAATTCTAGACCCTTCTCTGTCTATTGTTATAATCTTTATCAAAAATAATGAATCAAATTTTAAAAACCTAGATAAAGAAATATATTAAACAATGTGTCATGTGTCCGGTGTAGTCTTTCCCCAAAAATTCAAATATATTAGATAATGTGTCATGTGTCCTGTGTAGTCTTCCCCAAAATTAAAATTTTAAAACCTTAATAAAGAAATGTTAGGGTATACCGAAGGTGATGAGGAGGGGAGCTGCGTAGAGAGGGGGGTTGCCGGAGAGGAGGTCTGACTTGAGAGGGGTTGGAACCGCGCACGTAGGAGGTTGGTCACCGAAGCAAGGGGCAGGGGGAGGGGGTTTGAACGCACAAAGGGAGAGAGATAGAGAGAGAGAGATTGAAAGTAGGATTAGGGGGAAATGAAATTGAATCGAGCTTCCTGGATTTAAAATATTTTGTAGCGACAGAAACGATTCGTCACTTATCCGTCACTGAAAATAAATCGATGACACAGTAACGGATTAGCAACAAAAACTAAGATATGTACCTCACATAAATAATTCGGTCGCTCTTCTGTCGGTGATCCGTCGCTAATGCAGCAACGGATTATAATCCGTTATAGAGATTCATCGCTAATCTCTAGTATTTTTGTAGTAAAAATGGATAAATACATGATCTATAGAATAAATAAACTATATAGATTTGTCACACCCATTCCCAGATTTGGTTTTCTTGAATTTGTGATATTTAAAATAAATTTCCTAAAAATATTTTTTTGCTGTATTTTGCATGTTGGTTCCAATCGATATGTTGTACTCTATATGTTTGGATTCATGTTTATTGTGGGAGACTACCCGAGACCAATAGTGAACATATATTGACAATTGCCATGGACACATGGTAGGACCCGTATCTAGGATGGATACCCTACCCGGTTCACTTTGTAACCACTAAGCCTATTTTGGTGGTTGAGATTTGTTTACAAAGTGTCATGACTTAATCCTATGGCTAACCTTATTTCTCCACTTGGTATATATATATATATAATTTTCTCTCTCCTCTCTCGTTCTCCCTTATTTTTCTTGGTTTTGATATATTAAAACTTATTGTTTTTAAAAACTAGTAGTTCCATGTGATATAGCATTTGATTTCGTGTAGTTTTGGCTTTTTTTCACTGGATTTGGACTTAAAATAAAGATTTTATGAAAAAAATAACTTTTTTGGATTTTTGGGGCTTTTATCATGGAGTTTGTGCTATTTTAGGATGAAGGAGTTCATACGGCCAAGCTACATGCGCCATTCCAGCATAACGCCTATCTTGTTTGGCCCATGACTGTCTCTACATATGCACCCCTAAGCTGAATGCATAGAACACTGAACGCATGAGATTTTCCAAAGAGCAAGTGTCCATGCGGCCTGTTGTCCATGCGGCCAGAGTGCATGCGATCAACTTATCATTTGACTTAGAAGTGATATATATGTCTTTTTCTTGCACATCTTTTCGTGCATACTTTTTATGCTTTTGTTTTTCTTTGACACGCAATTATGACCCATCACTTAGAACTTGTCCCGAAGAGTGGACCTTGCCTTGAGCATGCACCCAATTTATCCATGCGGCATATGTCTCATGCGGTGCCCTATTGCATACGGCCAGTTGGTTCCTGTGGTAGCTCGTCCATGCATCCAGCTCCATGCGACCAGTTGCCCATGCGCCCATGCGGCCCTAGTGACTCATATGCACATTTTGTTTAACTTAGTTAATATTTTATGGAATGTTTTTATTGAGTGTTATGTTCTATGTGTTGATCCCAGTATTTGCGTATGTTGTGACTCTAAGTATAATGGACTTAGTGAATCAGACTGTGCTAGACATGGCTATGTGCTAGAATCGACTATGCATATGATATGATTATATGTTCGATTATAATATGTGTTGACCCAATTGAGTTGGAAGTGATATTGACCCAGTACCTACTAAGTGGACTCGGATCAGTAGATTATTTTTACCTTTGTTCGTCGGATAGAGTGAAGGACGTAGTTCTGCTCGGGAGACGATCTGCAATCCGGTCCTTGTTTGGTTTAAGGATTGTGGATTTGCTCCAGAGTGGGTCATATTTTTTTCCCTTACTCCCATCTGGTATCATTAATTAGTAATTCGAGGATATTATAATTAATGCTTCAAATTAGTTGATTGATTGATAATCTGTGTACCTGATTTGAGGAGATTTTACACGATCAAGTGATTCAATGTGATAATAAGATTCAAGTGACTGATTTATAGGCTTGACTACATGTATACGAGTTGATACTCTATTTTGCACCGAGTATGCCACATGATTTTACTTGTGCACCGAAGAGCGATAAACCTTGCTAGATGTAATATGAATATGTGACTCTTGACCTGATTAATATAGTTATTTGATCGGCTGGTAGGCTTGATATCCTAACTCGTCTGCTTGTATCTGTGCTAAAAAATTTACTACTTGTTATGCGTACATACGTGCTATTTGTTACATGTGCACTGAGGTACGACATATCTTGCTACGTTCTATGTGTTACATATTTTACTATTTTATGCTACATGTGAAATTATATGATTTCTTCAGCACAGGCGTAGATAGTCAGTGATCATAGCGTGGTTAGGTTGCTTGCTTGATTTGTTGCATTACGCTTGGAGGAATCCAAATTTGGCTCTGGAGCAACAATGTGGATTCGTACCTAGTGTACACGTACTATGGTGAGAATAATCGTATGACCACGACACGAGATTCTATACAACCGTAGGGTTTATTAGGTAACTTAAACTGGTAGAAGCATTGGGAGAGAATGAAATCTCGAGATTATGCATGGTAGCTACCGGTAGGACATATATCCTAGGGCATCATGTTGGTCCCCAACGGATACTGTATATCATCTACAGTAGTAGAGTGCAGTATCTGGCTATATTATATATTATTACATGATTACTTGCACGATGGCCTTACGAGAGACGGGTGCTTACATACTATGTGCTATGCGTTTATTGGCACGGCCAGCCCACCTCACCATCAACATTCTGAGGATTCCAATATGGTATCATTCTTTTGGGATAACCCAGATATCATAAAGCAAGCCGTAGAATAATTGGTCGTTATAACTTGACTCTTTATGCATGTGCTGGTAGTCTAGGGACATGAACTATTTGGGTACGACGGTTCAACCATTTTCCTTGTTTGGTTGTAGGGTTGTGTCAATGTGTCACAATAGGTCATGTACTGAAACTGTATATTATACCAATATCTTAGCTTATATTTGCTGTTTGATAAAATAAACGAAAAGATAATATATAGAAACGAGGTCTTATACGAAAACCCGCCCTTCTTTTGTGTTTACAAACAAGATTGTACAATTTAATCCTATACGAAGATGTCGAGTACAATTTATTTAATCTGGGTAAATATTGCTATAGGAGTCTGATCTGCAGTCGATCACTTTGTCCCTTGGACCACACGATGATGAAGAAGTGCCGTAGAAGATAGAAAGCAGCTTCGAAGGTTGCTAAAGAGGGTGGATGCCCGATGCCAAAGTCGTCGATCCATTCTCTTTGCCTGAGCTCTGGATTCTTCTCTCTCTCTCGACCGTTTTCTCTCCTCCTTCTTTCCTCCCAATTGTCGACCTTGGATCTGATACTGGATTCCTTGACCAATTTTCGAACGTTCGACCTTCAATTTTTTGATATTTTATCTCTGTCAATAGAGGTCTCTATTTATAGAGTTTTAGTGACAGTGACCACTCAGTCGGTATAGAAACTGAGTAGTGGAAAGTACAGCACCCTTTTACACGACGGTTACAATAACCAATGCCTGCGTATAGATGACCTTTTGAGTGAGCATATGATGCGTGTCCAACTAAGGGACAACGCGTATATCTGCTGCGAAGATCACGACGTAGAAGCCACGTAGGTAGTTATCCTTTGTGTAGAAGAGGTTGGCGTAGAAGCCAATAACTGTCACCATGGCGTAGAAGCCAAGTAGGCATAGAAGCCGAGTAGGCGTAGGAGCCGAGTGGCCGTAGAAGCCGAGTGGTCATAGAGGCCGAGTGGGCGTAGAAGTCGAGTGGTCATAGAGGCCGAGTAGGCGTAGAAGCCGAGTGGGCGTATAAGCCGAGTAGGCGTAGAAGCCGAGTGGTCGTAGAAGCCGAGATGATGCGGACGTTTTAGCTAGAATTATGGCTCTTGGAGATATAATTAAATCTCTTGCATTAAATACAGAGATCTGCCCCCATCCTACACATTAAATGCAGAGGCTTGTCTTTAAGATTTGCCATCATTATGTGCATTAAATACAGATACGCGCCTCAAATTCTGTACGAAGAGTAACTGCTGACATGGCGGTCTGTTTGCCTTCTGCGGCACGTAAGAAGCTCACGTCTGCCTGTGTAAAACTGGGCAGTGTATCCCCTTGTATGCGTAAGAGCAGTTTGCGCAAAGGGAATGTCACTAGACGACGGTTCAGTAACATTTAATCAAATCTCCTGCATTAAATGCAGAGATCCGCCATTATCCTGTGCATTAAATACATAGGCGTATTTTGAAGGTCTGCCACCCTTCTGCGCATAAAATGCAGAGACGTGCCTCGGGCATCTGTCAGTTTTTGGCACATTAAATGCAAAGACGTGCCTCGAGAACCTGTCACCGCTCTGTGCATTAAATGCAGAGACGTGCCTCAAGCCCTGTACGAAGAGCAGCTTTTGACGTGGCAGGCTGTTTGTCTTCTGCGGAGCGTAAACATCTCACATCTGCCTGTGTAAAACTAGGCGGCGTATTCCTTTGTATGCGTAAAAGCGGTCTACGCTAAGAAAATGGCAGTAAATGACAGCCTGTATTGTAGTACCGCGCCATCATTATAGCCGTCGCCTGCGTAGTCGTGCAGTACTCTTTGTCAAGAGTCCAGACGTCAGGTTCATTGCATGATCTGACAGGTTCATTTCAAAGAATATGAAGCGTTCCTCGTACATTTCTATAATGCATTGAAAGCGGATGAGTTTTACGCCATAAAGGCGATGTAGCACCCTTTTTACGCTGAAGCATCCTGGTCATACTGTATTACACGGATGGTCCTTGAGCTTTATATTTTACGCTGTGCTCAGCGGAAAAGCTCTATTGTACGTGGATGGCTTTGAGGTCCTCTGTTTACGCTGCCCTGCATCAACATGCTGCGTATAGCTATCCAGCATATTTTTTATGCTTCTACAAGACCCCCTTCAAAGCTTTTAAATTCCTCGTAATTTGAAACGCTTAGAATGAAGCATGAACCATTCCTCGTAATTTGAAACGCTCTGAATGGAGCCTGAAATGGTTAAGTCTGACACGTTCTTTCAAGGCTGACTTTATGGCGGAGTTATTGGGGATCGGTGTGATCTCTTTCACCTATAAAAAGGCTGAGGAGTTAACCTGTTCTTCCTATATTTCCTTCACCATACAGAAATGGTGGTCGGAGTTTGTCGGGTCGATTTGAGGAAGAAGGAGACCATGTTCTTCCAGCATGTAAGGAGCCGAAAAAGACGGCGTCTTCGAGCAAATGTCCTCTGCAATGATGGATCATGGAAGGATATCATAGCCTCATTTGCTCGGGATAATCAATAACTTTGTATGGCGATTCTTCCGGAGAGAGGAAGGGTCGTATTTGACCACACAGCTTACAAGCTGTATCTTCTTCTGATACCTGCGGACGAGAGCAGACAAACTAGCTGTTGTCCGAGATTTAGTTGGATAAAATATCTTAACTCAATCTGTCATGGCGCTGGACGCAGGAAAGCATATTTACCCTGCTTCCCTGTATTGGAGGATGGGTCTGAATAATTTAAGCAGGCCCAGTTTTGTATCCTCCCACTATTGATCATATGTCAGTCGATTTGCGATCACCGACTGACTGCTGGAGAAGATGGATAAAGAATTTCGCCCATGCGAGAATCTGGCAGAACAGATTCTGTGCGTGATCTTCAGACGATGATGAAGAAGTCCTTTGTAGGCGGGATTTCCCTCATATGTAATCATGAAAATAAAGAAAAACTCTTGTAGACTGGATTTCCCTCATATGTAATCATGCTTTTAATTTTAATAAAATTGTCTCCTTCTGTGCATATGATCATCTTGCCATATTTTACTGTAAAGTCTGAATATGTGTAGCTTCGACACGTCTGATAACTTTACGCCGACTCTATTTGAAAGAGTGCTAGGTCTTGTCCTGTCTTTTACGCATAACGAAGGATGCGCTAGCATTCGAGTATTCGAACTGTCCTGCTGTTTAGGAATGAAGAACCGTGTAGAATTCTGAACTGTCACTTCTGATAAACAGAATCCTTTGTTCAGACTATCATCTTCAAGAATTATTTCTCGAAAATCCTTTGGAACAGGGCAAGAAATGGCTGTCGAAAACTGAGTCGCCATCTTGAACTGTAGACGAAATATTCAGACTGGATTCTGGGTGAACTTCGAATCGACCCATGAAGAAGAGTAACTTTCAATGTTGAACTCTGTATGCCTTTGGTACTTGGGATATTTTGAGGTCAAGAAGGGGTATCTTCTGTGTGAACCCTTGCAATTGACCACCTTGAGAATTATTCAGATGTACTGTACTAGCCTTCGTATTTTTCAGATATGTAGAAAGTCATAGAGCGTGAAATCATAAGTTTGTAGCCTCTGAGCGTAAAAAGCCATCGAGCGTGAGATCATAGATTCGTAGCTGCTGAGCGTGAAGTCGTAGGTTTGTAGCCTCTCGAGCGTAAAAGCTGCTGAGTATGAGAGCATCCGGGCATAAAACCATAGACTTGTAGCCTGTGAGCGTAAAACCGTAGATCTGTAGCTGTCGAGCGTAGAAAGCTCCTTAGCGTAAAAACTGTAGACTTGTAGCTTCTGAAAAGAAAATCTTCCGAACGTGAAGTCGTGGATCTGTTGCCTCTGAGCGTAAAAAGCCACCGAGCATGAGATCATAGATTCGTAGCTGCTGAGCGTGAAGTCGTAGGTTTGTAGCCTCTCGAGCGTAAAAGCTACCGAGCATAAAAGCATCCGGGCATAAAACCATAGACTTGTAGCCTGTGAGCGTAAAACCGTAGATCTGTAGCTGTCGAGCGTAGAAAGCTCCTTAGCGTAAAAACTGTAGATTTGTAGCTTCTGAAAAGAAAAATCTTCCGAGCGTGAAGTCATGGATCTGTTGCCTCTGAGCGTAAAAAGCCACCGAGCGTGAGATCATAGATTTGTAGCTGCTGAGCGTGAAGTAGTCGGTTTGTAGCCTCTCGAGCGTAAAAGCTACCGAGCATAAAAGCATCCGGGCGTAAAACCATAAACTTGTAGTCTGTGAGCGAAAAATAATAGATCTGTAGCTGTCGAGCGTAGAAAGCCCCTTAGCGTAAAAACTACGAATCTTCTTTGCACGAAAACTTTTCGAATTCGCTGACTGTCTGCCTTCTCTGAGTAAATAGGCTGACGTAGTACCCAATCATAACCGAATATTAATTATGAGATTTGGTTCGGGATTCGAGGAGTCCATCCGAACTCTATATATCCCCCAAGTTTTTGAGAGAAAAACTTTTCATCCGTCTTCTACGAAAGAAAGCTTTTGACTGTTCGAGTTCTTCTTCGTTTCTTCTCCGAGTCTTCAAAGTTTCTAGTAATGGCCTCGAAACAAGTCTCCTCCTCTAAGGGAAAGAAGGTTGCTTCTTCTTCTCGTTCTTCTGCTCAAGCGGGGGCGACTTTCGTCGGGCACGGCGAGCTTCATTCTGAACAAAGTATCCCGCCGACTAGGAGTGCACCCGGCCTTAAAGGTAGAGCTTTTGGGATAAAAAAAAGAACGACTGAAAATCCTTCGCACACGTTGTACGTGAACGTGCTAGGTCATCTTCTGTGCTGATAGCCTCTTCGAGGAAGATGATGCTCAGAGATGTTTTATCTTGTATGCCCACATTTCTAATATGTCAGCGCAAAAACTCCATATTTTTGCAGTCTGGCGTAAAAGCTTTGACTGTAGAAAGTTGGCGTATACTATATAATTTGAGTGTTACGCAGGGTTGGAAATTCTGGCGTAATAACTAAAATTTTGGCAGTCTGGCGTAAAACACAGACTATCAAAAGTTTTGTGTATACTGCCAGCCTTGAACCTTATGTTTTAGGAAATGGATTCCAGCGTAATGATCAAATTTTTTTGCAGTCTTGGCATAAAGCATAGACTGTTGATTTTTCTGCATATGCTGCAAGATCTGTAATGTCTAGTTATAGGAACGGATGTGTTTTTCTTGCACTCTTGCAGTTAACTTGCATGCGTCCCCGCTAGCCGATGTGATGGGTTCTGCCGCCGGGATGCTGCACTCCTGAAGGAAGGAAAATTTTGATATTGGCTCAGGGCGAGCGAACGCTGCTGAACATGATCAACGGAGAGCCCCTGACGTACATAGATGGGGACCAATACATAAAGCCGACTTTTTTCTTCGGGGATATGATTGACAAGCAGTCCCAGACGAAGCCCAAGAAAGAACTCCGGGTCTTCCCTGCCGGGAGCTTGGTTTTGTATCTTCCCAAGATGCCGAGAGACTATCCCATCTCGGCATTCTTCTATGCTACACATCCCAGGAGGATGTCGTGGACGCTGACTCCTGATCTTCATGGCAGGCCGGGGAAGATATTTTATCTGAAAGGAGCTGACCAGAGGTCGTTTATCAGTCGCCCTTCCAGCAATGTAACGATGTTCAGGGGACTGTACCCGAGCAGTGTCCCGAGCGAAGACAGTTTAGTGATCCAGCCAGTCCAATTACCGACTTTCTATAATAATTTCATGGGGCGCGGGGGAGTATACCCTAAGGTGAACCCTCAGACAAGCGGGTGGATCACCCCCACAAATCTTCGATGGGATCGCTTAGCTGATTGGGCCCTGAAGCATTTTCAGACCGAGCTGGAGAGCATTAGTCTGTTTGCAGCTGTGAGTGCCACCAGTGTTGGGTTACCTCTCAACCCCAACCTATTTTTGGCACTGATGGAGCGATATATCTCGCTCACCGGGACTTTCGCCAGTCCACTGGGGGAGTTAGGATTGGCCCTCCACAAGATGGCAGAGATCTCAAGACTGCCGATGGAGGATACTCCATATGAAGAGTATGTTCCCACGAACCAGGAGATGGGGGATTCCGACCCTCGGGTAGTGGAAGTGTACCAGGAGCTGATGTGCCACTACCTCTCTTGCACCGCTTTTTATGACGAGCCTTCAGATTTGGCTCACGTCAATAAGTGGACGTCCTACCTCTTCTTTCACTGGTCCAGGACTGCTAAGCCAGAGAAGGTATTGGAACGCATGGATCAGCCTTTGAATCCTCTGAGCGTGCTTAATGCTCAGGTAGTTGACGATCTCATGGAAGACGCTGGGGCTCCGGACCGAATCCTCGACGAAGGGGTAGGAAAGTATCCCGTAGGCACTAAGGCCTATAGTTATTTGAGGCGCTGCCGCAGGCCTCTGTCCAGGGAAGCTCAACTGGCTGGCTTCCTCTCCATATGGCTGTGCCGACTGGTGATACCCGGCATCGCATCTGCGGACCGCATTCACCGCAATACGCTATGGCCTGCAGTGCGTCTGGTGTTCGGGGCAAGACCAGGCTTGCTCCCTGCCATGGTGTGCCGCATTCAAGCTGGCCTGAGGGCCATGACTGACGGGCTGCTCGCCAATGAAACTCGGCGTGATAGCTTTCCCAGGGTAGAATTACCATACCTGTATCTGATGGGATGGTTAATTCTTCATAACCCCAGGGTTATGTCTCCCGGCTCTGGCAGTAATTCGGGGGCTAGCTTCTTGTTGAACTACAAGAATTCCTCCTGGAATGTGACCACAGTTATAGACTGTCGGCGGGCGCTAAATCTTAGTCACAGCTGGAAGCTCTTCTGTACTGTACCCCCTGTACATCTCAATCAACAGGGGATCAGACTTCAGGATGTAGGCGACGGGAAGACCGTTCTTTCTCCTGAGTCTTTTAATTGTTTGGTCTGCATTAGACCTTCCCATCTACTGTACAAAAGTGAAGACCATTGCTTTTTCGAGCCCTACCTGCTTAGTCGGTTTGCCAGGCAATTTGTGTACGACCAGTTGCACGTGGGCAATGCCGTCACTAGCTTCAGGTCCAGGGGTGGACTCATTGATGGAGCCAGAGGATGGCGATATTTTATCATGGGTTACACTGAGGCAATTTTTACTGTGCCCATCATTTCACTCTCCACGGAACTGCGCATTCTCCACTCGTATGCTGAGTTCTATGTGGCAACCAACACCTTCCATCGTAATTTTGATATGCATAGAAGTTTTACGGTACCCTCTTCCAAGTCTGGGGGAAGAGTCAAAGTCCCCTCGGTTTCTTCTAACGAGGGTGAGGAGTCCGTCAATCCAGATGAGCCTCTGTTGGCGGTATCGAGGGGTGAAGTACCTCTGCCTGCAGGGCCTTTGGTAATCTCTGGGAAGCGAAGGGCTCCTGCTCCGAAGGAGACTTCCCCTCGCAAGAGGAAGAAGAAGACGGTTACTCGTTGTAATACGCCGTTCCGCTCAAGCGGACTGCCGATTCAAATGGCAAAAGTGTAAACATCCCGACCAGCCTTGCTCAGCGAGGCAACTCGTTTGAGGCAAGGATATCCAGACTTGGTCCCTACAGGAGTTTGGCTTAGGCTTTCAGAGGCTCGCTCGCAGTATCACTCGACCGAGGTGGATCATCGCTAAGGTGGGTGGCTACGGTAAACTTGTCTTTGCTTAGCTAGCACACTTA
Organism: Iris macrosiphon; assembly: GCA_036927795.1. Taxonomy (NCBI): domain Eukaryota; kingdom Viridiplantae; phylum Streptophyta; class Magnoliopsida; order Asparagales; family Iridaceae; genus Iris; species Iris macrosiphon. Next base: position 115,903,235 of record JAYESA010000013.1, read on the forward strand.
AAATACGGAATGATACATGCTAGTCGCTAGGTGAATCACCCCCTGCATGCTAATAAGAATATAACGCACCTAGCTAAGGGAATAATCCTAACTTGTATTGCTTATGCTAGAACATGGAAATAAAATATTGCTATATATTCAGACTCTCGCATGTTACCTTTGCCTTGTTCAACTGGACCCGCTATGCCTCGAGTAGGACGACACATATGTATATTCAGTAGTGCACTGTTCACTCCCTAACACTGCACAAACCTAGATAACTTCACTCGGAAAGGCCCCGTACGGTTTTGTTCGGCTTACCTTCGGGCCCGAGCGAATTTGAATGCTTAAGTTATACAAGTGCATGCTTGCCTACTTTTATGTATTGCCTAGTTTCAATGCTTGCTGCTTAACTATGCCCAGACCGTGAAATACTTTGCTTTTCATGCATTCATTTAGGTTCTCCTCGGAAGACTACCTGATAGTTGTTCTGTGCATGAATAAACCTGAATGTATCCGGGACCGTTAGGTCGCTAAGGCAATTCCCAAGCCAGGGAACTTGCACCAATTCTATGATCCAAGAATCCTAGCTCGTGCAGCAATACTGTCCTGCACTGAATAAAATGGCTCGTTGAGTCTATACTCAATATTTAGAGAAATCCTGATCCTGCCTCAACAAGTTATAAATATATATATATCCTGACTTAAACTTGTTCCATGTAGCTTGTTCTATATATATATATATTCTTCCTTGAACTTATTCCTGTACCTGACCAGAACCTGATGATTAGAGACTTGCATGGTCACAAGACAACTTGGAAACAAGGTTTAGTTCCGCGAACGGTCATTGGGGCATCGGCACCGATCCGATCCGGACGAAACTCGTGATAGTCGCCTGCTATAGGACAGAATGCCCTGGGATATCCTGATATATGCATCGCACGACATTCCATACTGATACTAGACCGTCCATTATGGTGCCGTGCCAGTGACCTCATGTTCATATAGATAAGTCATCCTCGCTTAGCGGCTACCCGCGTGCGAGTTATTGCATCGTATCGAGAATAACTGAACACCTGAACGATCATGATATAACAACACTTGTGCATAAAGAGCACTTGATCATCGTATGCAACGCACCTGATATTTCCTGTAACTCGTGCACCCGTAGCATAGTCTCGCTCATAACATAGTGCTTGCATATGCTTTGCCTCCTGAATGCTTATACATGTTTCTGCTTGAATTAACTTAATTTGCCTTGGACAGGGAAGGATAAATGGTAAGTTGATAAGTCTCGTCGTGTTTCCTCTTATATGGCATGGCGCACTGCCACACGAGCTAGGCCTTTCATAATATGCCATGAAACTGAACCTAAGGCACAAATAGAAAGATAATAAAGTAGTTGGTGCACGGAACCTATATTACGTGTTTGGATTTGTCGAGCGGGCGAGTAGCCTCCCCACCAGTGCATTCATGTACTGATAACCCACCAGATTGCTTGCAGGGTGCGGAAGAACCTCGTTCGGTGCGGATGCCTCCTTCGTGCGTGCTAAGGCGTGGAGGTCAACTCAAAAGCCTTGGAACGCTGCGTTCGGAACTGAAGCACATATACAAGACATAATGTTGGAACATCGCCTGAACATCGCCTGAATATTTTATGTATATCATCCATAAATGTAGCCATTTGGCACGCTTTTATATTTCAGAGAGAGTGCTCAAGTGACTTGTAATCTCGGCTATACGCCGCCTGTAATACTTGTTTCAATATAAATAAAAAGAGCTTGTTTTACTTCAACTTGTGTACCTAATCTTGCTTCCGCTATTGTCAACTCAGTGAACCTGTTACCGATCGCCTATGCGTTCATGATTCCGCTGCACTCGGACAATTTGTGCGACTCTGTGGCTTAGAACTCTTATCGCCAGCCAATAAACCACGGCCTTGTACGGGCGCGGCTAACGCTCGTGCGGCATCACGCCTGGATGGGTCAAAGCGATCGTTCCGCGGGAGCGCTGGCGCGGTGATTCTCGCCTAGCGGGAACGGCCGATTTGCCTGCGGGAGATCGGGGCGTGACAGAATGGTATCAGAGCCTGGCTTATACGCCTTTGGATTTTGTTTCGAATATCTCTGTTTCGAAAGCTCGTTCATGGGTTATGTGCACACACTCTCTCAATGCCTCGATGGAATGTTCCAAACAATAAGTCTAAATACTTTCAAAGAGTTGCATTTGAATGGTATGATTGCTTGTATAAAATTGTGTTACAAGGGCCTTTGAACCAACCTGTACTAGTCCTTATGGGATTAGATTCGTGCTAGACTCGTGCATATGTGCAACCTGAAATGCCTATACATGTTTACCCAACTGGTTAGTACGAAAACGAATATTGCCCGAACGGGTAGTTATGCACTCAGCCTTTCGGCTAAGTTGTGTAGAATATCGGGTACCAAGACCTTTTGGTGCAAGCCAGTTATAAACGAGATTTGGATATCGTTTAGGAATGATACAAGTCAGACTTAGAGTTACAAATCGATAGACTTCATCAGATTTATCGCTTAGACGAATGTTAAGAATCATGCTTGATTATGGAAAATAGCTCGAACAATAATTCATGTTGGGAGACATAATCAAATATAGTTGCTTGGATGACTATCTGTATGCCCCCTAATTTTCAGTAATTATTAATTTAGTTTTTTCACAATTTTCCATAATTTCCTTGAATTTTTCTGTAATTAAAACCTAGACTTTTGATAATTAAATGATTTTTTAAATACTGTTTATTAATATTAAAATATTATGGAAATAATATTTTATGGTGTAAAATGGAAAACCGGACACATGGTAATTTTCTGTGGATTTATTGGACTCCGAAAACCCGTTTAAAGCTCTAAAAACTAATATAAATAAATCCTAATTAAACCACTTAAATAAACCGGGTTAATTGAAACTGAACCAAACCGACTCAAACTGAACCGAACCTAGCCAACCCAGCCTAACGGGTCATGTCGGGTCGGATCCGAATCAGACCCGAACCCGAAACCCGGCCGAAACCCTAAGTCGGATTCCCCTCGGGATTACTGTTCCGACCTATTTAATATCCTCGAAGTCCGTGCCCTAGCTGCCTAGCCTGAACCCTAGTTATTTTCTCCCGTCCGACGGTGCACCCCGCACCCGACGTCACCCCCGCACCGTTCCGGCGATGCTGTGCGGCTGTGCACCCCGCTCCGTCCTCATCCTGACAGGAACTTCCCCCGCCTGATCTCGACACAGCTGCTATCCCCTCGATCACCGCCGCCCTCTTCTTCCTCCACCATCTCCTTCATCTCCCACCTTCGGCACCATCGCACTCTGCCGCCCACTCCTCGACCCACAGCCCTCGACACCCCTTGCTCCTCCGCCTAGCCCTGTCCAGCCCGACCATCGACCAACACCATCATCCTCTCTTTTCTGCCTGTACAGTCGAACCTCTCCCCTCACCGACCCTCCACCCACACGACTCTGCCTCGATGACCTGAACCCTAATCCACTCCGCCTATCTCCTGTCTCCCCATCCCGCAGCATCCCCTCGACGATCCCCTCGATGAACTGAACCCTAGCCGAGCCTCCTCCGCCCATCCACAAGCTTCTCCCCATCTTCCTCCTCCGCCTCCGTCCTAGCCCAGCGCTCCCTCTCCGGTCTGCTGCCCACAGCAGCTCCACCCCGACCGATCGACCAACCCAGTCCGGCAACGCCACACCACGACCCTCCCATAGCCTGAACCCTAACCTCCGGCCTCCCTCCGGCCGCCAGCAACCTCCCCACTCCGGCATCGTGCCCTAAACCTAACCCTAGGGAGGACACAGCCTGGACACAGGACTCGGTCGACACAGGACACGGACGCAGGACACGAAGGAGTCTCGGACACAGGAAATCAGTCTTCACGGAGCCCTGTTCAGCAACCGGAGGAGTACCAGCAGATCACACTGAGACCAGAGCTACAGTTGGAGCCAGAACCCCAGGCAAGTATACCTTGCCAAATCCTGCAGTTTTGCTACTTATTTCCTTGACTTATTTATATATTGTCGTGCAAGAAACCTTGCCAACTTTTGCACATTATTTGCATGCTTTCTTTTTTAGTTATTACTTTCTTGTCGTATATAGTTTCTTGATGCGTTTTCCATATTGATTTATTCCTGCTGCTCTAGTCTTATTTTCTCGTTTTACGTACATGTACATTATTTGCTCTTTTCCATGGATCACTATTTGTTCCATAGACATATGGTGATTGTATATGTTTACTCTACGCTTTCTTAAGTTGACTCGATTGGTTACTTTAGTTCCTAGATGATCGTTATTAGGCATTGACTATACTTGAGCATTCTCGACTGTGAGTACCCATTGTGCTCCGATAGAGACTTGTTAATTTGACTAACTCATTCGTGAGCTCCCATTGGGCTGCAAAAGAGACATACTATAGATTAAGAGTCCCCATTGGCCTACTTTCTATAGGACCGTGATCTCCCATTGAGTTGCGGTTACCCCAATTTGCTTGTAGTCATGTTTGATAGCACCATCGGCACGCCACCATCTTAGATGTAGTGATTTCTCGTGTCTTATTTGTTTCTCTTATGATTATTTTTTTGTCTATCTTGCATGTTCATTTACTGTACTTTTGGCTCGTATTCTTTTGTATCTTCTTACATCCCGCTGAGGACCTGGTTTTATTCTCCAGATTTAGCAGACGAGGAGTACCCGTGACTTTATGGACCGACACCAGACGAGGGTACGATAGCAGTTGATGACCCTGCTTATACTTAGTTACTTTCTAGTATGTTTTAGTTATATTTCTTGTCTCTATTTTTCCATTTATCGGTAGTGGATTTGTCTCCACCCGACATAGTATTATTCTTGCTGGATATTCGATAGTATCTTTACTTTCAGCATTTACTCCAGTTTACTATTTAGTTTATATATTGTTTTGTTGTGGATGAGATTAGTATAGACTGTGACTTGTATCTTTGGACCTATTTATTGTTATATTACAGCTTAAGCATGCCCCGATGGATCCATTAAATTGGGTTTGTCCATCGGTGTGTGCTGCTGGCCATTGCCACGCGTCTAGTCCCTTGGTATTTTAGGACTGGGGCGTGACATAGTTTTTGTGGTGGCCCATGCAGGTCAACGACTAAATTGCTTCGGTTTCAACTTAGGGACCGAACAAGCCTGCAATAAGAATAGGATAAACTTTTTGGATCTCATCCACTTGCTTGAAACCTTCTTGATATCTATATCGGATTCAAATTTAATTCTTAACTTGCATCTTGTCTTGATTCTTGTGCGTCTCTTATAGTTTATTTTGATATAGAGCAATGGATTCACAAGCACGCGATGAGACTCCCACAGGAACACCACAAGTTATAGATGCCACCTATGACGATGAAGTGACACCAGTTGGTGGGGGTCAACTAGAACAACAAAACAGTCAAGATACCTCAAGAGATCGGCAAGACGACATTCTACCTCTGCCGCAGTTCACACCACCAAGGGCCGGATTTCCACCAGGGCAAGCTATGGACGGGCAACAGATGTTTCAAATGATCTATGCGATGATGCAAGCTCAATAGCAGATACAACAAGAGACTTTGAGTCGCAGCCTAGCACTTGTACTGGAGCAGGCGAATCTACCAACTCGACGGCAAATGACGGGCTCTATTTCTGATTTCCGCCAGTTGATGCCCCGTACCTTCTCAGGCAAGGAGGAGCCCACAGAAGTTTATGAGTGGATCACCAACACACAACACCAGTTAGAAGCAGCCGAGCTTCCAAGAGAACGTTGGATGACTGCAGTCAGAATGCAGTTGACGGACAATGCACATCACTGGTGGCTATCTGAGGAGACACGGTTCGGACCAGACCGAGTCACTTGGGAAGATTTTTCTAGACTCTTTCAGGAGATGTACATTCTGGCTATCGCTCGATCGGAACTTCGGGACAAGTTTAATCACCTCACTCAAGAAAATCTAACAGTGGAAGAATACAACGCAAAATTCATTCGTCTGAGCCGCTTCGCCCCAACCTTGATTCCGACAAAAAAAGAGAAGGATGAGAAGTTCTTCGACGGACTAAACATTGAGCTACAGAAACTAATTAGATCTATTGTACCTATATCTTACCCGAACGTCCTTGCTGCAGCCCGACACATGGAGCGCGTCACCAGAAGAGAGACCAGTCTGAAGCGATCGTCCAAATCAGCACCAGCCAGAGCACCACAGGAAGAAGTTGCAAAGAGACCTCACATGCACCAGCCACCAGAAGCATCTCCACAGGCACTACCTATCTATCCATATTATCGCAGGCGAGGCCATATTGAGGACCAGTGCAGACGCAAAAGGAGATTATGTTTAACTTGCGGATCCAGTCAGCATTTATTGAGGGAGTGCCCTGAGCGTCGAGAAAGAGCACCAACGGTTAACCAACAAGCTCTACCAGCACCAAGAGGGTATCAACCAAGGCCACCCTTGGCACCTCGAGCAGTACTCTTCCAGCAGGCCCAGCAACAACAGAGGGCACCACCTCAAGGACATGGACAAGCTTTCGCGATGACTTTGGAAGACGCGCAGACTCATAGAGTAGCTAATGCGCGTAAGTTTTTATAGTTTTCTGTTTCTAATATTGCTATAGTTCGTGCCTGTTGGTTCGTGACCTTAGCCTTGACCTAGTAGTTTTGAACTTGCTAATAACCTAGAATGTTTTATAATTGATAACTGTAGAGATTGTAGAGTCTTTTGTTATTGTGCTTATTTTGTGTTGTTTGTGAACTCGAATTAAGTTGTACCTCCTTTCATCATCATCTAGCGTACTTATAATTATTGTACTACCTTGACTTATGCTGCTAATATAGCCTAGTTTTGCAAGCTTATCCTTTTATCGAGCTTGTTCATGACATATGTATTATTGGATCGATACACTAATACAATTATCTATTCAGAATCAGTGTATTATGGTCTGATCAACCTTAGTGCATTTTGGTTCGCTCTTCGCACGACTACTTCACATGGATTGAGATATATAGTTGACTAGTATACTTGTCCTCTAGATATGTCTGAGCATATCGTATCAGTTATATAAACTGTACTAATACGAACATGCAAACAAAGGATTACCAGAATAGGATTTCAATCCACAATTGTCTTGACAAATCCTATTTGAATTCGTTAAATGCCTTGATCCTGTTACTTCTATTCTATTACCTCACCCTTGAAATCTTTATTATTGGTCTTCGTCTTCCCTTATTTTGGAAAGATGAAACCTCGTGCTTGGTACAAGTTTGATATATAGACAGTACTAGATATACCCCACAGGCCGGTCGCATTGTTGATGACCCTTTTATATATGATTAAGGGAATATTATAGGTGATATGTTTGGTGTTAAAGACTTGAGGATTCAATAATATGATTAAATAAGTTGGGGCATAGCTTTATTAGATGTATAGCCTTAGATGATAGATGGATAAATTCTAAGTTGGGTAGAGACCACAATGTTCACTTGAAAGGAATCCTTTAGACTGTAATCAAGTGAGATTGGATAGAGAGAACCATACCATATTTTAATTTCAAGGACAAAATTTTTATAAGTTGGGTAGATTGTAAGCCCCCTGATTTTCAGTAATTATTAATTTGATTTTTTCATAATTTTCCGTAATTTCCTGGAATTTTTCTGTAATTAAAACCTAGACATTTAATAATTAAATGATTTTTAAATACTATTTATTAATATTCAAATATTATGGAAATAATATTTTATGGTATAAAATGGAAAACCGGACACAGGGTAATTTTTTGTAGATTTATTGGACTCCGGAAACCCGTTTAAAGCTCTAAAAACCAATATAAATAAACCCTTATTAAACCCCTTAAATAAACCGGGTTAATTGAAACTGAACCAAACTGACTCAAGCTGAACCGAACCAAGCCAACCCAGCCTAACGGGTCAGGTCGGGTCGGATCCGAATCAGACCCAAACCCGAAATCCGGCCGAAACCCTAAGTCGGATTCTCCTCGGGATTACTGTTTCGACCTATTTAATATCCTCAAAGTCCGTGCCCTAGCCGCCTAGCCTGAACCCTAGTTATTTTCTCCCCGTTCGGTGGTGCACCCCGCACCCGACGTCACCCCCGCACCGCACCGGCGACGTTGTGCGGTTGTGCACCCCGCTCCGTACTCGTCCTGACCGGAACTTCCCCCGCCTGATCTCGACACAGCTGTTATCCCCTCGATCACCGCCGCCCTCTTCATCCTCCACCATCTCCTTCATCTCCCACCTCCGGCACCATCGCGCTCCGCCGCCCACTCCTCGACCCACAACCCTCGACACCCCTTGCTCCTCCGCCTAGCCCTGCCGAGCCCGACAATCGACCACCACCATCATCCTCTCTCCTTCGCCTGCACAGTCGAACCTCTCCCCTCACCGACCCTCCACCCACACGACTCTGCCTCGACGACCTGAACCCTAATCCACTTCGCCTATCTCCCGTCTCTCCATCCCGCAGCATCCCCTCGACGATCCCTTCGACGAACTGAACCCTAGCCGAGCCTCCTCCATCTATCCACAAGCTTCTCCCCATCTTCCTTCTCTGCCTTCGCCCTAGCCCAGCGCTCCCTCTCCGGTCTGCTGCCCACAGCAGCTCCACCCTGACCGGTCAACCAACCCAGTCCGGCAGCGCCGCACCACGACCCTCCCATAGCCTGAACCCTAACCTCCGGCCTCCCTCCGGCCGCCAGCAACCTCCCCACTCCGGCATCGTGCCCTAAACCTAACCCTAGGGCGGACACAGCCTGGACACAGGACTCGTTCAACACAGGATACGGACGCAGGACACGAAGAAGACTCGGACACAGAAAATCAGTCTTCACGGAGCCCTGTTCAGCAACCAGAGGAGTACCAGCAGATCACACTGAGACCAGAGCTACAGTTGGAGCCAGAACCCCAGGCAAGTATACCTTGCCAAATCCTACAGTTTTGCTACTTATTTTCTTGACTTATTTATACATTATCGTGCAAGATACCTTGCCAACTCTTGTACATTAATGCATGCTTTCCTTTTCAGTTATTACTTTCTTGTCGTATATAGTTTCTTGATGCGTTTTCCTTATTGATTTATTCCTGCTGCTCTAGTCTTATTTTCTCGTTTTACGTGTATGTACATTATTTTCTCTTTTCTATGGATCACTATTTGTTCCATAGACATATGGTGATGGTATATGTTTACTCTATGCTTTCTTAAGTTGACTCGATTGGTTACTTTAGTTCCTAGATGATCGTTATTAGGCATTGACTATACTTGAGCATTCTCGACTGTGAGTACCCATTGTGCTGTGATAGAGACTTGTTCATTTGACTACCTCATTCGTGAGCTCCCATTGGGCTGCGAAAGAGCCATACTATAGATTGGGAGTCCCCATTGGCCTACTTTCTATAGGACCGTGATCTCCCATTGAGTTGCGGTTACCCCAATTTGCTTGTAGTCATGTTTGATAGCACCATCGGCACGCCACCATCTTAGATGTAGTGATTTCTCGTATCTTATTTGTTTCTCTTGTGATTATTTTCTTGTCTATCTTGCATGTTCATTTACTGTACTTTTGGCTCGTATTCTTTTGTATCTTGTTACGTCCCGCTGAGGACCTGGTTTTGTTCTCCAGATTTAGCAGACGAGGAGTACCCGCGACTTTACGGACCGACACCAGACGAGGGTACGATAGCAGTTGATGGCCCTGCTTATACTTAGTTACTTTCTAGCATGTTTTAGTTATATTTCTTGTCTCTATATTTCTATTTATCGGTAGTGGATTTGTCTCCACCCAACATAGTATTATTCTTGCTGGATATTCGACAGTATCTTTACTTTCAACATTTACTCCAGTTTGCTATTTAGTTCATATACTGTTCTGTTGTGGATGAGATTAGTATAGACCGTGACTTGTATCTTTGGACCTACTTATTGTTATATTACAGCTTAAGCATGCCACGATGGATCTATTAAATTGGGTTTGTCCATCGGTGTGTGCTGCTGGCCATTGCCACGTGTCTAGTCCCTCGATATTTTATGACTGGGGCGTGACACTATCAATCCCGAACATATATATGAGATTAGATTTTATCAGGCAAAACCTGAGTATCGTGCTAGAAATTGAGGAACGAGTTAGTAAGTATGCTAACGATAATGCGAGCACCGATTAATGACTCGATGGAATGACTCGGTTTCGAGTGGTGGATGGATCATTTAGAAATGTCCAAACGGATCTATAACCCGTGCGATATTCAGACTAAACGATATTGAGAATAAATTGAGTAAATAATAAGGCTTATATCGAATAGAAATTCTCGAAAATGGAAACCAATATCTTGGTTAAGGAAAACTTGTTGGAAATTGAGAATTGAGCGAGCGATTTTGGATTGAAACCAAAGGATTGAACTTGAGTACAATATCGCTCAATATAAGTTAGCCCGAGAATGAATACTGTGATTCGATGAGAGATATAAGCGATAATGGAACTGGCTTGACGTTGTAAGGATAATCTTGAAATCGAGTTTGGAAAGGTAACTCTCGAAATCAGTCCCAACGAGAACGGTTATCCTGCGGGAGCGCCGGCGTGGTGATTCGCGTACGGCGGGGATGATCGGACTCAAGGGAACATATTCAGTAATTATTTCTAACGAACTCGATGAATGGAACGTTTTGAAATGGAAACGACTTGGGCTCGAATATAGAAACTTGTTTCTTGAGGAATAGCATAAGTAGACGGAAGTATTAAACGGTAATATCGAAGTTGGATGATTTTGTAAGACGAACTATAATCACTGCATAAACGAATTTGACTTGGTGGATATACAGTTGGATGGAGTTAAAGGTTAAAGGATAAGGTGTCTCGATCGTGTCGAAGATAGCCATAACATTCAAACATTCTTGTCTTGTACGAGAATAACTCTATGCTGCACATGCGTCACGTCCGGATTAGGACGATTATCCAGCGGGAGCGTTGACGTGATGATCTCACGTCCAACGTGGATGGTCGAACTTGTGGGAGACCGAGGCGTGACAACTTATGGATTGTCTTGACTTCTGGCTTGACACGATAAGACAAATTTGGAATGCAAATGATTAAAAATGTTTCAATGGATTAGTTAGCCTTGATCCTGAAATAAATTATGTTTGATGGTTTTTGTGAACGAATACGTGAATCAGGTTGAACGACTTGGAGAAATAATCTAAGATTTAGAATTGAATCTTGGCTTGGTGGACTAGGCTTGGAATTGATATGATTCTATCAAAATATAATTGAGGGATAGAATACGCAACCCACTAGGCTTGTCCTGCAACTTGGATATATATTGGATTTTATTGAACGGACTCGTCCCCCGTACAAACGAACGTGTTAATGAGAGTAGGTAAATTTGTGCTCGATGTTTAGAAATCTGAGTGAAACAAGCTTGGGTAGAATACCCCGTGTAAATGAACAATGGTTTGACCCTAGAAATTGGGGCGAGCATCGTACGACAAATTTGTACGATGAATCGCGATATGCTTGAACCTGTACCTACGACCTTGTGAGCTGACCTAGTGATAGGCAGACGACCCTGTGCCGAGTGAATGAACATGTGCTACCAACTTTACTATATTGCTTGTATAAATCATCACAACTGGGGTAGAAAGACTTAGGGTTAGACTTGGGAACGATAACGTATGCTAAGTTGACCCGAATGGATGGACGCTAGTCGGTTTTAGATTGATCGTATCTAACGGTAGTGCAAATACTTGGTTGAAATGGAAATGATATGGAAATCAGATTTGATTGACCCTGTTGGAAGTATCCTGGTGAATTATATGGAATTGGATTGAACCCTTGAAATTTTTGCAAGTAGCTTGTCCGATTTCACTATCCCTAAGTTTGGTTGACTGCATGTGTTTGAGGGATGCTTCGAATATGTGCATGATCCAAGACTTAAGAAATATGAAACTCGAGTGCTAAGACTTCGCTATCGCTAAGTTGGTTGACATGCATGTGTTTGAGGGATGCTTCGAATATGTTCACGATCCAGACACGCGATATGCTGATCTCAAAAGCTAGTGCAAGTGAATATCCTCCTGAACAAGCATAACGACTTGTATAAGTTGCCTCAGCCTTAGACCGCTATCCAAGATTGATTGAACGTGCCTCGTGTTAAGAAACTTGTCCCGCGCTAAGGTGCAAATGAGACTGACTCAGTACACACGCAACACGACGTAAGCATCGAGTAGGGAAAAGTGTTCCAATGGATCTAGTGGTACCGATAGCTACGCTTGGGCTAGATTCAAAAATTCGATAGTATGGCTTGACCTCAGGAAGTCTCGAGGACGAGACTTTTTCTGAGTGGTGGATAATGTAATACCCCGTTTCGCTCAAGCGGACTGCCAATTCAAACGGCAAAAGTGTAAACATCCCGACCTTCCTTGCTCAGCGAGGCAACTCGTTTGAGGCAAGGATATCCAGACTTGGTCCCTATAGGAGTTCGGCTTAGGCTTTCAGAGGCTTGCTCACAGTATCACTCGACCGAGGCGGATCATCGCTAAGGTGGGTGGCTACGGTGAACTTGTCTTTGCTTAGCCAGCACACATAAAATACGGAATGATACATGCTAGTCGCTAGGTGAATCACCCCCTGCATGCTAATAAGAATACAACGCACCTAGCTAAGGGAATAATCCTAACTTGTATTGCTTATGCTAGAACATGGAAATGAAATATTGCTATATATTCAGACTCTCGCATGTTACCTTTGCCTTGTTCAACTGGACCCGCTATGCCTCGAGTAGGACTACATATATGTATATTCAGTAGTGCACTGTTCACTCCCTAACACTGCACAAACCTAGATAACTTTGCTCGGAAAGGCCCCGTACGGTTTTGTTCGGCTTACCTTCGGTCCCGAGCGAATTTGAATGCTTAAGTTATACAAGTGCATGCTTGCCTTCTTTTATGTATTGCCTAGTTTCAATGCTTGCTGCTTAACTATACCCAGACCGTGAAATACTTTGCTTGTCATGCATTCATTTAGGTTCTCCTCGGAAGACTACATGATAGTTGTTCCGTGCATGAATAAACCTGAATGTATCCGGGACCGTTAGGTCGCTAAGAAAATTCTCGAGCCAGGGAACTTGCACCAATTCTGTAATCCAAGAATCCTAGCTCGTGGAGCAATACTGTCCTGCCCTGAATAAAATGGCTCGTTGAGTCTATACTCAATATTCAGAGAAATCCTGATCCTGCCTCAACAAGTTACAAATATATATATATCCTGACTTGAACTTGTTCCATGTAGCTTGTTCTATATATATATATCCTGCTTTGAACTTGTTCCTGTACCTGACCAGAACTGATGATTAGAGACTTGCATGGTCACAGGATAACTTGGAAACAAGGTTTAGTTCCGCGGACGGTCGCTGGGGCACCGGCACCGATCTGATCCGGACGGAACTCGTGATAGTCGCCTGCTATAGGACAGAATGCCCTGGGACGTCCTGATCTATGCATCGCACGACATTCCGTACTAAGACTAGACCGTCTATTATGGCGCCGTGCCAGTGACCTCATGTTCATATAGATAAGTTATCCTCGCTTAGCGGCTACCCGCGTGTGAGTCATTGCATCGTATCGAGAATAACTGAACACCTGAACGATCATGATATAACAACACTTGTGCATAAAGAGCACTTGATCATCGTATGCAACGCACCTGATATTTCTTAAAACTCGTGCACCCGTAGCATAGCCTAGCTCATAACATAGTGCTTGCATATGCTATGCCTCCTGAATGCTTATACATATTTCTGCTTGAATTAACTTGATTTGCCTTGGACAGGGAAGGACAAATGGTAAGTTGGTAAGTCTCGCCGTGTTTCCTCTTATATGGCATGACGCACTGCCACACGAGCTAGGCCTTTCATAATATGCTATGAAACTAAACCTAAGGCATAACTAGAAAGACAACAAAGTAGTTGGTGCACGTAACCTATATTACGTGTTCGGATTTGTCGAGCGGGCGAGTAGCCTCCCCACCAGTGCATTCATGTACTGATAACCCACCAGATTGCTTGCAGGGTACGGGAGAACCTTGTTCGGTACGGATGCCTCCTTCGTGCGTGCTAAGGCGTGGAGTTCAACTCAGAAGCCTTGGAACGCTACATTCGGAACTGAAGCACATATACAAGACATAACGTTGGAACATCGCCTGAACATTTCCTGTATATCATCCATAAATGTAGCCACTTGGCACACTTTTATGTTTCAGAGAGAGTGCTCGAGCGACTTGTAATCTCGGTTATACGCCGCCTGTAATACTTGTTTCAATAGAATAAAAAGAGCTTGTTTTACTTCAACTTGTGTACCCAATCTTGCTTCTGCTATTGTCAACTCAGTGAACCTGTTACCGATCGCCTATGCGTTCATGATTCCGCTGCACTCGGACAATTTGTGCGACTCTGTAGCTTAGAACTCTTACGTCCAGCCAATAAACCACGGCCTTGCACGGGAGCGGCTAACGCTCGTACGGCATCACGCCCGGATGGGTCAAAGCGATCGTTCCGCTGGAGCGCTGGAGCGGTAATTCTCGCCTAGCGAGAATGACCGATTTGCCTGTGGGAGATTGAGGCGTGACACTCGTCCTCTCCGGATTCCCGGTAATGAGGCTCCAAGAAGTGAGCCTGCATCTCCCCATGTTGGGGATGATTTTTTGATTGGAGGTTTCTCGCCTTGTAGAGAGGGAACCTTGACAGTCCCGGCTGACGGTGCCGGCGAATTCTTGCTGGAGGCTGCTGTCGCTGCTACCGCTTCCGGTAATGGAACGAGATTGCCTTCGGGGCCGAGCCGAATGAGGATATCTTTATCCGGATCAACATCGGGAGAGACCCCTGCCATGTCTGTCAGTGCACCCAGCGAGATTCCAGCCGATGAACCTTGGTTGGAACTTGACGAGGACCTGGAAGAGCATTTGCCAGTGTTTGTTAGCGCACCCCCTTCTCCAGGTATGACAGCTTGCCTAGCATCACTAAGAAATGATTTAGCTGTACTAGCCACGGATGCGACATATACACCATTGGCCATGGGTAAATATCGTCTTTTATGCCTCTTCTTTTAGGAAAATTAATATTATGCTGATATTAACTTACTTTTGTCTTATTTTCAGGGGAAGACATCTTCGGGGAGGGCAGTGTAGATGTGCCCTTTGGCTCTGTGTCAGGTCCTGGCAGTGACATAGAGGTGCCTGATTTTGAAGAGGAACATCTTCGGATGCCGGCTCGCCTGTCGAAGAGATTCCGATATCTCAATAGGAGGACGAGCCTGTCGTTGCGACAATGCCTCCTTTGAGTACGCTGGTCACTTCGTCCGGTGTTGGTGCTTCTTCTTTTGTCGCATCTTCTGTTGAGGCGACGGCCGTGGCAACATCGTCTGCGATTGTTCTTGGAGGGGGACTCGCCACTATCGTGGCCACTCCCAGCGTCCATTCGGATATAGCCGTGCTGACCGCGCAGTACACTGGTATCATCTATACCACCTTAAAAATGTTAATATCAATGGTGTTGGAGAAGAATTTGGGCTTTGCTTCGCTAAGGAGGTCCACCCGGGCCTCTATAGTGCCGATCTGAGAATTCAACGACACTGGGGTGGCTGACACGCTGGAGGAGACAATTAATGGTTTGGAGCAACCCATTAACGAATACTTGCAGCTAGCTCGAGGCAACATTGACGGTCTCGTTCAAGCTAGGTACGACTCCCTAACTGCGCAGCTTGCTGAACAGATGGAGTCTCTGAATAAGTCCATCATGGCTCAGCAGCAGGAGATGGATCATGAGCATGTCCAATTGGAGTATATCGTCCCCGAGTTGACCCGGTGCAAAGTCGAATATGAGGAAGTGGCAGTGAAGGCCCGCATATTGAAGGATAAGCTCGTTCGAGTAGAGGCGAAGGCTCTCTCTTTGTCGGTAGCCCAAGATGTGCTGAAGGAGCGACGGGCGACTGTTCAGCAGAATCTGGCGCATGTGGGTGCTTTCCACTCAGGTTTTGTGTGGGCTCGGTCTGAGCAAGCTGCTTCGAACAATAATGCGGCAAGGTTGGAATGGGCTCGTGCCGACGTCTTGAACTCCCGGGATAAGAGAATGGTTGCTCTGGCGCAGCATATTCGCGATCTAACCGCTCCCCCCAAATGATGTACTTTTTTGCTTTTCAATGTACTCTCACTCTTTTTTGGGAATAATAAAGAGGCTTTCATCTGACTTTGTGGACCCATCATTTTGGAATATAAATGACAAGTTTGGGTGAAAGTGATATCAGAGGTAATATGGACGTGATATACTCTCGGTAAGTTTTAGCAGGATATATCTATTCAGAGGTAATATGAACATGATAGAATACGATCCAACTAGTTTCGTTTTGGAAGTAATTTTGTCAGAATGAGGTTTTCGCCATATTCCACTTGATCAAAGTAGGTTAAGCATAGTACCTTTTCAGGAATTTGCCATTGATAGGAGCCATTAACAGGTCTCCATTAGGCTTGGCTAACCTGTAAGCGCCGTTTGAGAAAGTCGTCTCGATCACATAAGGGCCTTCCCATTTGGGCTGGAATTTGCCCTTACTCCTGTGAGTAAGAATCATCGGCCTTCTTACAGCTAAGACTAGCTCGTCGACTTTGAACACTCTTTCCTTTACTTTTTTATTAAAAGCTCTAGAAATACGTGCTTGGTAGAACGCGATGCGCTGTTGAGCTTGGAGGCATTTCTCGTCTAATCCTTCTAGCTCTTGAAACCTTAAAAGGTCATTCTTTTCTTGAGTCAGCTCATTAGCCACGACTATCCTGAGTGACGGAATCTGGATCTCCATGGGGAGAACTGCTTCACTCCCGTAAACTAATGAGAATGGGGTGCAACCTGTCGGTTGTTACTACCACTTTTCCAGATAAGGGCATTTGGGTAATTTCACTATTTTGGATAAATATGTGTTTAATTAATCTGCTGAGATTTTTAAAACTATTTTTTTGATGTTGGTTGTGTTGGGTTAGGTCAAACCCTAGAAGTCAGTATGACTAAACCCTAATTTGAAATCCAGTTCTAGAGAAGCCCTAGAATTCAAATTTTAGGGTGAACCCTTAAACTCTAGACTGACTAAACCTTAGTTAATTAGGTTCTACAGGACCTAACCTGGGGGGGGTTTAACCTAAAACTATTCATTGGAAACCCTAACCTAGTTTAATATAAAAGGGAACCCTCTCTTCCTTCATGTAGAAAGGAGAAACCCTATCCTCCATCAAGGAAACCAATTCCCCACCTCCAGATTTCAGAATCTAACCCTAGGGATTCCATCTTCCTCTTTCAAAGCAAGGAGAACAAGGAGCTTGGGTCAAAGAACCTTGGGGAAGAAGAACTTTCATAGGGAAACCATCTCCCTATAGGTAAAACCCTATTTTTATCCATTTTATTCTGATTTTCTGTTGAAGTCGGCCTCTAGGAACCCCTGTGCTATGTAGATCTGGAATTCTAGGGATTCTACATGAAAACCTAGGTCGAATTAGGTTTTGGTGTTCCAACGAGGGTTTTCCCCAAATTCGTGGACCCTAGATCATTTAGGGTTTGCATATAACCTGATTACATCTCCTACATTTAGTCTAGATCTCGATTTTAGGGTTGATTTGGGGGCATATTACTGTTCAGTAGGTATTTAGGAGTTTACTGTGAAATCGGGTTCTGTGGAGTAACTATGCAGCATTTTGAGATTTCTTGTGTGCACAGTCAGACTTGGGAAGTTCTGTGCAGTGGGTGTCTGCCATAGAGCTTAATATCTGTGTGTCTAGGGAGTAGCAGTAGCAGGGGAGGAGCATCATGGGTTGTCTGTGAGTGTTGATGAGCGCCAAGGTAAATACCATTGTATACTATAGGGGTTTGTATGATGTGTAGGACTATATCCTAGAATGTAGTATCAGGGATAGGTGTATATGTGTCCTAGGCAAGTATCATGTCCACTGATACTAGAGGGCATCATAGACTTGAGTATCATATATGAAATACCAAGTGTGGAAGGATATGATTAAGTATTGTTTCCAGTTTTGCTCGGTGCAGAGAAAGACTAACAACAGGTATGGGGGGGTACTTGGGTTCAGGCTATTGACACTGTAGGTACATATGCTTAGAGGGACTACAACTAGTGGCATGTGGGTCAGTGATATTGGTATCAAAGTCAAGGGATAAGAAATCAAAGGTGGCAAGAAATAAAGGTAAGCCAGGCTAGCATCAGTTGGGGAGTAAGAAGATAAGTCACTGATGAAGTGTTAAGTTGTAAGTATCGGGCAATTATAGCAATTAATTATGCATTTTATCACTGCAGGCAGGACTGCTAAAGGAAGAAGTCGAGTGAGGGCTTGGGTTTAAGTATTTGGGCGTTGGGAGGAACTGTGTTAGTTGTTAAGAGGTATCATTGGTGTTCAGTTCACCTGGGTAGCAGGAGTCCCACTGGTAGATAGTTTGGGGTTGTGACAGATTTGTGATACTCGGATATCAGTGGGTGGAGGCAAGTATCAATTACAACTTGTAGTTGTTTAGGCAGGAGATTAGGTTTGGTTATTTTGATGAGTTTGGGTTAAGTATTGACAGTAAGATACCTGTAGACACTTGGGTTTCAGGTTTGAAGTAAGTATAATACTGATATACATTATATTAGTGCAGTGAAGAGTTTTATTGGATATTAATAGGCTGGAGTGTATTGCTGCATTAGGTTGCAGTAGCAAGAAATATCAGCTGCTATTAAAACCCAAGCAGTAGATTAGCAACAGTAGGCAAACATGACACTTGCAACATGGCAGAGGTACATGTATGGAGAATTACATGGGTGCTAGTGTGAACTTGTACACTGTGTCTTGCGTGCAAGTAGATAGTTGGGTTAAGAATGTGTTATGAGAATGCAGTATTAGGACTAATATCATTATCAGTAGGATGGACATTGACTTATACCACAAGTATCAATCGTGTTGAAGGTCAGAGTGATAGATGAGTTGAGGAGTAGTGCTAAGGTGCATGGGTTTTGAGTCTAAGTTTGGCAAGGTAATAGCTAACGTATTAGAAGTTGGTGATGTTAGTCAGTGGGGCATGGAGTCAATTGGTATCCTAAGATATCATAGATGCTAGGTAAGGATTTGGTGCTAAGGTATTAACTTAATACCTATGTATAAGAGTTATATATACTAGAAGTAAACTAATATAAGCTAGGGTAATTTAGTATGAGCAATGATTAGTTAGTATAGGACTATTATTAACTAGTATACCTTGGTATGACCTAGAAGACCTAGTATAACAGGGTATCGACCTAGTTAATCTAGTATAGACTTAGAAATGGTTTAGAAACACAACCCTTTAGCTAGTTACACATGTTTTTATTTAAAATCACTGTTTAACACTTATATTCCTTATGTAGGACTATTGAACTCCAGTTGAGCATTGTTCACTATTTCTTGCACCGGATACAGGCGAGTACATTCTCTGACAGTTTTCATTGTTGATTATTTCTATAATGCAGTTGTATTACATACTTGATTCCGACACTATGGATACACGGGTTAGCACCCTAGATCCCCATCATGAGGAGTCGTGATTGAAATCCATTGTGCTAGCTGGGGAATGGGGAACTATTAGTAGATTATGTGATCATATCCAAACCTTTACATGCATCATAGCTCACCCCACTTCTCACGTCGGGTGCGGCCTGACCATTTACATACATCATAGCTGTTATATATGATTAGCCTGACCACTACATGCATCATAGCTAACTATATGGTTAGCCTGACCTACAAGAATCATAGTTAATCATATATAACCAGCCTGATCAAGTCCTAAGCCGATCACATAATAAACTGATAATTCAAACACTTAGTTAGATGTCTTTTATTCAGATTCACTTGTTCTAGCATTCACTGTCCATTGTTCATTGCTAGATGCTCTATTGCCTATTTCTATTTTCTCCAGTACTTTACATTTCTAGCATTTATTTCCATCTTGTATTTCTTACACTGTTTATAGTCTTTGTCAATTTAATGAAACTGCTGTTAGTGCTTGTGCTTCGCTCCAATCCTGACTGGATAACATTTTTCAGAGGACTTGGAGGATCTTTGCCCCACTCATTACGGCCCAGGATTAGAGGGAGATTTCACTCCAGAAACCCCAGAGGAGTTGCCTATCCTAGAGGAGACCTTACCTGCAAATTCTTAGATTATTTTTCTGTATTTATTGTTCTAGACTGAGACTGAGTTGTATTTATTATTCTGTAATTTTGTGAGGCCATCTAGACCCAAGTTTTGAGTTGGACTTATTTTGGTTGGCTTTTAATAGAACTCTTTTCTATTCTCATCGTGCCATTATTTTCTATTTGCTTGTGATTGAGTATATCATAGAACTGTGGATTATTTATCATTGTCCTCCATACGGAGTTGAGACTATTGACAGGATATATTATATGTGGAGACCTAAACAGCGTTCTACCGCCGATGCTGCGGCATAGGCTGGACGTACCCACGATTCATGCCCAAATTCCGGGTGTGGGTCGTGACATCGGTGCTCGTACCGTTGTGCGGTATGCCCAGAGACATTCTTCCAGCTTCTCATTCCAATCCCTCTTGTTCGAAGAGACAAACTTTTTCAAGAGCTTGATAATAGTTTTGTTGAACGCTTCCGCCAAACCATTAGCAGCAGGATTATATGCCGTAGAGGCCATATTTTGTATCCAATTTTTATCACAAAATTGATGAAACGCTTGGCTGATGAATTGAGGCCCATTGTCATAAATTATCCTCTGGGGTATCCCGAAGCGATAAATGACGTGATGCTTGATAAAGCTGATCATATTAGATGCCTTCACCTCAGCAAGAGGGATCGCCTCTGCCCATTTGGAGAAGTAATCTGTGATGGCCAGTATGAACCGTTGACCTCTGGAAGAAGACGGGTGAATAGGACCAATGATATCCATACCCCATGCTTTGAAAGGCCAGGACGCAACTGTAGGATGTAGATGTTCAGGAGGTTGATGGATAAAGTCTGCATGGACCTGACAGGCTCTGCATTGTCTTGTATACATTATTGCATCTGTGATCATAGTAGGCCAGTAATAGCCCATTCTCCTGATGCGATCTTGTAGCTTAGGACCGGGTTGATGCGCTCCGCATACGCCGTCGTGAGCTTCACGGATAATCCGTTATGCTTCACCACCAGAGAGACACCGTAATAGCAGTCCGTCGTAGGTCCGGCGATATAGACACTGTGAGGATGCCTCGAAATAGAACCGTAATGATCGTCTTTTGACGGATACTGCTTCTTTAGGGTCCTCCGGCAAGATTCCGTATGCTACAAAATCTATAAAAGGACTTCTCCAGTCTCTCCTGGGAGGATCTGTGCTCACAGCATAGCTACATTCTATGTGAAAGTTGTTTTTCATACAGAATAAATCTCTGCTAAGAAGGATTACCGAATTCTGCCTTCTTATAGGAATAGCTAAATCTGCAGCTAGACTGGCTAGGACATCAGCTTCCAGATTCTGAGATCGAGGTACATGCTCTAGGAATAAGCCTTTGAATGTCATGGCTATCTCGACCGTTGCTTGGTGATAGGGGATGAGGTCTGGATTCCGGACTTCATATATTCCTCTGACTTGATTGACGATCAGCAGAGAATCACCGAAAGCTTCCAGAGATTCGACACCTAATTCTTTAGCGACTTAGAGCCTGATTAGTAGGGCGTTATACTCTGCCACATTGTTAGAACAGGGCTCGCTAAGAGAATATGCTCGGTAGATGACGAGCTTATCAGGAGTCACCAGGATAATTCCTACTCCCAAGACCACGTTTTCCCTGGGACCAATCCTGGAGGCACCATCGAAGAATAGTTGCCATGCATCACTTTTCATTGCGGAATTACATTCTGCAACTTCGTCGGGAATGTCCTCGTAAAGTTTGGAGGCCTCCGGGATCGGATGAACAGCTAGGAAGTCAGCCAACGCTTGGCCTTTGACGGACTTCTGACGGATGTACACCATGTCATACGGTGTTAATAACATCGCCCAAATCGCGAGTCGGGAATTAAGAACACTTGGCTTGTTCATCAGTACCAGAAGAGGATTGACCCTGGAGATGATGTGAATGGTTTGGCCTGTGACATAGTGCCGCGTTTTCTGGATAGCGAACATCAGAGCCAAGCATTCTTTCTCCACTGGGTTGTACCAGTGTTCGGCTCCGACCATCATCCTGCTGAGGTAGTAGATAGCCTGTTCATGGCCCATATCATTCTTTTGTGCGAGAAGAGCTCCCAGAGAATGATCTATTGCTCGAACATACAGCACGAATGGTCTTTCTATGACTGGAGGTACCAGAACTGGCAGGCTAGTGAGGTAGCATTTGATATCACCAAACGCTTGCTGACAGGCTTCGTCCCATACGAAGGATACATCTTTCTTTATGAGATGAGAGAAGGGCTGACATCTCCCAGAGAGGTTGGATATGAATCTCCGGATATAAGCCAGACAACCTTGAAATCCCCTGAGTTCTCTCAGATTATGGGGCATCAAGTCTTGGATGTGATTATCCTTGAGGCGGCTTTTGACAGCTACATCGTCCACGTAACATTCTACTATCTTGCGTAAATGCTCATGGAATATATTACTCATAGCCCGTTGGTACGTAGTCCCGGCATTCTTTAATCCGAAGGGCATGACCGTATAGCAATATACCCTCAATGGTGTCCGAAAGGCAGTATGCTTCTCGTCCTCAAGATGTATCTTGATTTGGTTGTATCCTGAAAATCCATCCATGAAAGACATACATTCGAAACCGCATGTATTGTCAATCATGACGTCTGTGATGGGAAGAGGAAACTCGTCCTTATGGCAGGCTGCATTCAGATCTCGGTAATTGATGCAGACGCGTACTTTCCTATTTTTCTTCATGACCGGGACAATATTGGCGACCCAGTCGGGATGTTGTTCTTCTCGGATGAAACTGCAGGCTATCAACTTCTTGACTTCAGCTTCGATGGCGTCCATCATATTCGGACGGAACCGGTGTTGGTGCTGCTTCACAGGCTTCGAATCGGGCAATATGTTGAGCTTATGAGTAGCCACCTTTGGATCAAGGCCTGGCATATCCTCATAATTCCACGTAAAGACGTCGATATATTCTTTTATCAGCTGGATAACTTCTTTCCTTTCTGCTTCGGAAAGATTGTTACTGATAAATATCGGCTTTGGCGAAAGTTCATCCCCAACGTCAATCTGGATAACTTTATCTTCAGTGGGAGGTTCTCTCTACCGAAGGGAAACTCCCATTGTGTATCCATTTGTTGAGCCCAAGCGTCATTCTCGAACAGTTCAGATTCTTGTTCGTCTGCTTCGAAGGAATCTGTCACTACCATATTTACTGATAATGTTCGTTCGAAAGCACGAGATGAGTCGAAAGGCGCTGAGCCATTTTGAGAAGAGGAAAAGATATCCTCGTTTGACTCAGGAGTTGCAGGGGAGGTGGTATACCCTAACCTGAAACAAGTTTGTTGATAGTAGGGATTGCCGTGCAGTGGCATTCGTCTGCCTTTCTCGTAGTTGAGACCTGGTTCCAGCTTCAAGTTATAACCCATACTTTGTATGATCTTCTAAGCTTGCGGGCTATATCTGTGAACCTGTATTTTACCGGCAACGTCATTGAAAGAATCTTCTTATGCAGTCGGTCCATTGTGCATGTGGCCGAAGACTATTGAACGCTGACTGCTGCAAGTAGGCGGGACAATAAAGATAGAATCCTCATGCGGTCCATATGTCGTGGTGACATTGGATGATGATGCCACTTCCCACATATACGGATGATAGGAATCTATAGCTTCCAAGAATTTTTGCGCTATAGGTTCTATATCGTCATGGGGAGAGGATTCCTGATTCGGAATTTGAGCGTCAATATACTAGAAAAGAGGATGTTTATTATCATCTGAAACTTCGTTCCTGGTTGCATTTACATCAATCGATTGCCTGTTGCATCGAAGGTTGATGACCAAGGATGGAGGCTTCTAGTTCAAAGTGATCACTAGAGGATCATCCCCTTTTCCTGACCTAGTTTTGTTCAGGTGGATCGCCATAGGCTCTATGGCTTTTGGACGAGTAGTCCGTCCTTTCACCTTGATTGACAGGGGTTGTTCGGCAGAGGGTTCTTCTGGCTTCTGGTGGGATTCCTTCTCTACTTCGGCTGACACCTCTTTCGTGTAGTCTTGAGAGTATAACACGATATCAGAGTAGTAGGATTCTACTCCTCTAAACGGGTTCAGGTCAGCAAACTCCGTTTGTACTGTTCCTTGGGCGTCTACATATTTAAAGCATTGGTGTAGAGTTGAAGGAACGATATTGTGGTTGTGGATCCAAGGTCTGCCCAGCAGAATATTGTAGGATACCTCTGAATCAATGACATAACATGTAGCCACCGATCTGAGGTTGCCAATCTGGATCCTCAGGCGAATTTTCCCCAACAGCTTACTTTTCCTTGTGTTAAAACCCATGATTGTAGTGGTGGTGTAAGCCAATTCGCTGGTAGGAATCCTCAGCGGTCTAAGCAGACTATTAGGAATAATGCTGATTGATGATCCCGGATCTATGTAAATCCGGTTGACCTCCATGGAACCGACGTACCCGGTATAATAGAGGGGCCTGTCATGCCTGTTATGTTTTAACAGCATGTCATCTTGAGTGAAAGTAATGTTTGGGACCACCTCCATCACACTGTGGCATTGAGGACACGCCACTGGTTCTTCGTCAGGGAACTTGAGCTGGGTCAAGTATGCATCCACCTGCATCAGTGCTTCGCTCAGGGCTAGACGAGTGTCTTGGGAGAGCCTGAGTAGTTCGAAGATGGACAACCTGGCTGGTGTATTAGCCAGTTAGGCCAGGATGTCGAAGTTGTACGGCTTCTCTAAACCTTTATTTCGGATGTTTTTCACAGGTTTATCGAAACACACTTCTTTTTGCTTTTCTCTGTCCGTCGAAGTTGGTCTCGAAGGACCGGCCTCTGGTACGACGGGCTCTGGTTCTGACGGCTTGGTAGCTGAAGTGTCTGCCGGTGCATCTTCCTGACTTGCTTCATGGTCCTTGAGGTAAGCTTTCCCTGAATGGGTTCCAGTGGCCAACACCTCGTCTTCTGATGCTGAGTCTTCCGCAACCATATGACATGGTTTGCGCTTCGAGTTCTTTTTTAAACTTAGCCTTAGCAGCTTGAGTCTCTTTCTCGATCCCGGGCACCAAATCTGGATGAACCCACATAATCTCGCCTCGCTGGGTAGTTAGTGGTACTAGGTCATGATTTTGACCTCTAGCTGGAGGGAGATTAACGATGTTCATCGTCATCCGAAAAATAGGTGTAATACCATCCCGGACTTCTTGGGGAGGCAGATTGCCAAATTGCAGAGAGATCATGTTGGCTGTGACCGTCTTCTTGCTGTTGCGCAGAGTGATGGCCTTAACATCGATCAGCTCCTGAATCTTCCTTTTTAGTATATAACACGCCTTTGTGGGGTGGTGTATGTACCTATGGAAGATGCAGTACTTGGGGTTGTTGGTACTGCCGGCCTCATTGGGCCGTCTCACCTCAGGAAGGGTAATCTTGCCGCTTTTGACGAGACATTCAAATATGCTCGGAATATCGTCATCGTCGAAAGAGTACACTTCAATGGGCCTGGTAGTCCCAAGTTTCGTCTGCGTGGTAGCCACAGTCTTTTGTCTAGACGTATTGATCGCCAGAGCTTCTTTACCCCTGGTACCACAAGGATAGTCGATGTTGGAGGATGACCTCTTGCCTTTATCAGAGGCCGAGATCATGATGCGATTATCGCACGCCTTCTGACTGTTGTCTTCCGCGGCTACCGCTGAGATGATGAACGAGGGCCAATCATGGAACTGATATGGTCCTGTGAATACCGAGATCACGGGGAGAAGGTTCTTCCTGCAGATATCCACCAATGTCGAGTCTGGAACTCCTGGAGGCATTTGCAAAGTGGCTTGACAAAAATATTCGATGAAGGTGCGAACATTCTCTTTTTCCTTCTGCTTGACTTCGATGAGATAGGACATAGACATGTCCATCCTTCCCTTGTAGAATCGCGTGAAGAATAAAGCCTTAAAGTCTTCAAAGGAAGTAATGTAGTTGTCCGCCAGACTTCGGTACCACTGATAAGCTACTCCTGAGAGACAGCCTTTGAGCACCTGGGTGAGGAGGGCATCGTTCCCTTGTAATAACACCGTCATCATACTGAAGTAGTTCATGTACTGAATCGGTGATGTTTTTCCCTTGAACAAAGCCATAGTCTGTGGTTTGTATCTAGGAGAGAAAGGGACCTCTTCCCAGATAGCTGGATAAGGTTGGTTGATTCCCAATTTCTTGAGCTGATCTTTGTGCTTCAGGGCATCAAATTGGGCTTTCAACTCCCGTACTGCCTGCATCGAATCTTTAGCCGGTAGAGGGACCACGGAGTGATGAGGAATCGATTGCATCGTGACTCCGACGGGAGGTAATACATTCTCCGAGTGAGGAAGCGGAGGAATTGCTGAATCTTGATCTAGAGCAGGCTCTTGGATCGCGTTGGATGGTGGTAAGTCCACCCCCACACATATCTGAGTTGGAGGGATCGACGCTTGAGCCATAGCAGCTGTGTATTGAGTCAGCATCATCTGGTGCATGTTCTCCATCATGGATTGTATTTCTTTCAGAGATGTCTCCAGTACAGTAATGCGTTGCTCAGCGCTCCCCGATGGGGAGGCTTCCTCGTGTTCATCTCCAATGGCATAAACTCCCATCTCCCTGGGTGTCATTGAAAGATTAGTATAGGTCTCTGTAGAAGTTGACTCTATACTTTTAGTATCTGACTCGGGAGACTAGCGACCCCCAGCTTCAGAATCAGAAGAGTACGAAGTCGGTTGTCGCGACCTCGAACGGGTGTTTCGGAATACCCCAGCTTCAGTGTTCCTAAGGAGCTGGTTGAATCTTCTTCGGCTCGGAGCTCTATAGGGATGACGTCTTGAACCCGATCTTCCTCTAGGTATGTGTGAAGCCATGTTCACTGATGCATGTGTGGGCTCTTCTTCCTGGAAAGACGGAGAGTAGCTCAACCGGTCAAAAACCGACCATTTTGCTTCAGAACAGCAACAATTAATTACAATCCTATGACTATTACAAGAGTGCTCGTTAGGAGGCGTAATAGACATATTGGAAGATCCCCTATCCTTGTGTTTCTGGATCAGGTACTTGCGCAGGTCAGGAGGAGTTACAGAAGAAGAAGATGATGGCTTGTTCCTTCTGTTCACATCAGTGGGCATGCGAATGTTGGAAACCATAGTTTTCCCTGTGCTACCTGTATACAACAGGTTGGCTATCTGGGTGGCGGATAATCCCCGAGGAGGGTGACTTTCTGTAAATTGAGCCTTCTTTACGCTGAGGGGCTTCTCCTGGCGTAATTTGGAGCTCTGCTCTGGTTGGCGTAAAGCTGAGGATGTCCTCAGTCGGCCGTCAGCCTCTCGCGTAATCCGGAGGGCTGGCAGATTCTTTCCTTGCTGGCGTAAAGGCCGAGAAGTTGAGCAGTCCGCCGCTTGCTCTCCCTTACGTAGATTGCAGGGATCATCTACTTTTCCGCGGAAGGCAGATGCATTTTTATGCGCGGAGCGCGTTTGGAACTTCTGATTTGGCGCTAAGGCATTGTCAGAAATTTTGTCTGTTCCGCCAGGGACGGGAGACTGGTTTCTACGCGCAGAGCGAAGTGTAGGCTTTTGGACTAGCGCTGAGGCATTGTCCAAAGTTTCATCTTTTCCGCCAGGGACGGGAGACTGAATTTTATGCGCAGAGCGCGGAGTATACTTCTGGGTTAGCACTGAGGCATTACCAGAAGTTTTGTCTTCCCTGTCAGAGACAGGCGACTGAATATTACCCGCAAGGCATGGAGGGAGCAATGCTACAACCTCGTTGGTCGAAGAAATCGGAGAGGTCGGAGAGTCGACAGGAATGGTAGAGGATGTCTTGGGCATCCAGACCTTACGCAGCTTCCTGTTGTCTTGGAGAGAGAGAGAGAGTGAGAGCTACCCCCTGTTCGAAGCATGTCTTCATAGGCAGACTGGTCGAACTGGACGACCAGTGTCTTCTTCACGGATCCCACGGATACCGCATCGTGTTGAGCAATTGCTTCCTTGTCAGAAGAGAAAGATATCCCCAGCAGAGTCGCCATCTTGTTGTTTGATAAAATAAATAAAAAGATAATATGTGGAAACGAGATCTTATACGAAAACCCGCCCTTCTTTTGTGTTTACAAACAAGATTGTACAATTTAATCCTATACGAGGATGTTGAGTATAATTTATTTAATCTGGGTAAATATTGCTATAGGAGTCTGATCTGTAGTCGATCACTTTGTCCCTTGGACAACACGATGATGAAGAAGTACCGTAGAAGACAGAAAGCAGCTTTGAAGGTTGCTAAAGAGGGTGGATGCCCGATGCCAAAGTCGTCGATCCCTTCTCTTTGCCTGAGCTCTAGATTCTTCTCTCTCTCTCTTGACCATTTTCTCTCCTCCTTCTTTTCTCCCAATTGTCGACCTTGGATCTGATACTGGATTCCTTGACCAATTTTTGATCGTTCGACCTTCAATTTTTTGACCTTTTACCTCTGTCAATAGAGGTCTCTATTTATAGAGTTTTAGTGACAGTGACCACTCAGTCGGTGTAGAAACCGAGTAGTGGGAAGTACAACACCATTTTACACGACGGTTATAATAACCAATGCCTGCGTATAGATAACCTTTTGAGTGAGCATGTGACACGTGTCCAACTAAGGGACAACGCATATATCTGCTGCTTAGATCACGATATAGAAGCCACGTAGGTAGTTATCCTTTGTGTAGAAGAGGTTGGCGTAGAAGCCAATAACTGTCACCATGGCGTAGAAGCCAAGTAGGCATAGAAGCCGAGTAGGCGTAGGAGCCGAGTAGGCGTAGAAGCCGAGTGGTCATAGAGGCCGAGTGGGCGTAGAAGCCGAGTGGTCATAGAGGCCGAGTAGGCGTAGAAGCCGAGTGGGCGTAGAAGCTGAGTGGGCGTAAAAGCCGAGTAGGCGTAGAAGCCGAGTGGGCGTAGAAGCCGAGATGATGTGGACGTTTTAGCCAGAATTACGGCTCTTGGAGATATAATCAAATCTCTTGCATTAAATGCAGAGATCTGCCCCCATCTTGCGCATTAAATACAGAGGCTTGTCTTTAAGATTTGCTATCATTCTGTGCATTAAATGCAGATATGCGCCTCGAATTCTGTACGAAGAGTAACTGCTGATGTGGCGGTCTGTTTGCCTTCTGCGGCACGTAAGAAGCTCACGTCTACCTGTGTAAAACTGGGCAACGTATCCCCTTGTATGCGTAAGAGCAGTTTGCGCAAAGGGAATGTCACTAGACGACGGTTCGGTGACATTTAATTAAATCTCCTGCATTAAATGCGGAGATCCACCATTATACTGTGCATTAAATGCAGAGGCGTATTTTGAAGGTCGCCACCCTTCTGCGCATAAAATACAGAGACGTGCCCCGGGCATCTGTCAGTATTCGGCGCATTAAATGCAAAGATGTGTCTCGAGAACCTGTCACCGCTCTGCACATTAAATACAGAGACGTGCCTCGAGCCCTGTACGAAGAGCAGCTTTTGACGTGGCAGGCTGTTTGTCTTCTGCGGAGCGTAAACAGCTCATATCTGCCTATGTAAAACTAGGCGGCGTATTACTTTATTTGCGTAAAAGCGGTCTAGGCCAAGGAAATGGCAGTAAATGACAGCCTGTGTTGCAGTGCCGCGCCATCATTATAGTCGTCGCCCGGGTAGTCGTGCAGTACTCTTTGTCAGTAGTCCAGACGTCAGATTCATTACATGATCTGACAGGTTCATTTCGAAGAATACGAAGCGTTCCTCGTACACTTTAATGCTACATTGAAAGCGAATGAGTTTTACGCCATAAAGGCGATGTAGCACCCTTTTTACGCTGAAGCAGCCTGGTCATATTGCATTACGCGGATGGTCCTTGAGCTTTATATTTTACGCTGTGCTCAGCAGAAAAGATCTGTTGCACGTGGATGGTTCTGAGGTCCTCTGTTTACGCTGCCCTGTATCAACATGCTGCGTATAGCTATCCAGCATATTTTTTATGCTTCTACAATATTATGGTATATGTATTCTAGATTATATTGATGTGTTGTATCTTCGTCGTGTTCATAATTGGTGAGTCATACACTGTCTCGGCGTGGTACGACATATTTTGTCCTTGTTTGGTTGTAGATGTTTCATACTTATTCGATGAAAGGTCATACGCTTACAGTTGTGGAATGGATTCCTATTTTATGTACTTTATTGGTTTTGCTTTATTCACTTGTGCTTCTTTGTGGTACATGCTCTCGGGACCTGACTCCGCTGGTTTTTCTAGCCAAGTTTAGTAGCAGAGCCCGAGGATCCTGTCTTGTATCCGACCGATGGTGCACACCAGTAGGATGTCCACCGAGGAACTTGAGTAGGTTTCTTCTCTTCCACTATGAGAATCATTTTGTATTACCCTTTGGCATTTAGCCGACGATACTTATTAGCCATTTTATGTGGATATTAGTTTCTTTACATTATTGTATATTGTTCAGACCGCGACTAACTTACAATTATGTACTCTTGACAATATACTAGTTTATCATTCTTTATAACTAGTTTCATGATCATTCTGATAGAGCGTTAGGGACGCCTAACTGCTTTATCTTGCATATTTATTCTTATTATTTCTTGGTTGTTAATTGAGATATAGATATTTTTAATCCTAGGTGACTTGATTATAGTATGCACCCCTTATCTCAAGACAAGCTTAGAACATTGTGGGTTACTTTAGTATTCCGTAAGTTGTGGTTGGCTGAGTCACGCTTCCGCTCTCCAGTATTCTGGTTCTAGGGAGTGACAAGGTTGTAGTAGTGGCCCATGCAGGTCTGTCTGTCCTTTCAGACTTGTGGGGTATCTTATTCTAGGAGTATAAATCAAAATTATTTTCTTTGATATCCTGAATTCATCTTCTTCGATTCCGAGCATGAACTATCAACGATTTGCTTCCTTGTTCTTTCTTGTGCTGTCCTTTGATATCTTTGTGTCCTTTTCCTTCAGGGGTATCTTTGTGTCCTTCTCCTTCAGGGGCACCTTGTCTCCACCTGTTAGAACAGCTGATGTGGTAGAATAGCTAGCTGAGCAAGATCCTATTAAGCGCCAACAAGAGGTAGCACTTCCTCAAGATCAGCTTCGAGTAGAGCCAGTAGATGGACAACATGCACCAGAGATCCCGGTACCCCCGATAGTGCCAGCGACACCAGCAGCACTTGATGCCCTGACACTGTTAGGAATTATCAGAGGCATGAGGGCTACACAATATCATCAGATAGAGGTACAACAGTACCAATAGCTTCAACAATAGGAGCAGAACATTCTATTGAACCAAGGGCTACAAACGGCTTTAGAGGAGAATGAAGAAGAAGATTATAGGACATCATACAGATTATGTCGACTCAACCCAAGCTATTTCAAAGGCACAGAGGATGCTATTACGGTGGATGCTTGGCTTCAAGACATTGAAATAATCATGGTGGCAACTAAGGTTATAGTAGAGGAGCAAGACAATCAAGTCCAATTACAAATACAAGATCTTGCTCATGATTGGTGGGCAACAGATGAAGTCATCTTGAAGTATCTTATCTCTTGGGACAATATCAGAACCCGATTCAGGACCAAGTATTTTGGAGTAGTGGATCTGTCATGCCCCAGTCCCAAAATACGTAGGATTAGGAACACGTAAGCATGCCAGCCGCATGGATATGGCAACTCCAATATATGGAAACCATAACCCATGCGTACGCTGTAATATGAATATCAATCCACAAGTGGTATAAAATATATCACAAGTCACCGGGTATAATCTAAATCTCATCCACAGAAAATCAATATAAATTAATAACCAGCATCTATATAACTAGGTCTCAACATAAGTATCTAAGGATAATAGTTGGATGGAAACAAATCCACTACCAACTCGAATATAAGAGCAAATACAATATAAGTACAACACAACAACACCATATAAGAATATCAGCTAACAATCACGGGCTCGAAGAGAGAACATCCACGAAACATATATAACCATCCAAATCTGCGCTCCTACAAATACTCAAGAACAGATACACCTGGCAGAGGACCAGGTCCTCAGAGGGACATAACAAAATACAGAAAAGCGAGCCAATTTGAATACAGTAAACATGTATATTATTTAAAAATAAATAAGTACGCTATACAAGACCATCTATATGAATACAAATGAGGACAACTTTTCGACGTATGGGCAAGGGTAGGCTACTTGATCTACCTCACAACTCACACACCCGTCCATGGACATCAGAAATCGACATACCGCGGGGTAGCGACCAGCGAGACTCCAAAAATTGATATACCGCGGGGGTAGCGACCAGCGCGACACACGCCCGTAGTGCGAACTATATACTATGGTTTACCAGAATGGTTAAAAGCCCATACGCCTAATGATTGTCCTCTATGATACTAAGTGTCAAGTGTGTGTCAACATATCTAATATATAGTAATGACTGAAAGAAACTACATATGCAATGAATATACAGAAATATAAATATCATGCAAAATTACTATAAACAATTTGGCAAGGTATCTTGCCTGGTCTGAAAAGGATGAAGTCCCAACTCAAGGCGTCGTCCGATCTACCCGTCACATAAATTAAACAAGTTAGGTTACAAAAGTGGATAATTAGGTTCCTCCATTTAATCTATTTTAATTCTGAATAAAATAACCTAAAATAGTATTTTTAATCTTATTATAATCTGATTTTATTGTTAAACCCTAATTTTGGTCCAAAGAAAGTCAACTTTACGAATTTGTGATCCATGGCACGCAAATCGAGGCAATCCGTTGACCAAAAAGTCAACCAACTCAAATTCTGGATTTGTGTATGGAATCTTATAGATTTCAATACTACATGAACATCATATTCGATGGTTTTATAAAATTATAAGTCGGTAAAGAGTTGTGTCCACTAGGGCGCACAGAAGATAGTTTTTGGTGGTTATCTATTGACGTCTACGTTGCACAAATTTTACAGTCGAATAAACTTATATTCTAAATTCTGAAAAAATACTTTTCTGGAAGTTCATCATGTCAGTTTTTCAAAACTTCAAACGGTTCATAATTCTGAGTTCGGGATCTCCCGAAATCTCAAAAATACCAAAATGCGTCTGATTTTGGACAACTGACACTTTTAGAATTTTCTGAAAAAATAGGTTCATAAATTATTAAAATAAATTTTATAATCAGAAAACTAACCTTGATATAGTTGTAACAAAAAAAATTGGAGTGCGTTTGGAGTCCGGAGCTAGGAGATATCGTCTTTTTAATTCGTCATAACTAGTAGAAAATGAGGCTGAATTTATGACAAATTTTGACTACTTTTGGACGAAAAAGAGGGAAATTTGGGGAAGAAAAATATGAAGGATGAGGTATTTATAATGGTGGACACTACTTAATTAAATATGACTAGGATTGGTTAATTTGGATAGGATTATGATAAATTTAAATAAGGATAAGATGTGCATGAAGTTGCTTTCCTAGTAGGTTCAAGATTTGAATTAATTTAAAATAGAATTTGAATTTATTTCAATAATTTATAATCTTAAATATAATTAAAGATAATACAAATAATTTATAAAATTTTATTAATATCTATTAACACAAAATTAGCATCTATCTAATATTAAGACTATATATATCCAAATAAATCCTAAATAATTTAAAAAATCTAAATCAATTTCTTAAAATTCTAAATAAATTACTGAAAAATATAATTAAATATTTTAAACTAAAGTAAATATTTGGTAGGAACAACATGCAAGTATGGTCATATAGTAAATCATAGAAGTCCTAGAAATTTATGTTTCCTAAGTTTTAATTACCAAAAATTCTAAAAGATCTCCAAAATCTAAAATATCCTAAAATAATTCTAAATAAATATTTATATAAGTAAATATATCAAGAAATTTATTTTCTAATTAACTAAGAGAATACTCTAAAGAAAATTAATATCTATAATAAATATAATAATATAAAATACACACAAAATATCTATTTTTGGTGAGGGGGTTTACAATCTACCCAACTTACAAAAATTTTGCCCTCGAAATTGTCACTAACCCATATTCATAATAATCACTATAGCTATTACACTACATAGCTATCTAGCAGTGCTTCCTAAAAGTCATGGTCTGTTATTCTAATACTTCTCATTTATTGTCCATACACTATTCTATTATCCTCTAACTCGTCTACACTACCCAACTTACAAAAGTTCTACTAGTAGTCACAGTCTCTTGAGTCTATTGTCTAGGTTGTAAGACGAACATATTTATTGGGTCGAGAATCTTGGGGTACTTGTCTTGAATCTCACAACCCTGATTTTTCTTTGGAACCGTCAAGTATCGTAGTCTAATACTGCCATGCCTCCTGACCAATATGTCTTCAAATATTTTGACTACTTTACTACGACGGTCTAGCTGCAGCTGTCGCTACTTTGCCAGCGATTTGTCATAGTTGTCAGTTCGTAATAAGTGCCTTCAATTCTTTCCTAGGCATAGTCTAAGTTTTTGGGCAACAATTAAAGTCTTGACTAACTTATAAAACTATAAAAAGTATAAACTAGTTCAAACAGTCTAACAAATTCCTATTAGCCTAAGGAATATTATACATGGTTTTTAAAATAATAAGAGGATACAGATATTGCTATAGGTCATATACATAAGGGTTATTATTAAGAACTCATCCTTTAATTATTAATCATCTACTAAACCATTTACGTTTTAACTAACAAAACTAAGGATGGGGTCGAAGTAGACCAATAATTCATGTTGGCACGAAAAAGACGTAACTACGATAGGGAGAATTAAGCACGAGATAATGAATGGATAGAGAAGAGAA
Organism: Iris macrosiphon; assembly: GCA_036927795.1. NCBI lineage: Eukaryota > Viridiplantae > Streptophyta > Magnoliopsida > Asparagales > Iridaceae > Iris > Iris macrosiphon. The sequence goes on from JAYESA010000013.1 coordinate 115,938,302, forward strand.
GATGAGCCACCCAAGGGGGCGAGATGGTGATAAAAAAAGAATACTACTACTGCTACTCGCGTCATCTATTAGCATCGCGTATATGCCATCTGGGTAAAATTTCAGTATATCCTCATAACTGCTAAACCAACACCTATATAATTCTACGTCTACTATGCACCTAAGATCTCGTGTCATAAAGGGGGTCATGTGTATGCAATGACACATATAACTAAGGTCGTATATATATCTACGGCTTCCTGTGGTCGCGCTCTCTTATTTGTCATCATGAGTGCTTGGCCTATGGGGTATATCTAGTATTATTCGTGTATCAAACTTATACTAAGCACGAACGTTCGTCTTTCCGAAATAAGGGAAGACGAAAAACAACAATAAAGAGTTCAAGGAGGAGGTAATATAATACAAGTACGGGATTCGAAGGGATTAAAGTATTTTGAAAGGGAGTTGCCAAGGCAGTTGTGGATTAAAATCTTATTTTGGTAAGTTTCTATATGCATGTTCATATCAGAACATTTATGTACCTGACATGATATACTTTGACCAGTCTAGAGGGCAAGTATATTCGTCTAACAAGTTAAGTCAACTATATCTCAATCCACATAAAGTAGTGATACAAAGAGCGAACCAAGTGCACTACGGTTGATCAGACCATAATACACCAATTCTGATTTAGACAATATATTAGTGTGGGCCCCCAATAATACATATGTCATGAACAAGCTTAATAAAAGAATAAGCTTGCAAAACTAGGCTATAATAGCAGCATAAGTCGAGGTAGTAAAAATATAAGTACGCATGATTATGATGGAGGAAGGTACTGAATAATCTAAGTTCACCAAGAAGATCGGTGTTGTGCCTCTACAATTGTCATACTAATTTCTTGTCTAAGTCTAAAGTCAACCAAATGGGTGTATGGGCCTCTAAGTTCTACAGTCCAGAATAACACTAAAGTTCTATAGTCTGGATAAACACTATCTTTTTATGCAAGTCTATAGCTGGTGTCATTCAATTATACTTCATTAATGGGGCAATAGGACTATGTATTACTAGGTTATGAGACATACTATCCAACTTATAATAATTTAACTAATAGTGTTATTGAATACTAGAGGGTATATACCTAGTATAAGTCATCTTCCTAACCTCTATCAAGCACGAGAGAAGATCGACGTTGAGAAGGGATCAAGAAAGATGCAATACAAGCAATCAAATGATAATGCGAAACGAAATCAAGGGAGGTAATAAATAAGTGGATGAGATCCTATATTCTAATCCTATGCGCAGGCTTGCTCGGTACAGTGACATAATCGAGACAATATGCTCTCGACCTGCATAGGCCACCACAAAAATATGTCACGCCCCAGTCCCAAAATACGTAGGACTAGGAACACGTAAGTATGCCAGCCGTATGGATATGACAACTCTAATATATGGAAACCATATCCCATACGTACGCTGTAATATAAATATCAATCCACAAGTGGTATAAAATGTATCATAAGTCGCAGGGTACAATCTAAATCTCATCCACAGAAAATCAATATAAATTAATAACCAGCATCTATATAACTAGATCTCAACATAAGTATCTAAGGATGATAGTTGGATGGAAATAAATCCACTACCAACTCGAATATAAGAGCAAATACAATATAAGTACAACATAACAACACCATATAAGAATACCTACTAACAATCACGGGCTCGAAGAGAGGATATCCACGAAACATATATAACCATCCAAATCTGCGCTCCTGTAAATACTCAAGAACAGATACAACTAGCAGAGGACCAGGTCCTCAGAGGGACGTAACAAGATACAGAAAAGTGAGCCAATTTAAATACAGTAAACATGTATATTATTTGAAAATAAATAAGTACGTTGTACAAGGCCATCTATATGAATGTAAATGAGGACAACTTTTCTACGTATGGGCAAGGGTAGGCTACTCGATCTACCTCACAACTCACACACCCGTCAATGGATATCAGAAATCGACATACCGCGGGGGTAGCGACCAGCAAGACTCCAGAAATCGATATACCGCGGGGGTAGCGACCAGCGTGACACACGCCCGTAGTACAAACTATATACTATGGTTTACCAGAGTGGTTAAAAGCCTATACGCCTAATGATTGTCCTCTATGATACTAAGTGTCAAGTATGTGTCAACATATCTAATATATAGTAATGACTGAAAGAAACTACACATGTAATGAATATACAAAAATGCAATGAATATACAGAAATATAAATAGCATGCAAAATTATTGTAAATAATTTGGCAAGGTATCTTGCCTGGTCTGAAAAGGATGAAGTCCCAACTCAAGGCGTCGTCCGATCTACCCGTCACATAAATTAAACAAGTTAGGTTACAAAAGTGGATAATTAGGTTCCTCCATTTAATCTATTTTAATTCTGAATAAAATAACCTAAAATAGTATTTTTAATCTTATTATAATCTAATTTTATTGTTAAACCCTAATTTTGGTCCAAAGAAAGTCATTTTTACGAATTTGTGATCCATGGCACACAAATCGAGGCAATCCGTTGACCAAAAAGTCAACCAACTCAAATCCTGGATTTGTGTATGGAATCTTATAGATTTCAATACTACATGAACACCATATTCGACGATTTCATAAAATCACAAGTCGGTAAAGAGTTGTGTCCACTAGGATGCACAGATGATAGTTTTTGGTGGTTTTCTATTGACGTCTACGTTGCACAAATTTTACAGTAGAATAAACATATATTTTAAATTCTGGAAAAATACTTTTCTAGAATTTCATCATTTTAGCTTTCCGAAACTTCAAACGGTTCATAATTCTGAGTTCGGGATCTCCCAAAATCTCAAAAATACCAAAATACGTCTGATTTCGGACAACTGACACTTTTAGAATTTTCTAAAAAAATAGATTCATAAATTATTAAAATAAATTATATAATCAGAAAACTAACCTTGATATAGTTCTAACAAAAAAACTGGAGCGCGTTTGGAGTCCGGAGCTAGGAGATATTGTCTTTTTAATTCGTCATAACTAGTAGAAAATGAGGCTGAATTTATGACAAATTTTGACTACTTTTGGACGAAAAAGAGGAAAATTTGGGGAAAAAAATATGAAGGATAAGGTATTTATAATGGTGGACACTACTTAATTAAATATGACTAGGATTGGTTAATTTGGATAGGATTATGATGAATTTAAATAAGGATAGGATGTACATGAAGTTGCTTTCCTAGTAGGTTCAGGATTTGAATTAATTTAAAATAGAGTTTGAATTTATCTCAATAATTTATAATCATAAATATAATTAAAGATAATATAAATAATTTATAAAATCTTATTAACATCTATTAATACTAAATTAGCATCTATCTAATATTAAGACTATATATATCCAAATAAATCCAAAATAATTTTAAAAATCTAAATAAATTTCTTAAAATTCTAAATAAATTACAGAAAAATATAATTAAATATTTTAAACTAAAATAAATATTTGGTAGGAACAACATGCAAGTATGGTCGCATAGTAAATCATAGAAGTCCTAGAAATTTATGTTTCCTAAGTTTTAATTACCAAAAATTCTAGAAAAATCTCCAAAAATCTAAAATATTCTAAAATAATTCTAAATAAATATTTATATAAGTAAATATATCAAGAGATTTATTTTCTAATTAACTAAGAGAATACTCTAAAAAAATTTAATATCTATAATAAATATAATAATATAAAATACACATAAAATATCTATTTTTGGTGAGAGGGTTTACAGGATCAGTACGAGCTGCAACAAAGATTTATTGATCTCAAGCAATCCAATAGAACAGTGGATGGATATGCATCAGAGTTCTGTCGGCTAAGCTGGTTTACTCCAGCTATGGTGACGACGAATAAAGAAAGGGCTATAAGATTCCAACAAGGACTTCATCTCGAGATTTTACAATTAGTGGAAGGACATAACTATCAAACTTTTGATGATGTACTTATAGCAGCCATGAAGCATGAGCTCACTATCCAGAGAATGTCAGCAAGGACCGAAGGTCGTAAGAGGTCTCATGCCCAAAACACAAGAGGAGGACCAGCACCACGTACGTCAACACTAGCACCCGGCATTCGTATCCGTGATTTAGCACCACGGGGACCAGTGGCTTCAGATAAGATAATGCCAATTTGGCAACAACAGCCGAGACAACATCAACAACGCCCGTAGAATCCAGTAGGATGTACTTATTATAGAAAAGGAGGTCATACTCAAGACGTGTGCAGGATGGTAAGTGGAAGATTCTTGAGGTATGGGAGTTCAGACCACATGATAGCTACTTACCCGCAGATGCAGAGGCAAGGAGGATCATACCAGTTATTCCCAGCATTGCCAGCTCCAGAAGCAGTTATGTATCAAGAGCCTGCATTAGCAATACGACCGTTAGCTCAATGTCCGATGTTGACGCAAGAACAGGTATTTCACCAGAGACAATATCAGTTTGGTCAGCAGAGACCACAGCGGCAGCGTCATCCTCATGATAGGGCTGCAGTAGCACCGAGACGTATGCAAACAGGGTTTGGCATGTTAGAGCAGATGTTGACCGAGGGCGGTCAAGTCGAGGATGATTTTTGAGCTTCTTCCAGTTTTATCAATCTTTTGGGTTCTGTATATTCGACGAGTGGAGATAATTTTTTGTCTCACTCTTCTACCTCCTTATCTTGTAATACATGATACATGTCATATGTCCCAAAAAAGAAGGTAAGTCATGGACAGAGTCATGTTCTTGACTAAGTCATTGGTATCGACTTATCTCGAGACTTGATTCTTGTTCATTTTTAGGAGTCAGCTTCGGCCAGCGAGGACGAGTTCCTATTTTAGCTGACTTAGGAGACATATTTATTTGTATGCCTCCCGCTCTTCCTTCTCTCTGATTGTGTGAATTGGTTATGCAATTCCTCTATGTGGTTGATTGCTTTTATTTACCAGTCTAATCCATATTTGATTTGGTTTCCAGCTGGTTGTAGCTCATGAGATCTTATAGTGCATGAGATTGTGATTATTGAGTTTTCTAGATCATGAGATTTCTTGCTTGATGAGTTGTAGTTCCTGAGTTTCCTGCTTAGTTCATGAGTTTCTTGCTTGATTCTTGAATTTTCTTGCTTGTTGATCAGCTCGACTAGCTTAGCGAATTTTGAGGACAGAATTTTTTTAAGGTGGGTAGAGATGTCACACCCGTTCCCAGATTTGGAATTCTTGAATTTATTATATTTAAAGAAAAATTCTATAAATATATTCTTGCTGTATTTTGCATGTTGCTTCATGTCTATATGTTGTACTTTATATGTTTGGATTCATGTTTATTATGGGAGTCTACCATAGACCAATAGTGAACATATATTGGCAATTATCATGAACCCATACTAGGACCCGTATGTAGGATGGATACCCAATCTGGTTTACTTTTTAAACTACTAAGCCTAGTTTTGGTGGTTGAGATTTATTTGGAGAGTGTCATGACTTAATCCTATGGCTAACCATATTTCTCCACTTGGTATATATATATATATATATATATATATATATATATATATATATATATATAAATTTCTCCTCTCTCATTCTTCCTTATTCCTACTTCCTTTCTTCTTTCCTCTTCCTCCTTCCTCAAGAGCTTCCCCTTGGCCGAACCCTAGCCTAAGCCCTTGCCCTAGACTTGGTTCTAGGAAGAGGTTTATTAGTCCACCAAGGCAAGTACATCTTGGTCAAAGTGGTAAAGCCATGATTTGTGGATTTATATATATATATATATATATATATATATATATATATATATATATATATATATATATATTAATTAAAATATTTTTGATGGAAAATATTCTCCTTGATGTGCCCATTATTTTTAGTTATTGGAGTTTTGGGTTTGGTGAATGGTTTGGTGAATGGTTTGGAGTATATATGAGTTTCAAGTAAGGATTTTTAATGGGTTCTATGAGTTTTTTTTTGATATATTAAAACTCATTATTTTGGAAAAATAGTAGCTCCATGTGATAGAATATTTGATTTCGTGCAGTTTTGGCTTTTGTTTCACTGGATTTGGACTTAAAATAAATATTTTGTGAAGAAAAAAAGTTTTTCGGATTTTTGGAGCTTTTTCCATGGAGTTTGTGCTATTTTGGGAAGAAGGAGTTCCATACAACCAAGCTACATGTGCCCTTTTCTATCATAACGCCTATCCTGTTAGGTGCATGACTGTCTCTTCATATGCCCCCTAAGCTGAATGCATAAAACACTGAACGCATGAGACTTTCCAAAGAGCAAGTGTCCATGCGGCCAGAAGTCCATGCGGCCAGAGTGCATTCGGCCAGCTTATCATTTGACTTAGAAGCAATATGTGTGTCTTTTTCTTGCACGCCTTTTTGTGTACACCTTTTTATGCTTTTGTCTTTTCTCTGACCCGCATTTATGACCCATCATTTAGCACTTGTCCCAAAAGGTGGATCTTGCCTTGAGCATGCGCCCAGTTTGTCCATGTGGCACCTGTCTCATGAGGCGGCCTATTGCATACAGACAGTTTGTTCATGCGGAAGCTCGTCCATGCATTCAGCTCCATTCGGCCAGTTATTCATGCGCCCATGCGGCCCTAGTGACTCATATGCACGTTTTATTTCACTTAGTTAATGTTTTATGGAAAAATTTTATTGAGTGTTATGTTCTATGGGTTGATCCCGGTGTTTCCTTGTGTTATGACTCTAAGTAAAATGCACTTAGTGAATCTGACTACTCTAGACATGGCTATGTGCTATAACCGACTATGTGTATGACATGATTATATGTTGGATTAGACTATGTGTTGACCCAATTGAGTTGAAAGTGATATTGACCTAGTACCGGCTAAGTGGACACAGATCAGTAGATTATTTACCTTTGTTCGTCGGATAGAGTGAGGGGCATAGTTCTGCTCGGGAGATGATCTGTCATCTCGGTCCTTGTTTCGTTTAAGGATTGTGGATATGCTCCAGATTTGGTTTAAGGATTGTGGATATGCTCCAGAGTGTGTCACATTTTTTCCCTTGCTCCCGTCCGATATTATTAATTAGTAATTCGAGACTTTACAATTAAGGCTTCCAATTAGTTTATTGATTGATAATCTGTGTACCTGATTTGAGGAGATTTTACGTGATAAAGTGACTCAATATGATAATAAGATTCAAGTGACTGATTTATAGGCCTGATTACTTGTATCCGAGTTGATACTCTATTTCGCACCGAGTGTGCCACATAATTTTACTTGTGCACCGAAGTGCGATAAACCTTGCTAGATGTAATATGACTATGTGACAGTTGACCTGATTAATATAGTTATTTGATCGGCTGGTAGGCCTGATATCCTGACTCATCTTCTTGTATCTGTGCTGATATATTTACTACTTGCTATGCGTACATACGTGCTATGTGTTACATGTGAACTGAGGTACGACATATCTTTTTACATTCTATATATTACATATTTTACAATTGTACGCTACATGTGATATTATATGATTTCTCTAGTACGTCTCTCTTAGTTAGTCAATGCTCATAACGTGGTTAGGTTGTTTGCTTGATTTGTTGCATTACGCTTGGAGGAATCCAGATTTGGCTCTCGAGCAATAATGTGGATTCGTACCTAACGTAAACGTACTACGGTACATCATCTAAGGAGGATAATTATGTGACCACGTGTCACGACCCGCACCTAGAATTTGGGCATGAGTCGTGGGTACGTCCAGCCTACGCCGCAGCACCGGCGGTAGAACGTTGTCTAGGTCACAAACATAATATATCCTGTCAATAGTCTTAACTCCGTACGGAGGACAATGATAATATTCCACAGATCTATAATTATACTCAATCACAAGCTATAAGAAATAATGGCACGATGAGAATAGAAAAGAGTTCTATTAAAAACCAACCATAATAAGTCCAACTCAAATCCTGGGTCTAAATGACCTCACAAAGTCATAAAATAATAAATACAACTCAGTCTCAGTCTAAAACAATAAATGCAGAAAAGTAATCTAAGAACAGGCAAGTAAGTTCTCCTCTAGGATAGACAACTCCTCTGGGATTTCTGGAGTGAAATCTCTCTCTATTCCTGGGCCGTAATGAGTGGGGCAAAAGTCCTCCAGGTCCTCTGAAAATGTTTACCCAGTCAGGATTGGAGCGAAGCACAAGCACTAACAGCAGTTTCATTAAATTGACAAAGTCTATAAACAGTATAAGAGATACAAGATGAAAGTATATGCTAAAAATGAGAAGTACAGGAGAAATAAAATAGACAATAGAGCATCTAGCACTGAACAATAAACAGTGAATTCTAGAACAAGTGAATCTGAATAAAGATAAACATCTAACTAAGTGTTTGAAATATTAGTTTATTATGTGATCGGCTTGGGACTGGATCAGGCTGGTTATATATGATTAGCTATGATTCTTTTAGGTCGGGCTAACCATATGGTTAGCTATGGTGCATGTAGTGGTCAGGCTAATCATATATAACAGTTATGGAGCATATAAATGGTCAGGCTGCACCCGACGTGAGAAGTGGGGTGAGCTATGGTACATATAAATATTTGGATATGATCACATAATCTACTAATAGTTCCCCATCCCCCAGCTAGCACGATGGATTCCAATCACGACTCCTCATGATGAGGATCTAGGATGCTAACCCGTGTATCCATAGTGTCGGAATCAAGTATGTAATACACTACAATTTATAGAAGTAATCAACCATGAAAACTGTCAGAGAATGTACTCGCCTGTGGTCCTGAGCAAGGTGTGAGGATCAATGTCCAAAGTGGAATCACAATGACCTATTTATGGAATATTAATGTCAGATATTTAAATCAAAGAATAATATGTTTAACAATTTAAATACGAGGTTTCTAGGTCATTTCTGAGGTTTACTGGTCAATACTAGGTCCACTAGTCCAATTTTATATCATACTAAGGATACCTAACTTATACTAGTTAATAACTTAACTAGTAACTTAATACCTAATACCTATTTGGTATCTAACCTTACCTATTATACATGATACCAATTTAACCAATGCTAAATACAATTGATTTCATACACATAGGTACTCACTTAAAGATACATAAGTTGCACACACAGTTATCTAACACTAGCACTCTAGAACTAAACACATAGACACAGCCACTGAATACTGATACATTACCTACACACTACTGGACTACACACAGCATGATACTCAAATTTCCCCTCTTCCCCTAGCTGTGCTGATACACCATACTCACTAATACTACCTAATTTCCTTCTATCTGGAACATTACACCTGCTTAGTAAGGGATGCCACTTCACAGTGAAGATGGAAATTATACTTAAGGAGAAGTCAATACTTCAAAACCTGAGCACTTCAACTGGTACTGAACACTGTAACATAACCAATAACAGGGACACACAGTCTCAGTACAACTGCTCACTCACCCACACAGCATTCATAAAATGTTCTAACTGATACCCACAGTACACACAGAATTCTACTCACTGATACTCTAGACTGGGACACACCCATAGGTATTCACTGCTATTGTACCTACACCGCTTCACCCAATGTTGACACTGATACACTAAAATCCTTACACATTTCCTCAAATGGTGCACTTCCTAGCACTGTATACTGATATCAAATACAAACTCTAGTCTAAAGCTAACACTCACTACACCTCTCCCTCACTGAGGCATAGTTCAAAGAGAGTACACCAAAAGCTAACAAATGCATTGGTCCAAGATATTGATTTAATGAGCCATTCATAGTTTCACAGTCTGGAATTGTTCAGACTTGCACATACATGGCTTAAACTTTAAGACAAACAATATGGCTACTGGCAGGATCAATAGGCAACCATCAAACAAATTATAACTGATACTCAACTAAATACAACAAAGTGCTCCACCTAGCTAATACACAACTACACCTATACACTGGAACTGATACACTACATACACCCACACACACAATTCCCTGATACACTGCTATACATACTGACACAGTTAACACACAGATATATTATCTGAACAAGGAGACACACACACACACAGGTACATATAGCTAGGCTCATGCACAGCAATTGACTGCTCACCCAGGCCATAACTGCACAGCTACCCATCTGCACATTGGTTCATACTGATACATAATCACTCTTGCTGCATACCACATCTGTTTGCTGCACACCCATCTCTGACACCAGTGTTTCCTCCATCTTTTATGTGCAACAGATGCACTTGTGGACAAGTGCACAGCAGTGACCAACCAACTTGCTGTGCTCCCCTGTCTACCAATTTGCACTGCTGAATACTATCAACACAAGTTAACTGGCAGTGCTCAGCAATGTTGCTGTGTAACATGCCTGCACTCACTCACATGCTACACAAACTGAAATCTGGGACTCACCTCTAGCTCACTTACAGGGATTACACACAACACTGATTTAAACTAATTACACCCAACCACAGAATTTTGGATGCACAATAGAAACCCAAAACACACAGTTGTACATACCCGACTGAACACAGAACCTTCCCCATCGATGCACACAGCACACAACCCGAACACACTGCCCAGAATTCCCCAATACACATACCCGACTGTACACAACCTATTTACAACACAATATATATATATATACATATAGATTCATATATCAACTATGCAGAATTTAAATAAGTTAGATAGGTAAGTTTCTAATAATATTTCATCAAACGTATGCAGTGCAGAAATGAATTCACATACAAACCCCTAAGTTCTCGATCAAAACCCTAAGAATCGAGTTCAACCTACACATATGTGATGAAATCAGTCTACATACAAATACCTAGGGTTAGGGTTCCTAATAATTGGGGAATAACCACGTATGAACACCAAAACCTAATCAAAACCTTAAAATCAAACTCTACTCAGAAGGGTGGTTTCCTAATGGCCATTAACATCTGAAAACAGGATTAAAATGAATAAAAATAGAGTTTTACCTAGGGAGATGGCTTCTTCAATGGAGGTTCTTCTTCTCCAAGGCTTCCTGACCCACGTTCCTTGCTTTCCTTGCTTTAGAGGAGGAAGATGGAAGCCCTAGGGTTAAATCTCGAAAATTGGGTGGGGAGATGGTTTTCTTGATGGAGGCTAGGGTTTCTCCTTTCTACATGAAGGAAGAGAGGGTTCCCTTTTTATATTAAGGCCCAGTTAGGGTTTCTAATGCATAGGTTAGGTTAAACCCCCTATGTTAGGTCATGCAGAACCTAATTTACTCAGGTTTAGGCCCGCTAGGGTTTGAGGGTTCACCCTAAAATTTGAATTCTAGGGTTTCACTAGAACTGGGTTTACAATTAGGGTTGACTCACTAGGGTCTGTCCTAATGAGTTCTAGGGTTTTTACCTTAAACCAAATATCACTAACAATATATAAATAGTTTATAAAACTCAGCAATTTAATTTAATACATAATTATTCAAAATGGTGAATTTACACAAATACCCTTATCTGGAAATGTGGTAGTGACACCACGGCACGAGATTCTATACAACTGTAGGGTTAATTAGATAACTTAAACTGGGAGAAGCATTGGGAGGGAATAGAATCTTGGGATCATACATGATAGCTACCAATAGGATATATGTGCTAGGGCGTCATGTTGGTCCCCAATGGATACTTTATATCATCTACAGTAGTAGACTGGAGTATCTGTCTATATTATATATTATTACATGATTACTTGCGCGATGGCCTTACGAGGTACCGGTGCTTACATACTATGTGCTATGAGTTTATTGGCTCGGCCAGCCCGCCTCACCATTAACATGATCTGAGGATTCCAATATCGTATCATTCTTCTGGGATAACCCAGATATCACATACAAGCCGTAGAACGGATTGGCCTTTATAACTTGACTCTCTGTGCATGTGCTGGTAGTCCAGGGACATGAACTATTGTGGTACGACAGTTCAACCCTTATCCTCGTTTGGTTGTAGGGTTACGCCAATGTGTCATAATAGGTCATGTACTGAAGCTACATATTATACCTATATCTTAGCTTGTATTATGGCATGTATATTTTTTATTATATTAATTTGTTGTATCTTCGTCATTTTCATAATTGGTGAGTTGTACCCTGTCTCGACATAGTGCAACACCTCTGGTCCTTGTTTGGTTGTAGAGGTGTCCTACTGCTTCGATAAAAGGTCATACACTTGTAGTTGTGGCACGGATTCCTATTTTATGTACTGTATTGGTTTTGCTTCATTTATTTGTGCTCCTTTAGGGTACTTAATCTCAGGGCCCGACCGTACTGGTTTTGTCTAGCAAGGTTTAGTAGCAGAGCCCAAAGATCATATTTTCATCCGACCGATGGCGCACACCTAAAGTATGTCCATGGAGGAACATTGGTGGATTTTTTCTCCCCCAATATAAGTATTATTTTGTATTACCCTTTGGCGTTTAGTCGACGATACTTGTTAGCCGATTTATCTGGACATTAGTTTCTTTAAATGATTGTATATTTTTCAAACCGCGGCTGACTTACAATTATGTACTCTTGACAATGTAATAGTTTATTATTTTATATAACTGGTTTCATGATCATTCTGATAGAGTGTCAGGGACGCCTAACTGCTTTATTTACATGCTCATTCTTATTGTTTCTTGGTTGATGATTGAGACATAGATATTCTTGGCCCTAGGTGAATTGATTGTAGTATGCACCCCCTTTTTCTCTAGACAATCTTAGCACATCATGGGTTACTTCGGTATTCTGTATGGTATGGTTGGCTGAGTCACACTCCCGCTCTCCAATATTCTGGTTATGGGGCGTGACAAATTTTTCCACATGCTTAATACATATAAGGCTATAAAATTGTCACAAAACTAAAACAATCATCTTTAGACAAGGCAAAATATCCAATAAGCACTTAAAGAAGAACAAACAAAAAAAATCTAATTAAGCATATAAATCAAAAGATAACACAAACTGAACTAAGTGGCATAAATTCATAAGATATAATCAAGTTGAAGATATATTACCTTTTGTGAAAATGTTATCATAAAATTTATCAATAATTTCAAATAAAGTAAACATTATGAAAGACACAATATAGCTCAAAAATTAAAAGAAAAACAAAATAAAATAACATCATGTCCATGACTATCTAATTAAGAAAGAGGCAATCCATTGATTACTTTACATGGACAAAATAGGCTTTACCACATAAATATACCTATCATAAGGTAAGGACAAACCTTGCTAATAACTAGATGAAATTCAATAAAGTTCAATTAGCAAAGGCTCATATGTGGTAACCCATAAGTGGTCAAAGTCGAGTAAATATTTCACTTGACAATCACATAATTATATAGTTTAGAACTACTCAATAAATAGGATCATTTAATCAATTATGATATATATATATATATATATATATATATATATATATATATATATATATATATATATATATATATATATATATATATATATATATATATATATATATATGAAAAAAGGGATATGAGCCATAGTCTCATATTCTTACATGAGCCAATGCACATATAGACCAATATGAATGGAGTGTACTAGTGCATATGGATGCACATGTGTCATGCCCCAGTCCCAAAATACATGGGACCAGGCCACGTGGCAATAGCCAGCTATCACATCTTCGAGGATATCCCAATTTAATGGATCCAAACGAAGAGTGCTACACTGTCCTAAATAACTAACAAGTCCAATATCAACATCAAACAGGTAATCTAATCTCATCCACAAAATAAACAGCAAGAAAGTACTAAAATAAATACTGGAAGATAAACGCCAGTCTCAAATATCATAGTACAACTAAGAATGTCTGGTGGGAACAAACCCACTACTAGGACGATAATAAAGTACTGAATGACAGGGAAAAAAAAGTGATGACTAGGGCATCTACTGACTAGATAAAGATGCTCCCAATCCTAGGCAGAAGGCCTACTAACTGATCACAAAAACTCTGACGGTAGCACCTCTAGCTCCTCCGCGGTAGCGTACCTAGTCTCCTGTCCTGGGTCGTACACTGTGGGGTAATATGCCTCGTCCAAATCTGGAAAGGTACCAGGTCCTCAGAGAGATGTAATAAGATACATAGAAGCATGCCATATATATAAATACTGAATAAAATAAATACAATAAAGGGTGTGCTAACCATCTAAGTGAATGCAATATGAGAACAACTTTGGTACGTATGGGTAGGCGCAGGCATAACGTCCAATACTCCGAAGAGCGTGGTATCTGTAACGTCCATCATTATGAAGAATGAAGTATCTGCAATATATATACGTCTGTTTCACTCTGTAGAGCGCGGTATCTGCAATAAAGGAAGTCATTGGATCCGTGGCTCCTCCGGATACTACGGAATCTAATGTGTGTATCCCATACGCCTACTAGTTGTCCTTCCCGCCCAATGTAGATATACAAGTCGAATACACGACATGCATACAGTGCAGCTATATACCAAGTCTCTACTAATATAAAATCCTGAATTACGTACTAAATCGTTATACATGTCACACGTACCGATAGCTAGTCGAGTACGCGAACTCGCATCCCAATATGAATTTGTCACCGTGAAACGTGTAAGAGTGTCAGGTCTCGGAAGATATCAGAGTATCCTCCCAATGGGGTGAGTCTACTAGTGACTAGGTCAAGTACACTACTCATCGACACAACCGTCGATCGCACCCGAGTCAATCTCGGACGCTCACAGTCATATAAAATAAAGCAGCATGATATCATACAACATATGCATCATTTAATTTAAATAATAAATATGGCAAGGTATCTTGCCTGGGTCCTCAAGCTATGAATGCCAATAGCCTGCTCCTATAGTGTCTCCTGGCTGGTCCTGTGACCCTAAACATACAATATAATATAGCAATCTAGCATCAGACACTAAAGCAAAACATACACAACTACGACGTTGCTCTTAGGTATTGACGCAAGGGTCACGGCTGGTCAACTACAAAGTCGCATGTGTACGTAGCTAGGGTGTACACGTGTTCTGTCCTCGGTTACCGTGTACCTCACGATAATAAATTACCGAAGTTATGGGTCACCAAACTAATTATGTTTTGTACGAATACATGTCCTGATTTCCCTTGCTGACTGTACTTGGTTAATGTCTAGATTTTATTGATGAAAAACAAGTCTTAATAACAAGTCCTATTATTAAGGTATTTATTAATTTATTTATTTCTAACTAACCTAATCAAACATACATGCATACACATATAAGATTTCCTTTTAAAATAGTTTGTGTCCACGTAACGACACGACACGATGACACAACTCCACGCAACTATACGACAATACAATGAAGGAAAGGGGACTAGGGGAGAAGTACCTAGTTGGCTGAACGAGGGGGGTCTGCTCGTTGGCTGACCATCCTCCGATGTGGGGACGGGGCTCCGGTCGACCTGCGGCAACCACGATAGCGGGTAGCACAGCAGCGGCAGTAACTGCAGGAAGTGCAGAAGCGGCAGCAGCAGCCTGACAGCGGCGGCAGCGGTAGCGGCGTCTTGGCAGTAGGGAAAGGTGGTCAGGGTCGTGGGGGAGATCAGGGTCTGTAACCTCCGATTTCCAATTTCCAAAATAATTAGATTTTAATTTATTTTAAAATATCAAGTTTTATAAAATATTTCTCCTTGAAAATTTTTATTTGATTTTGAACGAAGTCTGATTTTAGAAGGTAATTTAAAAATCTTTATAAAAATCATTTTCCTAAATGACGATGTATTACAAAATAAATAAATAAATAAATAATAATATATATATTTCTAGTTTCAAATATTTATTGGCTTGAGTCATAAAATTATTGTTTTGACTAAATAGTTATTTAAAAGACTAGTTGATAAAATAAAATAGATTTTATTGGGATAGTAAACAAATGAATTACATACTTCCTAATATTTTGAAAAATTAGTTAATTAGTAGCTAATCAAAAGCTTCTTAAAAACATTTTTCTTAAATTTCTTTTCTATTTAATTTATCGTTTTCCGTCTCCCATTCACGCCCCATTCTTCCCACATGAAAAGCCCTTTATATTTAATTCTGGGCCATTCATCATTGGGCCAACCCGCAACCCTTTATCCCACACCCTTCTCCCTATTTAAGTTCTCCTTCTCACCATTCCCAAAAACCCTAATCTCCTAATTATTAGCTAGCCTCCACAATTCCCAAGCCAACAAGCCATCACATCATTTTTGTGTGCTCGTGTCCGTGTGTCCAGCATCACCGTGTCAGCCGTGATGGCCTCGGGTCCGACCCCGGGTGTCCCACCATATCCATTTCTTTTCCTGTGTCCAGATTTACATTTTACAACCAGCTTTTCCGTGTCCGACACACCCGGACACCACCTCCACAACCACCACTGTACACAGCATCACCCGTGTCCAACACCGGACACGTCTACAGTACACCCCCGTCGTGTCCAGCCTCGGACACGATCGACCCCGACCCACCGAACCCTAACCCTAGATCTAGCCGCCGGAGCCGACATCGTCGAGCCCGCCGCTGAAGCCGAGCCTCGCCGTGGCCGCTGGGACGAAGCCGCCTCCTCGGACAGAACGCCGTCCACCGCGCCGTCCACCGCGCCGTCCACCGCTGACCACCGAAGCCGCCGCCGCTGGAAGTCGAGCACCGCCACCGCCTCGCAGAGTCGAAGCCGCCGCTCTTCGACCAGACGCAGCCATTCTCGAGCCGAGCGCCGCCTCGAAGCCGCCGCTGCGCCTCGAGCAGATCCGCCGAGCACGACGCCGACGCCCTGGCCGGCCGATCTCGCCGGAAAACCCCAGCCGTAAGCCCTTTTTCCCTCTTTCCCTTCTTCCTTCGGTTCTGAGAAATCGAATTGGGGTTAGTTAAAGTAATTTTTGGAATTTGTTATTTTTATTTAATTAGTTTAGTTAATTAATGATTAGTTTAATTAATTAGTAATTAGTTTAATTAATCTACAAATTAGTTTAGCTAATGTATTATTAGTTTTACTTATAATTAGATTAGTTAATATTCCTACTAATCACTTAATTATCATTAATCAGAATTAATTCTTAATTAGTAGTTAAATTATATAGTTAGTTAATTAATTATTTCTTAATTAGTTATAATTTATGTAATTAGTTTAATAACATTTAATTTGTTTAGTTTAAATTTAGTTTAGTAATATATATATTAGTTTAGTTAATTAACTAATTACATAATTAGTAGTTAATTAATTCATTAGTTATTTTATATAATTAGTTATTTATATAATTAGTTTATTTTATATAATTAGTTAATTGAAATTATAATTAGTCTAGTAAATTAATGTAATTAGTATAGAAATTTCATGTAATTAGTTCACTTTTACGTATTAAATTAAAAGGTTTTTGATTATGTTAAATATAATAAATCTTGGGTTTTATATTATTATTAAAAATATAGTTTCGATAATAAAATGAGTTCAAAAATTAGTTTATTGGATCGGTGACCGATTTTACCATAAATGAAAAATATTGGCTTTTACATAAATTCTAGTTTTTATAAATAAACTTTTATTTGAAATTATTGTTCAAAATAAGTTCGAAGTGATTTATATACGTAAATACGTATTTCTAGTATATGTAATCAATTTAGTATTTATATGTATATATATTTTAAAAAGGTATTTTAGCATATGTATGAGTATACATATATAATGTTCAACTAGTGTAAATCAAATATGTATTTAAAAGATATATATATATATATATTGTAAATACATTTAAATTGGTGCATGTATAAATATTGTAAGTATATAAGTGTAATGTATATTATATACGTGTCCCTACTAGATGACCCTAGTTGACTAGTGCCCTGCCTGACATGGCCCTGAGACCAGTATTTTTGACTGTGTTAGTATAGCATCTGATGCGAATGTGGTTTGCTTGTGTTATGTTTATAGGACTGTTGGTTTACCCAGGGGATACTCTGGAACAGGACATTGGTTTTACCAGCTAAGGACCCAAGGCAAGTACATTCTCTGATTAGTTTCTAATTTATGATATCTCCTATGTTCACTGTATCTAGTGTAAATATACATGTTCTCGACACGTCGGTTACACGGATTGGTATACGCGGATCTCGTCATGAGATGTTATTCCTCATTCATGGTGTAGCTTGTACAAGACTTGTTTTCCTTGTTATCTTGTGCGTGTACAGACACTGATTCCCGGGGAGATTTGCTACCTTCCTAGGGAATCCCGTGCCATAGCGTACCATGATTGGATCTACTATACCAGTCGGGGGTTTGGGGAGTATTTTAGTGTAGATATGTGATCATACCCAACTATCCATGCATCATAGCTCACCCCACATCTCACGTCGGGTGCGGCCTGACCATCTCCATGCCTCATAGCTGTTACGTGTGATTAGCCTGACCTCTCCCTGCATCATAGCTAACCAACGGTTAGCCTGACCTTCCATGAATCATAGCTAATCACATGTAACCAGCCTGATCAAGATCCCAAGCCGATCACATGTTAAAGCTAGTACTCACACACTTAGTCATAGTATCTCTTGCTCTTTGACATATGTTTCTTTTCCTGCATTTACTTACAGTATTTTCAGTATTTCTCTCATTGTACATTTCTCGTACTTATACATGCATCTGGTATGTTTCCATCTAGAACTGCTACATAGTTTATGTCATTTATATAGAACTGCTATTTAGAGATGTACTTTGCTCCTTCCTGACTGGAAAATATTTTTCCAGACTGTGACATTAGTAGACTGATTCTGACACACTTGGGGATTGGAAGTTAATGATTGCAGGTATGATTTTGTTGTCTTTAGACTTGTGCTGTATTCTTTTATTTCTTCATTTCCTATCGTGCTGTAGTTGTGATTGAGTATGTTGTGAATAATTTTATAGTATTATCCGAATCTCCTTATGGAGTTGGATACTAGCGTGAGATTGTTAGATAGTACTTGGCCTAGACAGCGTTCTACCGCCGATGCTGCGGCGTAGGCTGGACGTACCCACGCTCTCGTGCCCCTAAGCCGGGTGCGGGTCGTGACACGTTTTAGTGGTGGCCCATGCAGGTCTCGAACCTGCGAGATGTGCGATGTCGTAGTAGTGTGGCATCCTTGTTATACTACTGCGTACCTGCTATTAAATATAGGACATAGGATACTAGGATGAGAGAGGATACTCAATCACAAATTCTTGAAAGATTTCCTGGGATGACCCCATGAGAATCTTATTTTCAATTTAAATCTTTCCTTGTTTCCGTCCGCTCTCGCTTGTTGTTACTGAACTTGATTCTTGTTGAGCAGTTTTTTTAAATTAAAATCTTGGTATCATTGTTGAGTTTGATTCTTGTTGACCAGTTGTTAACTTTAATTCCTGGTATCGTTGTTGGGTTGATTTCAAATTGAGATGAATTTTTACGGACTAGGATTTATGGTATCATCTGATGACATATATTGATGAGGACAGTGAGAAAGGTAAAACGTCTACTTTGGTTATGGAACCTAGAATTTATCGCAGCCATATTAGCTGTGGTGACGAGAACGTAGGGACCTGACTTGGATGTACATACTATAGTTATGAAGCTTAGATTCTTTCGCAGCCATACCGGTTGGCGTGGCGAAGATTCTAGACGACATGATTATAGAGTGCATACCCTAGTTACGAAGCCTATCGTTTATCGCATCTATGCTTACTGGCGTGGCGAGGATTCTGAGTGTCATGATTTCAGACAGACGTGTATGATTATCAGGTTGTATCCTAAATTGGTTCTTAAAATATCATCTCAAGACTTATCTATTTCTGTTATTCCAGGACTTTGTTCCACCACTTCTTTCTTTACTAACAGTAAAGATACCTTCTGTCCTCAATTCAGTCTTTGAGCTCCTATTCCTTGAGGATTTCTTGTTAAGCATGGCAATTAGTGGCTTGTGATTTTGTTGTGTCTTGTATTAGTATTGACTGTGTTGCTAGTGATTTGTAAGTGTTTCTTAGTTGGGCATGTGAGCAGTAGGCTTTAACCTAGAATTAACCCATAGCATATACCTTGTAACAATGGTTCTAGGATAAGGTCATTAGAGACTAAGAGTTAAGGAGAGTATAGAGTATCAGTGATAGTTCTCAGAGTTAGTATCAGAGCCAATTACCCGTCCTGGATAATCATGATTATGTAATTGAGTGATCTATGTAAACGATTAAGTATCCGGGGAATTGTGTTAAGGATTTATGGAGCATGATGTCCAATTTGATGATTGATATCGGAAATGTTAAAGGTAAAGAAATATATATGTATAAAGGGTTTAATGAGATGTCATAAGTAGAGAAATATCAGGATTAGTAATGGAAGTTGTGAAGCGTATCACGGATTAGTTTAATAGGCTTTAAAGGATTGAAGGAAATACATATACAACCATCAAGATGAGGAACCATACACATACCCATGAGAGTAAAGAAACATGAGTGTTATAGAGGATACAGGTGATCATGAGTCTAATGAGCTTGATGAGATAATCCATTAATGCAGCTAGTGATATAATACCAAGAGTGCTAACGATTCTATATCAAGGATTAGTCAAGGATGACGTTAATAACAGTAAGCACTCTGTGTGTTGATAATTAGATGATATACCAATTGACATAAATTGAAATCATGAAAGAAAACACAGTTGATGATAACTTTGATCATTGGAGGTAATAGTGCAAGTGATTCGGGCAGTACAAATTTAGTACACAGTTCTAGACAATAGAGGTATAGAGTGCACCTTGAGTATTAGAGACCGTGAGCACTCATATTTACATTGAGGAGTTATAAATTAAAAAGTGGAAATGAATTTTTAAATTTTCAGAATTTTAAGGAGTTGAGATTTTATGTTGTTAAATTATTGAGAATTTAAAATTGATTCACTAAACATAGTTAAGGCTACAAAAATTTTAGAAGTGATTAAATTTTATTTCGATGTGAAGTATCTAATATTGAGGAGGTATATGCATTTTATTTTAAGTTGATCGGGAAGTTAAACCTTGACGATTATTTGGAGGATTAATTTTTGGTAGATATGAATATTAAAATATGATTAGTTGGTATGGGTACCAGTGTACATGAATAGGAAATTGTTAGTGTGCTAGAGTTAAGTGTTTGTTAGAGATAGTAGACACTACAAGTAATATGTTAACATGATCCTTCTTCCTTCCTAATGTTCCTTTTCTTTCGCCTTTCGATGGATTGATTGATTTTCCTAGTACTGTGGTTCACATGCATGATTTTCTTGTTAGAATATAACTAGTAGTACCCCCTAACAGAGACTGAAATACCATGACAAAAGACACATGACCTATATTTTCTTAAATTGCATGTCTGTAGGTAGAGTTTTCTTAAACCTTGATCATTGGGTTTTGACCATAGCAGAGATCTATGACGAGGTTATGACTGACCAAAAGAGACAAGAAGATTAAATTTGTGGATAAGCATTAATTTAAATAAAGAGTTAAGGCGTTAATAAAAGAATTGACAGATCATTAATTCTACGAAGATTGGGGATGATTGAAACTCGAGGATAAATATTGACTTGAAAGGAGAATTAATAAATTCACAGAGCCAAAAATTTGAGGATTTATTAATTTTAAGGAGGTCTTGATCTGATGGAATTGATTATTAAAAATTTGAGAAATTTGAGGAGATTATGATA
Source organism: Iris macrosiphon (assembly GCA_036927795.1). Classification (NCBI taxonomy): domain Eukaryota; kingdom Viridiplantae; phylum Streptophyta; class Magnoliopsida; order Asparagales; family Iridaceae; genus Iris; species Iris macrosiphon. The sequence goes on from JAYESA010000013.1 coordinate 115,960,051, forward strand.
CGACTGGAATTCAATTAAAATATTGAGGATTGGAGTAGTAAAAATTTTTACATTGAGATAATAAATTCAGAGGATGAAAAAAAAAATATATATAGTTCAAAATTCGGAAACATTATACATACGAATAAAGAAATATGGAATGAAATAAAGCTCATGGTAAAGAAGATTTTAATATAATTGATTATGGGATCGTATAATTGAAGGTCGTAAGGTTAGATCATGGTATATTGAGGTTGTGATCTAAATTAAAATCTTGACCATGACAGTAACATTTGAACCGAAGAAAATAATCGAGGTATAGTTGATGCTAAGATAAACAAACTCGAATTTGATGATAAGGATTTTCGGACATGTAATAAATTTTGATTCAGAAATTCTAAGATCTAATCTAATAAAGTTTGTGGAATTTGAGCTTTTATAAATATTAGTTAATGATGAATCACAAGATTGAGAAAAGTAAAATGAACGAGGAAAAATGAAGGATTATTTTCAGAAGGTAGTAGAGACTACCCTTTTTCCTAGAAATCAAAAAGCGATTAGATGTCTCTTGATTACATTCTGGAAGATGTATTTAAGTTTCTTAAATCAAATTGTCGATCATATCTTTCGAATTAGCTATAACTTTCATGTCTATATCATTCTTTATACTGGGTCTTCCTTGGTTGAGTTACTTTGAAAAGGTAACGTGCATTATTCCAATTATCTGTTTTGTGATCATGTCTACTTCCCAAAACCTAAACTTTCTAGAGGATTCAAGGCCGAGCCATGATTCCTTCAAGTTACTCCTATCTTAAACCATATTTTCTCTTCTTCATGTTTTCTGCTGTTTGGTAAATATTCTCCTTATAAAAATATTTTCTTCAATGATATATTCGTCATTATGAACAACAATTTTTTTTTCTATCCTAGTCATCCCTAAAATTTCGAGGACGAAATTTTTCTAAGGTGGATAGACTTGTAACCTCCGATTTCCAATTTCCAAAATAATTAGATTTTAATTTATTTTAAAATATCAAGTTTTATAAAATATTTCTCCTTGAAAATTTTTATTTGATTTTGAACGAAGTCTGATTTTAGAAGGTAATTTAAAAATCTTTATAAAAATCATTTTCCTAAATGACGATGTATTACAAAATAAATAAATAAATAAATAATAATATATATATTTCTAGTTTCAAATATTTATTGGCTTGAGTCATAAAATTATTGTTTTGACTAAATAGTTATTTAAAAGACTAGTTGATAAAATAAAATAGATTTTATTGGGATAGTAAACAAATGAATTACATACTTCCTAATATTTTGAAAAATTAGTTAATTAGTAGCTAATCAAAAGCTTCTTAAAAACATTTTTCTTAAATTTCTTTTCTATTTAATTTATCGTTTTCCGTCTCCCATTCACGCCCCATTCTTCCCACATGAAAAGCCCTTTATATTTAATTCTGGGCCATTCATCATTGGGCCAACCCGCAACCCTTTATCCCACACCCTTCTCCCTATTTAAGTTCTCCTTCTCACCATTCCCAAAAACCCTAATCTCCTAATTATTAGCTAGCCTCCACAATTCCCAAGCCAACAAGCCATCACATCATTTTTGTGTGCTCGTGTCCGTGTGTCCAGCATCACCGTGTCAGCCGTGATGGCCTCGGGTCCGACCCCGGGTGTCCCACCATATCCATTTCTTTTCCTGTGTCCAGATTTACATTTTACAACCAGCTTTTCCGTGTCCGACACACCCGGACACCACCTCCACAACCACCACTGTACACAGCATCACCCGTGTCCAACACCGGACACGTCTACAGTACACCCCCGTCGTGTCCAGCCTCGGACACGATCGACCCCGACCCACCGAACCCTAACCCTAGATCTAGCCGCCGGAGCCGACATCGTCGAGCCCGCCGCTGAAGCCGAGCCTCGCCGTGGCCGCTGGGACGAAGCCGCCTCCTCGGACAGAACGCCGTCCACCGCGCCGTCCACCGCGCCGTCCACCGCTGACCACCGAAGCCGCCGCCGCTGGAAGTCGAGCACCGCCACCGCCTCGCAGAGTCGAAGCCGCCGCTCCTCGACCAGACACAGCCATTCTCGAGCCGAGCGCCGCCTCGAAGCCGCCGCTGCGCCTCGAGCAGATCCGCCGAGCACGACGCCGACGCCCTGGCCGGCCGATCTCGCCGGAAAACCCCAGCCGTAAGCCCTTTTTCCCTCTTTCCCTTCTTCCTTCGGTTCTGAGAAATCGAATTGGGGTTAGTTAAAGTAATTTTTGGAATTTGTTATTTTTATTTAATTAGTTTAGTTAATTAATGATTAGTTTAATTAATTAGTAATTAGTTTAATTAATCTACAAATTAGTTTAGCTAATGTATTATTAGTTTTACTTATAATTAGATTAGTTAATATTCCTACTAATCACTTAATTATCATTAATCAGAATTAATTCTTAATTAGTAGTTAAATTATATAGTTAGTTAATTAATTATTTCTTAATTAGTTATAATTTATGTAATTAGTTTAATAACATTTAATTTGTTTAGTTTAAATTTAGTTTAGTAATATATATATTAGTTTAGTTAATTAACTAATTACATAATTAGTAGTTAATTAATTCATTAGTTATTTTATATAATTAGTTATTTATATAATTAGTTTATTTTATATAATTAGTTAATTGAAATTATAATTAGTCTAGTAAATTAATGTAATTAGTATAGAAATTTCATGTAATTAGTTCACTTTTACGTATTAAATTAAAAGGTTTTTGATTATGTTAAATATAATAAATCTTGGGTTTTATATTATTATTAAAAATATAGTTTCGATAATAAAATGAGTTCAAAAATTAGTTTATTGGATCGGTGACCGATTTTACCATAAATGAAAAATATTGGCTTTTACATAAATTCTAGTTTTTATAAATAAACTTTTATTTGAAATTATTGTTCAAAATAAGTTCGAAGTGATTTATATACGTAAATACGTATTTCTAGTATATGTAATCAATTTAGTATTTATATGTATATATATTTTAAAAAGGTATTTTAGCATATGTATGAGTATACATATATAATGTTCAACTAGTGTAAATCAAATATGTATTTAAAAGATATATATATATATATATATATTGTAAATACATTTAAATTGGTGCATGTATAAATATTGTAAGTATATAAGTGTAATGTATATTATATACGTGTCCCTACTAGATGACCCTAGTTGACTAGTGCCCTGCCTGACATGGCCCTGAGACCAGTATTTTTGACTGTGTTAGTATAGCATCTGATGCGAATGTGGTTTGCTTGTGTTATGTTTATAGGACTGTTGGTTTACCCAGGGGATACTCTGGAACAGGACATTGGTTTTACCAGCTAAGGACCCAAGGCAAGTACATTCTCTGATTAGTTTCTAATTTATGATATCTCCTATGTTCACTGTATCTAGTGTAAATATACATGTTCTCGACACGTCGGTTACACGGATTGGTATACGCGGATCTCGTCATGAGATGTTATTCCTCATTCATGGTGTAGCTTGTACAAGACTTGTTTTCCTTGTTATCTTGTGCGTGTACAGACACTGATTCCCGGGGAGATTTGCTACCTTCCTAGGGAATCCCGTGCCATAGCGTACCATGATTGGATCTACTATACCAGTCGGGGGTTTGGGGAGTATTTTAGTGTAGATATGTGATCATACCCAACTATCCATGCATCATAGCTCACCCCACATCTCACGTCGGGTGCGGCCTGACCATCTCCATGCCTCATAGCTGTTACGTGTGATTAGCCTGACCTCTCCCTGCATCATAGCTAACCAACGGTTAGCCTGACCTTCCATGAATCATAGCTAATCACATGTAACCAGCCTGATCAAGATCCCAAGCCGATCACATGTTAAAGCTAGTACTCACACACTTAGTCATAGTATCTCTTGCTCTTTGACATATGTTTCTTTTCCTGCATTTACTTACAGTATTTTCAGTATTTCTCTCATTGTACATTTCTCGTACTTATACATGCATCTGGTATGTTTCCATCTAGAACTGCTACATAGTTTATGTCATTTATATAGAACTGCTATTTAGAGATGTACTTTGCTCCTTCCTGACTGGAAAATATTTTTCCAGACTGTGACATTAGTAGACTGATTCCGACACACTTGGGGATTGGAAGTTAATGATTGCAGGTATGATTTTGTTGTCTTTAGACTTGTGCTGTATTCTTTTATTTCTTCATTTCCTATCGTGCTGTAGTTGTGATTGAGTATGTTGTGAATAATTTTATAGTATTATCCGAATCTCCTTATGGAGTTGGATACTAGCGTGAGATTGTTAGATAGTACTTGGCCTAGACAGCGTTCTACCGCCGATGCTGCGGCGTAGGCTGGACGTACCCACGCTCTCGTGCCCCTAAGCCGGGTGCGGGTCGTGACAGGGTCAGCCTGGAAATGGTGGTTGGCGGTGCTGGAGGCGGTGGAGGGCACTCAGGGCAGTCGGCTAAGGGGTGACCGGGGTCGGGCTTGATGAAGATGGGGATGGTGATAATGCGGCGGTCAGGTGGGCTGTGTAGGCGGAAGAGGGGGTCTGGCATGGACAGCAGGGGTGGCTTGAGGTGGTGATGGCTGGAGGTGGTGGTGGATGGCCGTTCGGGGGAAGTAGAGGGTGCTCGGGTTTGATGAGGAAGAAGGGTTCGGCTATAGGGTTGAGGTGGTGATTATAATTTTTAGGGTTTCATGTATTAGAAAAATGTTTATTTATGTAGGAGGAGAATTATGGGCTAACCTCGGGATTTGGGCCTGTCTGGACTCTTTGGGTGGGGGCTGGTCTACATGAAAGGGTGTACACGGGCTTGGTTAGGTCCTGTTTTGGGTGAAATTGGCCTCCAATTTAACTTAATTAAAAACAATGCGCACGACGCTCTTTAATGAATTGAAGACACATGGAACTAAAATTGGGTGGGACACAAGTGTCATGGGCGTAGCAGGCTCGGAATAAGTTAATACCCTAATTTGGGTTATATGGAATTGGGTTGTGGTCGTGCCTCAAATTCAAATAGGAATGGTCACTTATGAGAAATTGGATTTATTAAAATTATTCATGGACATTTGTAACGAATATTGCGCAGCTAAAATGGAGCACAATATTGAGTATTTAAAAGTTACACAAGGGTCAGATAGGTAGTCTGGCATGTCTAGGAGATGTGTATGGACATTGTTTGAAGGTAACTACTAATGTAGTGCTCTAAACATCGAAGCAACGGTAAGGTGTATTAAGTCACATAATTGTTGCACATTAATTCCAATTGTATCCAAATTAATCCTAGTCTCTCAATTTAAATTAAATAATCCTAAATTTTGGTCGAGGGGGGATGTAGGAATCCATTCCTATTGGTCCATATGTGCATGACTCATAAAAGAATATGAGCCTATGGCTCATATCCCGTCTACCCATATATATATATATATATATATATATATATATATATATATATATATTTTATTTCTTAAATTTATATTGAATAGTTTATAAGTCATTAGTTAGCATATCTTAAATTTCTCTCACTTTTGAGTCATGATTTTATTGTAATGTAATTTTCATCTCATTTTGTTTAATTTAGTAATTATTTAAATGAGAATGACTATTTTCAATATTTTTTATTAATTTGTGATATATATATATATATATATATATATATATATATATATTATTAAAATAATTCAAAAATCTTGTTTTCTTAGTTGGCATTTCATAAATAGATTGGAAAATGATACTTCAGTAAAAATTATTTATTGAATATGGTTTCATAAAAAAATCAGATGAAACTAGAGAAGTTACAATCAATAAGTGAGAGTGAACCAAAATAATAAAGCTTAATATGATATCATAGCAATCTATATAATATTCAATGTCAATAAAGAGAACAATTATCAAGTGAAATGTTTACATTGAACCTTAAGTCATCAATATTAATGATAACTGATTAAGCTTAGAGTTTCTAACAAGGGCATACATTTTGAAAGATTAAAATAATTTATAGACTCTTCACTAAGAAAGGATAAAAGCAAAATGATAACTCAAAACTTATGATAAAGACTCTTATCAAATCTAATGACTAAAAAAAATTCATAAAAAATAAAATAACATAAATCTTTTTGCCAAGAATTGAGATCAATCCAAGATAATAAAATTATAGATCGATCTAGAGTATATAAAACATTATGACAAAATAAAAATAAGTGTATTCTCAAGAATTAAAAAATTCCAAAACCAAAGCTCAAACCATTATAGCTAAAGACATAAGGTATAAGATGTATCAATTACATGTATCCATATACGCTACAAGATCATTGGGTAACAATAATAATAATAAAAAGCATACACCCAAAGAATGAGCAAAAAATATCTAAATTTAGTAAGATAGTTGCCAGAGATAGTTAAAACATTTTTCATGACAGCTTCAATAGTACTATATATATATATATATATATATATATATATATATATATATATATATCAAGATAAATCACAAAAATATGTGATTCATAAATAAATATTCATATTTAGTCATGAGCAAGACATTAATTAATATTTTCTCTCAACATCCCAACTTACAGATATACATCAACTAAAACTCAAAAGTAAGGGAATCATTAATATATTTATAACTATATTATATATATACGCATACATTAAAAGGTTCAAATAATAAAGAGTTATTTGTATTTACCACCCCTCCCCCCTCCCCTTCGATTTTATTTTAATTAGTAGTGCCACCCCCCCCCCCCCCCCCCACCCAAAAAAAAAATAAAAAATTGCCTTAATTTTGAGAAATGGGGAGGGGGGTGGGGGTACCACTAATTAATTTTAAAATGGGAGGTACTAGAATATGCATTAGGAAATGGGGGAGGGGGGTAAATACAAATAACTCAATAATAAAAACCACTAAAAGCAAGTATCCATAATGACAACCAAAGAGCTAAGAAGATTTAACTAAGAAAATTGCTTTAAGTAAGAAGCTAATTGATTCATAGGAAAATACATGAATTGAGCAAAAGTGTCAATATAGAAAATATAAGGTAAGCATAAGTTTAAATATACAAGTATTGAATACTCTTCAAATCAATATTAAACTTGAGCTTGACTCATATGGCAACATAAAGATATTTATACAAAAGCATATATCAATATAAGAAATACACAAACAACATCTAAATTCAAATTTAATTGTATAGCCATGTATCCTTAATGAAATTGAAAAGCTATCACAAATTCAAACAAGTATAAATATGCTTTGTTAGGCAAAGACATAGTTAATTCACAAGAAGTTAATAAAAAAGAATATGAGAATCAAGAGTGAATATATTATGCAAGCAAAAAGTTGTAAATAACAAATAAGTATATACTTTTCAAGTAATAAGAAACTCGTGCTAAACATATATATTCACAAACACCGATTATATTAAATATGACATTTAAAAGACAAATTGGTGAAGAGAAACTCTCTCAAAAAATAAAGACGGAGAGTCAAAAATATTAGCTCAAATAAAAAACTCAAGAATCTATCGACTAGAGTGACATACATGCTTTAGAAAAGTATACTAAAAATAACAAAGCATGCACGGTTAAATGTGTCACACTAATAAAAAATGTGTGAGAGACTTCAAAGTATGAACTAACATTTTAAGCTATGCAACTAGTCAAGGTAGATATAAAAGTAATTACAAAAGAATTAAACTAAGCATGCTAGTATCCTATATTTTCATGATTTAGATAATAAGAAACCAAAAGATATCAATGAGAGCTACTAGCAAGAAAAAAAAATGAAACATGCTAGATACTACAAAATTAATCATTTAGGATGAATCGTTTAGCATGTTACCAAAGTGACTCAAGTGGCCACACTTCTTTTGGTACAATTCCTTAGAAGAAGACCTTTGTACCTTTGCAACCACCAATACACTCTTCGGTGTTATGTCCCCACACAAAAAGCTCCACCTATAATATTAGGCAAAGGATTTGGTATACAAATAAATTGTATCCATATTTGCTAGCTTTGGGAACCCAAGTAGCATGTATTCTAGCATTGGTACTAAAATTCCTACGAATAGGATAAGTAAAACCTATGTGACCAATGCGAGAGCAAAAAAAGTACCTAATGCTAGTATGTGCACATGTATCGAAATGAGCATGGGAATGGTCATTTGACAAACTAGAATGATGAATATCTCTAAAGTGAGCTTGAAAATATTTGGTTCTAGGATTATCATACGTTAACGATAAATCATCATGCTTAATGGTAAAATAATCAAATTTCGCATTTGACAATTCATTCCCTTTTTCAAATAAATTTATTCTAGAGATAAAAATATCATTTCGTTTCTTTAAATCATCAATACAAGAATTATGTAAAGATGTTAACTCATGTAATTGCCTCTTGAGATCTCCTACTGATGAGGAGAGTGTCTTGATTTTTAAAATTAAAACATCATTTAAACTCTTTAAAAAATACAATATGTGTTTGAGAATCAATCTTAGATAGCAAATCATTGTTTTTATTTCTCAATAACTCATTTGCTTCTTCTAAAAGAATAATCTTTTTCAAAAGTTCTTCATTTGTAGAATGAAGGTCATCAAGAATCTCTAAGGATTGATTAGCCATGTTTTTTTACTTAGAGCATTTCTTGTATTTAGAAGAAATATGATTGTCTATGCTACTAGAAATAAAACCCTCTTTATCGGAGGAAAAATACGAAGACATAATAGATAAGGATCTACTATAAGGATGATAAGCCTAAAAATAGAGTCCTTGGTCTGATACCAATTGTAGCAAACCTTAGAGAGGGGGTGAATAGGATGTAGACAATAAATACAAATTAAAAGCAATACAAAAACCAACAAAAACTTAGCAAGTAAATAATGTAAAGAAATACAGTATAAGAAAATAAACACAACGATCATGTTATCCATCCACAAGGCACTCTAGTCCTGAAACTCATGTCCGGCTTTAACCCACTATTAAAAAATAGCAATACAACCGCGAACTTTGATCCGAATGGCTCGCCGACTTCTTAACACTATGAGTTTTGATCCGAATGGCTTGTCGACTTCAAACAACGAATGAAAAAGTTGGAAATCCATTCTTTACAACTCTTGTAGACTTCTAATCGAATAAAACATTGGGAATATAAGGCTAAGGAGTTGCTTCTTGGTGATTGGAAGGTTTAGAACTCACAGTATATAAAATAGCCTGTAAGAATTGTTGATTTCAAATAAAATGAGGTGCTATTTATATATTTTAGAAATAATTGTTGACTAAATTCGGTCAGAATTTGGCTCAACGAATATAACAACCATTGTCAAATATTGGATTCTATTTCCTGAAAATCTGGTAGGCTAGGCTAAATTCGGTCAGAATTTTGTCCAATTCAAACATAATATTTTTGGCCTAGCTGACCGAATTCGGTATTTGGGATATGAATGAGATATAGCTTCCTAGTTGTCAGTGCTATCTCGATTTACACTTTGTCCTATATGAATAAAGATAAAAAAAGGACGAACAGTATGTAGACGATGACTTTATCCTGCAGATAAATAGATCTAAAAATCTATATACCTAATTTGGGGGCTTCGCAGATAAACAAACAAGCTACAAAAAACTCGAGTGCGTAGCCCTGGAGATGTCGTGGGCAAGTCTAAGAAATATTGTAGGATAACGTTGTCTTTGGCCTATCATAATTTTTTTACTGCATATGTCCATGTTTGATCTCGCTTATTTCTTTTCTGCATATACTTGTTAGGCGAACAGAGCAATATATATAGTAGCAAGTATGATAATATTTAATGCACATTAGGATAATACTATGTTTAAGTATAAATTACTATAGTGATTGTATGATTATTAATGATATCATAATGCTAAAATTAAACATTTGACCATAATCACAAATATAGTTAAAATATTGGGCTAACAAAACAGAAATATCTTTATAGCTTGTTTTTGTTATAATTTTGCCCATCACTACTCTATTTAGTGCACTCTAATAAAAACTTTGCCTCCTCCTATCAGAAAATGGTAAGATATTCAAAATCCTTGACATAGCCTGCAGTTAGCCTGTAACCAAGTTAAGAGTTTCGTTAACTAATACTGCAATATATTGTTCTTGTTTTTTTCTCATCATACTCCTTACAATCAAATTGTCTCAAAATAGGTCCCACGAGTAGTAAACAGTAGGGGGCTAAAGCAAGAGGACCCAACATTGCTTTCGACTCCCTCGTTGAATATCATAATCTCTCTTGTTGTATCACCAATACTATAGTGTACTCGAACATACAATTGTGTGGACTTGATCACTCATTGATTCATCATTTTGGTGGTGTTCTCTCATCGATTTAATATAGGGGTAAGAATTATTCGGTTTTGGATAAAAAATCAAACCGGAACGAACTGAATAAGATATTTGGTTCAATTTGAAAAAAAGAGTTTTGAAGTTACTAAAATTTCTTATTCGGTTTCGATCTAAAATCAAAAATCGAATAAGACTTATGCCACTATATAAATATCCTCAATTTTATGCATAGTTTATGATTTTGTGATTAAAAATGTGTATTTTTGAAAATAACAATTTTATGTATATGTTTTGAAGTCCAACATTGGAAATTTAACAACTGCTCCTAATTGTTAGAGTAGGTGGGGTTCCCAAGCTATGTGGAGAATATCCTGGAGTACGACGAGCGTCATCCGTATGTCGGAGAAGCTCAGGGAGTGCATCGTGGGCCGTATATTGGACCATTTATGGTAAGAAAATATATTATTGGATTTTCATCTTTGACTTGATTATATATTTATGATTTGATCTTTCATATATTGACTTTCCATATAATTGGATTTCCAATTTATGGCAAACCAATTTATGATTGGATTTCCATTAAATAAATGATTGAACATAATTGGATTTTCATATATATATATATGTGTGTGTGTGTGTGTGTGTGTGTGTGTGTGTGTGTGTGTGTGTGTGTGTGTGTATTAGACTTCCATATATAGATTTCCAAAATACATAGTAACCCTAATCCCTACAAGGGTTTATAAAAGGTTCATGCAATACAACAACAAAATGTACCAAGAGTGCTTTGCAACTATTGGGAGAAAAATGAGAGATACACGGCTATTTCGAAGAGTGGATCATTCCAGGTAATTCTATTCTCGTAGAGGGTGTAATCTTCTATTCCAATAAAAGAGACTTTTCAAGGTTAGACTCTGATTGTCCCGTTAGACACCGATCGTTCCATGGTTTTTCCTATCTGAGTTTGTAGAGGGCGTAATCTTTGATTACAATATAGGAGGATTTTCAAGTTTAGACTCTAACCATCCTGTGTTTTTTCTTATCTGAGTTTTCCATATAAAGATCACTTGTGTTTGCATTTAGTTTTTTGTGTGATTTTGGCATTTTGTTTTTGTTGCTTTTCTTAGGTTCTCTTACAGGATCTTTGGTTTGGAGGAACAATTTTTGTGTTGCTTTCCCAACACGTGGTATCAAAGCCAGGTTTTGTTTTGATAATACCAACACGTGGTATCAAAGCCAGGTTTCAGAGAGGTGTCAGGGTTGATAATTAAATCAAGGAGAAGAGATGCGAAGGAAATCTTAGGGCACGACTTCTTCATTCCATTCAGAGGCGCTAGTTTCAAAGACCCATGGAAGGAGTAAAAGCAGGGGTCCAAGCGGTGGCAGATACAAGAGCAGAGGCAAGTCCAAGGGTCAGTACGAGGACTCTGAGTGTGATTATCATGGCAAGAAGGGCCACATTAAGCGAAACTATTTTGCTTGGAAGAGAGAGAAGAAGGGCGACAAGGAAAAGTAGAGTGAGAACACAATAGCGACAGCCTCAGCACATAGAGGCTATGTGATCGTTATAGGTTATGAGGTAGTCATGAACCTCACCTGCGATGATAATTCATGGCTGGTAGACTCAAGGGCTTCAACGCACGTATCTCACAACATGGCACTTTTTGCCACTTATACAACATGAGACTATGGAGTATTGAAGAAGGGCAACGGAGATGTGTCGAAGGCTATTGCTATTGGAGATATGGATGTAAGAACCAAGATAGGTGCATTTTTTGTTCTTAAGGATGTTCGTCATGTCCCCGATATCTGTTTCAACTTGGTATCAGTTGGAAGGTTGGATGATGAGGGATTCCTCAATTTTTTATGAATGGTCAGTGAAAGCTTTTCATAGGTTCGATGGTGATTGCAGAGGAAGAAAGATGTCCAGACTCTACTATATGGAAGGGAGTGCACATGGGATACAGAAGGTGAACGTAGTTGCTGATGCATCTACTGAGTTGTGGCACAGAAGGCTCATCCATATCAGTGAGAAAGGGATGAGCTACTTGGTAAACATTGTCATGCCCTAATTTTGAAGGACCGAAATTCATCACTGGGTGTGATGCCGTACATGCATAAGTTATTCTTGCACAAGGCATAGTACCTACACACAACACAAGATAAACGATATATATTATATATATAAGTATAGAAATTTAAATACAGAAAATCAAATATTAAACACATAGATAGGAACAGAAAATACTTTCTTTATTGATAACTTAAAATGGATTACAATATACTTTGCTTGGCTAATTACAAAATATGTCATAGTTGGCTTAATCTCTTTGAAACCCAAAGCTAGCCACAATGCCCAAACATCATATCCTTTGAATATGACAAAAATAAAACACCTTGAAAAGAAAACTTATAAACTAGAATGGAAAAGCAAGGGAAGCAACGAGCACGGTTCCACTGGATTGGATGTGCTCATAAAGCTTCATAATGTCCTCCAAGCTCTCGCTACCGCTACTTGAAGTTGCCCACAAACGTAGGTCAGCACTCAGCATGTACTGGTGAGCGACTGTAGCCAAACTCACCTAATATCAACACTAAGTAAACATATGAACTAGCCGCTATTATTATGTTGTCTTTCTAGTTGTCTAGGTTATTTTTAACAATTCATGCAAAGAAACATAAACAATAAAGTAAACCACATAATAATAATTCTTACCCATGTTCGAACGGTTATCCCTGTAGTAGACTAGCAAGTTACCCATAATTTGCATATATATATAAAAAAGTTTGGGACTATCTTTGCATCAATCGGTTAGACAAGCAAGAAGGAAAAGTCCTAGCATGGACCAAACTACATGATGGTCCCCTCCTTGGGATTATCATTTGGGACAAGTCCATCTCACTAATAGACTTGGTACCCCCCAGATCACGAGAACGTACAAGCCTCAGGGTGCCTTGTCCTCTCCTAGGCCGAATGATTCCCAGTGCCCCATGAATCATTCGAGAGGTTATGCCTTTTGCACAAGTTGTACAGACCAATGCATGAATGCATTTTCTATCAGATAAAATAAAATTATGCAATAGTTGAATAATGCACACATTTTATCTTTTTTGCTTCTTTTTATACGATCTCGGCCAAATCATATGAGGTTTCTATATAGCTCACTTCTTTTGTGCAGCTTATGAGTAAGGGACATGTACACATCTATTTGAACAAGAAATTATAATAATTCTATATATATAAAACATGTAATTCATTTCTTTTAGCTTATCTTGTTTAGATAGGTATAATTGAACACAGGGACATGCAACTCGAGTGGACTAGAGATTATTTTATTAAGGCGTGAGGACAAAATGATTCTTCGAATGGCCGAAGCCACTCGCTGATTGAATCAACTCGAGAGAACGGGGAAGCCTCACGCAGCGATCACTCATTGGTTATGCATCCTAAAATTTTACCAATACTTGGTTAGCATCCTTCAATATCTTTCTCGTACAATCCGAATTAAATGCACAAGCGAGGAAAGCAAACAATGAAAACCAAATCATTAAAAGCAACACGAAAACGTAAATCAATAAAACCAAGCAGCAAAAATATCCAACAAAAACTATTTGACTCATTTTAATAGAAGTCGCTCTATGAGTTTGAAAGGTCCATTACATTTTATCCATAATCGATTAGGTCATAATTTTTCCCTGATACTTAGTTTATGAGCCATAAGCCGGTAGGTATTACATAGTGGACTGCTGGAAACAAGGAATTACATAATAACCCACTGAGAAAAGTTTTCTCCTCGAAACTTAAGGAATCAAGAATCAAGTGTCACGACCCGCACCCGGTGTAGGGATGCAAGTAGTGAACAATGCCCAGCCTATGCCGCAGCATCGACGGTAGAACGATATTTGGGTAAACTATCTATCAATATAAATATGCTACCAATAATATGAATATACCGAATCACAGATCTAAGATTAAAATAAGCAAAAAAATGATAAAAGAATAGAAGAGTCACGAATACAACTCATGAGACAAAAAATAATATCAAATGAATCAAAGAAAACTAATAATAATGCTGGAGACAAATCTAGTACAAAAGAAAACTAACAACTAAGCTATGAAGCTATGAGTCCTGGGTCGTCTGTCTCAGTCGGGATGAGACCCTCCTGAGCCATGGTCTCTGGCTCTAAACCAACCACGTCCTGAGGCCCGTAGTGAGTGGGATACCACTCCTTAATGTCATATGGGAAAACTATATCCAGTCAGAAAAAGAGTAGAGTACATCTCTAACAACAGTTCTAATAAATAATATAAACTATGTAACAGTAAATATATGTGAATATACAAGATGCAATATACAGATATAAGAGATATGCAATAAAGAAAATACTGGAAATAAATATAAGAATGAACAATATAGAAATAAACAAGAATACTAATGACTAAGTGAGTGTGTACCAGCTTTAATATGTGATCAGCTTGTGAACTTGCACAAGGATTTTAGCTTGGTTAATAATACGTGCGCTGTATGATTAACACTCACAAGGAACAAGACATACACAAGGAGGGTATGATCACATATCTACACTAAATACTCTCCGCCCCGACTGGTATAGTGGATCCAACCATGGTACGTTATGACACGAGTTTTCACTAGAAGGGCGCTACCCTTCTCATGAACCAATATCTGTATTTGTACAAGAAGAACAAGGAAACAAGGCTTGCACAAGATACACCATAAATACCAAGGAATAATATCTCATGACGAGATCCAGATATCTGGATATACCAATCCGTATAACCATCGTGTCAAGAAATCAAGGATATCTACACTAGATACAAGAGACATAGAGGATATCATAAATGAGAAACTATCAAAGAATATACTCGTCTGAAATCTGGTGAACAATATCACAGATATCTGGTACTGTGCCTCAAAGACCTAAATATGGAATATTACATCAATACAAGATTTTGGAATAAAAATAAGTTAAACTAGTCAACTTCTGGGTCTAAAAGTTATTTCTAAATCAAAATAGTCAAACTAGGTCAACTCTAGGTTAAACTGGTCAAACTTGGTCAAACTAGCTATTTCTAGGTTGTATGAGTCTAACTCTAAGATATTGGGTCCATACACTATGTGACTAGGCCACACTAGCTATACTAGGATACTATAAAATCAATAGGATACCGTATCGCAAGATACGCAAACTAAAGATATGAAAATATCACAATATGTATATACAATCAATAATATCTAATATTCTTAACTAAACTAATGCTAAGTGGATACCTTGGCTTTGAACCAATGCGGTATCGCACCACTACACACCCATCTTGATACTCAAACCCAAACCTTGAGTATCAAGCCAATACCTTGAGTATCCCTCACTACCTTGACATTTGCCTTGGTATCTCAAGGTGATGTCAATTCTAGTATATACTAACTACTCAATATACTAAACTATCAACTAAAAACTATTAATTAATACAAAATACTACTAGCTATACTAACTACAATACATACTAATACATATGTACACATATACATACCTACATATATATAACTACTAGAGATATATATACATACATACCTACATATATATCACTAACAAGAGATACAAGTATATATCTAATTACTAATAACAATAGGTATATATATATATATATATATATATATATATATATATATATATATATATATATATATATATATATATATATATATATAACTACTAGCTAGTAATCAAGTATTTATATAATTACCAATCTAACAACAAGTACATATACATAGATAACTAAATAACTAGATAACTAACTAAACTATTAAACTAACAAGCTAACTAGTTAAACTATTAATAAACTAACTAGTAACTTACCTGCTTACCTTGTTGCTCTAGCTGAAGTTGTTGATGATCTTGTTGTTGCTGCTGCTATTGGATGTTGTTGCTGTACATGCTGCTATATTTACTGCTTCTCGAAGTTGTTGCGGCTACTGGAGCTAAACTGCTGCTGCAGTTGATGTGCTTGCTGCTTGCCTGTGCAGTTGCTGCTGATGGTGATTCTGCTGCAGCTGCTACTGCCTCTGTAGTGCTAGTTATTGCTGCTGCAGCAGTTGTTGCATGCTTGCTGCAGTGTGCAAGCCTTGTTGCAATGATAGCTGCTATTGGTAATATGCTGCTGTTGCTACTTAGCTGCCTCGATTCACTGCTTGAGTGCTTCTGTGCAGTACCCGACCCCCCTAGCACACACACACTCATACAAACACACACAAACACACAACTACCGACTCTCATATATATATCTATACACACACACACACACACACACACACACACACACACACACACACATATATATATATATATATATATATATATATATATATATATATATGACACTCTCACTCACACACATATGCACAATTAGAGGTATATATATATATATATATATATATATATATATATATATATATATATATATATATATGTACATAACACTATACATATATATACATATGAATACATATATCATTACACATATATATATATACATAACCATGATATTATATATCACTAATAGCTATAAACAATTATTGAAATGTAAGGATACAAACACGTGGAGTGCATCGCATCCGTATCACACTAGATCTATGATACGCTTGCGATACGAGTCCACCACACAACCAAATGTACCTCGAAGGATACGAGCAAGTATAAAATAGTATATATGCGCAATACGAAGAGTCAATTACACATCTTTATGTTCGTGTCAAAATATGACATGCACAAACCCACGTGTCGGAAGAAAATCCTAAATCAACCCGTATCTCCAAATTATTGGGATACGGCCTACACGTATCCAATTATGGATACGATACTAGCCACACACAATCAAACACATGTCAATTTGGTCTAATTGACCAATTAACAAATACAATATGTGTTAATCTCGGAATTCCTCCAAAATTGACACAAAATACACCATAACTTTCTCGATATGGCTCCTATGAACCTAATTCCAATTCCTATGGGTAGCCTTAGTATATGGGGTGCTTCATAATGATTAAAACACAGATTTAGAGCCTAATCAAAGAGAAAAAACTAAATTGTACCTATTGGAAGATGGATTCCCAATGAAACTTCCAAATTGGGTAAAAAAAGCCTTCAACTTGTAGATCCTTGCTCCTCCTTGTAGATTCTTCCTTCCTTCTTGTAGATTCTTGCTTCAATAGCCTCCAATGATGATTTGAAAAGGAATTGGAAAAAAATTTGTTATAGAAATAAAGAAATTGGGAAGAGAAAATTCTAGATCTAGATTTAAAATAAAAATAAGAAGAGAGAAATTTTCCTCCTATGTTTGATATGGCCGGCCACCTTAGCCCCCTCTCCAAGCTACTATGCAATATCTAAAATACCCCTTGGGGCCTCTCATGAAGAAATAATTAAGGAAGAAAGGTTCTAGTCTAATAAGTTTAATTTAATTAATCATCCTCCTAATGAATGGGCTTATAATTTGGCTCAATTCTAACTAGATTTAAATATTGGTCCATGGATCTAATCTAAACTAGTTAGGTCCACTAAATAATAAAATAAATAAATAACCTTTAATAATAATTAAATAATATAATAAATAAATATACAACATATATAATATTTAATTAATTATAAAATGACCAAAATATCCTTTGCTAGAAAATATGGTAGTAACAAGTCTACCCCCCTTAAAAAAATTTGTCCTCAAAATTCAAAGACAAAACTACCCCCAGAAAATAAAATAGAACATAACATAACAGAAAGAAAGGAACATACCTCAAGGCACAAACAAATATGGATAACTCTCTCGTATTTCATCCTCGCTTTCCCGGGTAGACTCCCCCGGAGAGTGATGCCTCCATGCGACGTATACCAAAGGAATAGTCTGGTTCCTCAGCACCTTCTCTCTCTGATTCAGAATCCCAACTGGCTTCTCTGGATAGCTAAGAGTAGGGCCCACATCTATCTCTGAGTGATCCAACACGTGACTAGGATCCACCAATTATCGTCTCAACTGCGACACATGAAACACATTATGCACTCCCTCCAATGCAGGTGGTAAGTCTAGTCTATAAGCAACTTTACCGACCCTCTCTAGAATAGTGAAAGGTTCCATGAATCGTGGACTAAGCCTTCCGCCTCCACCGAAATAAATCGTGCCTCATATCGGAGAAATTCTCAGAAATACCAAACCACCAACCTAGAACAAAATATAACCTTAAGAACTTAATCTATAACAAACAACCAATATCAAGCACAAAACAAAAATCTAAAACTATACCTCAAACTCCAAAGGTCTCCAGTGACTATCGGCCCAATATCGCTATCTGTCCCACGCCACTCGAAGTCTGTCTCTGATCAACTTAACATTCTTCGCTGCATCCGCAACCATCTCTAGCCCTAGAAAATCTCTCTCTCTAACATCGTTCCAGGAAAAAGGAGTATGACATCTCCGACCGTATAGAGCCTCAAATGGTGACTTCTCTATACTAGCCGGGTAGCTGTTATTGTAAGCAAACTCTACCTAATGGAGATGGTCCTCCCAAGTTCCCCCGAAATCTAGTACATAAGTGCATAGCATATCCTCGAGAGTCTAAATAGTCCTTTCTGACTGCCCATCTGTCTGGGAATGATATGTAGTACTGAACTTGAGCTGGGTGCCCGAACTTGCCTGCAAACTCCTCCAGAAATAAGAAGTGAAACGACTATCCTGATCCTAGACTATGCTGACGGGAACCCCATGTATCCTGACGATCTGCCTCACATACACCTCTGTCAGCTTCTCCGTAGACAACCCACCTTGAAAGGAATAAAATGGGCCAACTTGGTCAACCTGTCAACGATGACCCAAATTGTGTCTTTTTCTCTAGAGATCGTGGAAGTCTGGACACAAAATCTATCATAATGTGCTCCCACTTCCACTCTAGAATGGGTAATTACTGAAGTAAACCACCTGGCCTCTGCCTCTCGACTTTCACCAGCTAGCACACTAAGCATCTGGATAAAAACTGTGCCACTTCCCTCTTTATGCCATACCACCACACACTCTTTTGCATATCCTGATACATCTTGTTGGCACCTGGATGTATGGAATACTGAGAGCGATGCACTTCCTGCAACACCTTCTCATGCAGCTCCCCACTAGGCACACATAATCTAGCACCATGTCGCAAATAACCATCATCAGCAATGGTAAAATCATCCTCCAATCCTGCTCTCACCTGAGCTCTGATGCTCCTTAGAGATACATCCTCATACTAGGCTTCCTTGATCATTTCTATCAACTTTGAGTGTATTTGTAACCCCCACATCTGCATAGCCAAACTAGGAACTATCACCTCATGCCCAAGCTCTCCAAGTTCTCCAACAAATAATGATCCTGCGTCAACAATATAGCTATCAGATACCTACTCAAGGCATCGGCAACTATATTGGCTTTCCCAGGATAATACTACAAATATATATCAAAATCTTTCATCAGTTCCAACTACCGACGCTGCCTCATGTTCAACTCCTTTTGAGTAAAAACGTACTTCAAGCTCTTGTGGTCTGTGAAGATCTCCATACGCTCTTCGTACAAATAGTATTTCCATAAATTCAGGGCAAAGTTGACTGCTGCCAACTCCAAATCATGGGTAGGATAGTTCTTCTCATGAGGACGCAATTTCCTGGATGTATAGGCAATCACTTTTGCGTTCTGCTAAAGAACACAACCCAAACCTTTCCCTGATGCATCACTATAAATAGTGAAACCTTCAGACCCAGATGGAAACGTCAAAATAGGAGCAGACGTCAACCTCTTCTTTAATTTCTCAAAAGCAAACTGGCACTCCTTTGTCCAAATAAACTCTACATCCTTCCTGGTGAGTCTGGTCATCGGCTCGGCAATCCTTGAAAATCTTGCACAAACTTTATGTAGTAGCCTCCCAAGCCCAAGAAACTTCTGACCTCTGCTACTAAACTCGGGGTCTTCCAAGACTCCACTACTGCGATCTTCTTCGGATCCACTAAAATTTTATCACCAGTCATAACATATCCTAAGAACTCTACCTTGTCCATAAAGAATTCACACTTGGACAGCTCCCCATACAACTTCTCCTTTCTCAGCACATCCAACACAATCCATAAATTCTCCTCATGCTCCTCCGGTGTCTTCGAGTATACTATGAGTATGTCACGACCCGCACCCGGTGTAGGGATGCAAGTAGTGAACAACGTCCAGCCTACGCCGCAGTATCGGCAGTAGAACGATGTTTGGGTAAACTATCTATCAATATAAATATTCCACCAATAATATGATTATACTCAATCACAGATCAAAGATGGAAATATGCACAAAAATGATAAAAGAATAGAAGAGTCACGAATATAACTCATGAGACAAAAGATAATATCAATAAGACAGAGAAAACTAATAATGCTGGAGATAAATCCAGTACAAAAAGAAACAACTAAGCTGTGAAGCTACAAGTCCTGGGTCGTCTGTCTCAGTCGGGATGAGACCCTCCTGAGCCAAGGTCTCTGGCTCTAAACCAACCATGTCTTGAAGCCCGTAGTGAGTGGGATACCGCTCCTCAGTGTCATCTGGGAAAAATATATCCAGTCAGGAAAGGAGCAGAGTATATCTCTAACATCAGTTCTAATAAATGATATAAACTATGTAACAGTAAATAAATATGAATATACAAGATGCAATATATAGATACAAAAGATATGCAATAAAAGAAATACTAGAAATAAATACAAGAATGAACAATATGGAAATGAACAAGAATACTAATGACTAAGTGAGTGAGTACCAGCTTTAACATGTGATCGACTTAGGAACTTGTATAAGAATTATGGCCTGGTTAATCATATGTGCGGTGTATGATTAACACTCACAAGGAACAAGATATGCACAAGGAGGGTATGATAACATATCTACACTAAATACTCTCCACCCCCGACTGGTATAGTGGATCCAACCATGGTACGTTATGACACGGATTTCCATAAAAAGGGGACTACTATTCTCATGAACCAATGTATGTATTTGTACAAGAAGAACAAGGAAACAAGGCTTGCACAAGATACACCGTAAATACTAAGGAATAATATCTCATGACGAGATCCAGATATACCAATCCGTGTAACCATTGTGTCCAAAAATCAAGGATATCTATACTAGATACAAGAGACATAGAGGATATCATAAATAAGAAACTATCAGAGAATATACTCGCCTAAAATTTGGTAAATAGTATCACAGATGTCCGGTACGGTGCCTCGAAGACCTAAACATGAAATATTATATCAATACAAGATTTTGGAATGAAAATAAGTTAAACTAGTCAACTTCTAGGTCTAAAAGCCATTTCTAAGTCAAAATAGTCAAACTAGGTCAACTATAGGTTTAATTGGTCAAACTTGGTCAAACTAGCTATTTCTAGGTTGTATGAGTCTAACTCTAGAATATTGGGTTCATACACTATGTGACTAGGCCACACTAGCTAGACTAGGATACTAGAAAATTAATAGGATATCGTATCGCAAGATACGCAAATTAAAGATATAAAAATATCATAATATGTATATACAATCAACAATATCTAATATTCTTAACTAAACTAATGCTAAGTGGATACCTTAGCTTTGAACCAATGTGGTATCGCACCACTACACACCCATCTTGATACTCACTACCTTGACATTTACCTTTGTATCTCAAGTTAATGTCAATTCTAGTATAGACTAACTACCCAATATACTAAACTATAAACTAACAATAATTAATTAATACAAAATACTACTAGCTATACTTACTACCAATACATACTAATATATATATACATATGTACACATATACATACCTACATATATATATATATATATATCTACTAGAGATACATATACATACATACCTACATACATATCACTAACTAGAGATACAAGTATATATCTAATTACTAATAACAATAGGTATATATATATATATATATATATATATATATATATATAACTACTAGCTAGTAATAAAGTATTTATATAATTACCAATCTAACAACAAGTACATATACATAGATAAATAAATAACTAGATAACTAACTAAACTATTAAACTAACAAGATAACTAGTTAAACTATTAATAAACTAACTAGTAACTTACCTCATTACCTTACTGCTCTAGCTGAAGTTGCTGATGATCTTTTTGTTGCTGCTGCTACTAGATGTTGTTGTTGCACATGCTGCTGGATTGCTGCAGCTCGAAGCTGCTGCTACAGCTGGAGCTAAACTGCTGCTGCAATTATTGTGCTCACTGCTTGCCTGTGTAGTTGTTGCTGATGGTGATGCAGTTGCTACTGCCTCTGCAGTGCTAGTTGCTGCTGCTGCACCAGTTGTTGCATGCTTGCTGCGCTGTGCAAGCCTTGCTGCAATAACTGCTGCTATTGCTGATATGCTGTTGTTGCTGCTTAGCTGCCTCGATTCACTGCTCGACTGCTTCTATGCAGTGCCCAACCTCCCTAGCATACACTCACACACACACACAAACACACACCTACCCACTCTCATATATATATATATATATATATATGACACTCTCACTCACACACATATACACAATTAGAAGTATATATATATATATATATATATATATATATATATATATATATATATATATATATAGATATAGATATAGATATAGATATAGATAAACATATGCAACATACACACATACATATATACCCCTCTCTAAGTATATATATATAAACACCAATATACATATATATATATATATATATATATAACACTATACATATATACACATACGAATACATATATCACTGCACATATATATATATACATATACATATATATATATATATATATATATATATATATATATATATATAACACTATACATATATACACATACGAATACATATATCACTGCACATATATATATACATAACCATGAAATTACATATCACTAATAGCTATAAACAACTATTGAAATGCAAAAAAACAAACACGTGGAGTGCATCGCACCCGTATCACACTAGATCTATGATACAGTTGCGATACGAGTCCACCACACAACCAAACATACCCCAAAGGAGACAAGCAAGTCTAAAATAGTATATATGAACAATACAAAGAGTCAATTATACATCTACGTGTCTGTGTCAAAATATAACATGCACAAACCCCCGTGTCGGAAGCAAACCCCCAAATTAACCTGTATCTCCAAATTATTGGGATACGGCCTACACGTATCCAATTATGGACACGATACTAGCCACACATAATCAAATACATATTAATTTGGTCTAATTGACCAATTGACAAAGATGTGTCAATCTCAAAACTCCCCCAAAATAGAAACAAAATATACCATAACTTTCTCCATAGGCCTCCTATGAACCTAATTTCAATTCCTATGGGTAGCCTAGCGTATGGGGTGGTTCCTAATGATTAAAAAATTTATTTATAGTCTAATCAAAGATGGAAAACTGAATTTTACCTATTGGGAGATGGATTCCCAATAAAACTTCCAAATTGGGTGAAAAGAGCCTTCAACTTGTAGATCATTGCTCCACCTTGCAAATTCTTGCTTTCTCCTTGTAGATCCTTGCTTCAATAGACTCTAATAATGATTTGGAAAGGAATTAGGAAGAAATTTGGTGTGGAAATGAAGAAATTGGGAAGAAAAAATTATAGATCTAGATTTAAAATAAAAATGAGGAGAGAGAATTTTTTTTCCTATGTTTTATATGGCCGGCCACCTTAGCCCCCTCCCCAAGCTACTATTCAATGTCTAAAATACCCTTGGGGCCTCTCATAAAGAAATAATTAAGGAAGGAAGGTTTTAGTCTAATGAGTTTAATTTAATTAACCATCCTCATAATGAATGGGCTTATAATTGGGCGCAATTCTAACTAGATTTAAATATTGTTCCATGGATCTAATCTAAACTAGTTTGGTCCACTAACACAAGTCCAAAAAAATAAACTAACATATAACAATAATTAAATAATATAATAAATAAATATACAATATGTAAAATAATTAATTAATTATAAAATAACTAAAATACCCTTTTCTAGGAAATGTGGTAGTGACATCAAGGAATTAATAAGTCAAAGAATCTGACACACCAATATCATAACTTTTTTCTCGTGCAAGCTCAAGGTTATAAACTCTAGGCCTTCACAATTGCTCGTTGTGAGGGTTATCCGTAACTGGCACAGTTTTCGAGTTCTGATCCTATCTATTATTATCACTACGCATCTGTGGCTGGTTCTGCCCAGGCCTCCAGTTCCGATATTTCCTAGAAAGATGACCTTTTTGACTACAGTTAAAATATTCTCCATTAAAAGTATGACAGATTTCCTTGGTGTGCAATTGTTGACCACAAAACTGCATTCCTGACTAGGGCGCTGTTCATTCCCTGTTTTTTCTCTCCGTTGTGGTATCTTTTTATCGGAGGGTTGCGACTAGCTGACACTTTCTCGGTAGCACTTTATATTGTGAACTGCTTATTCTGTACTGCTGCCTCAAATGCTTTAGTGTACGACGTATACTCTCAATTAATTACATCCTTTCTCAGGTCGTCATTCAAGCCTCTAATAAATTGATACGTATGGGCCCTCTCATTAGGAATCATCAAGCTAGCGAACATAGCAAACTTAGAGAATTCTAACTCATAATCTTTGATGAACATGCTCCCCTGCTTAAGTTTAGTAAACTCGTCTTCCTTTTTTTTCCTGACGGATGGAGGAAGATACTGTTCCAAACCAAGTGATTCTACCGTCCTGATGCCTTGAGGCAAGATCCTGCTTCTTGACCTACCACCAGTCGTGTGCTCGTAACTACAGCTGCATGACTGCATATGCCACCCTCTTTTTTGTACATACTCCAGCAAACTCAAACAAGCCCACCATCTTTGTGATATAATCCATCACCATATCCGGTGCAGTCCTGCCCTCAAACTCTGGAGGGTTCAACTTCAGGAACTCAACACCTTTAAAGGTAGACTTCTTGGTCACCTATTAATTTTCATTAGTTCTTGCTAATTCTACTTCTCCAAGCACTGTTGCAGCTGCCACCATTGTCGCAGCTGTTACAGATCTATTGCTATTTGCGGTTATTATTGTTACCAATTGGGTCAAAGAGTCAAGCTATTTTTGTTGTGCCATGCTCCGAGCCTCAGTTTGCCTTTGCTGAGCTTCATATTGTTCTTGTTGATTCTCTATTATGGTTATAAATCTATCGACTTGGTCATCGATCGAGTCAGGTGCTTGCGATATCCCTTGGTTACTAGTCTTAGCCATTTCTCTACAAAATAGAGTAGCTTGCATTAGTCTCATAATATATTATAGACTTATTGTATGGAATAATAGGCTTTCATAATTTTAAATCGGGACTTTTAAATCCAAGAAAATAGTTTTATAGTTTTACAAATATTTTTGAAATTTGGGACTTTTAAAATTACTTGTAAACTTATATTATTTAGAAAATAATATTTGAAGAGGCCAAGGATGTAAAGTTATGCTCTGATACCATTATGGCATGTCCTTATCCTGAAGGACCGAAAGTCACCATTGGACATGATAATGTACAAGCCTAAGTTGCGCTTGCACAAGGCACAGTACCTGCACACAACACAAGATAGACGATATATATAGAAGAACAAAACTTTAATGCAGAAAATAAAATATTGAACACATAGA
This sequence comes from Iris macrosiphon, assembly GCA_036927795.1. NCBI lineage: Eukaryota > Viridiplantae > Streptophyta > Magnoliopsida > Asparagales > Iridaceae > Iris > Iris macrosiphon. The sequence continues at coordinate 115,986,135 of JAYESA010000013.1, forward strand.
TAGGAACCAAAAATACTTTTTTATTGATAACTTGAAATAGATTATAATGTACTTTGCTTGGCTAATTATAAAATATTTTATAGTTGTCTTACATCTCTTTAAAATCCAAAACTAGCCACAATGCTCGTACATCATATCATTTTACTAGGACAGAAATAAAATACCTAAAAAGAAATCTTGCAAACTGGAATGGAAAAGCTAGGGAAGCAACGAGCAAGGTTCCACTGGATTGGATGTGCTCCTAAATCTTCAGAATATCCTCTAAGCTCTCGCTATCACTACATGAAGATGCCCACAAATATGGGCCAGTACTCAGTATGTACCGATAAGCGACCATAGCCCAACTCACCTAATATCAATACTTAGTAAATATGTGAAGCTAGCAGCTATTATTATGTGATATTTCTAGTTATCTAGGTTTTTTTTAGCAATTCATGCAAAAATAATAATAAAGTAAACCACATAATGATAATTCTTACCCACGGTCGAACGGTTATCCTTACAGCAGACAAGCAAGTTAGCCATAATTTACATGTACATATAAAAATTTATGGGACTATCTTTGTATCAAATGATTAGTCTAGCAAGAAGGAAAAGTCCTAGCATGTGACCTAACTACATGATGGTCACCCCCTCGGGATTAGCCGTTGGGACGTACAATCCCATTTCACTAATAGACTTGGCACCCACTGATCGTGAGGACGTACAAGCCTAAGGGTGCTCTGTCCTCTCCTAGGACGAACGATTCTCAGTGCCCTAGGAACCGTTTGAGAGGTTACGCCTTGTGCACAAGTTGTCCAGTACAAAGTATGAATGCATCTTCTATCAGATAAACTATAATTATGCAATAATACACATTTTTATCTTTTATGTTTCTTTTTATATGATCGCGGCCAAACCAGAAGAGGTTTTTATATAACTCGCTTCTTTTGTGCATCATATGAGTAAGGGACATGTATACATCTATTTGAATAAGCAATTACAATAATTTTATATATAGCAAGCATGCAATTCATTTCTTTTAGCTTATTTAGTTTAGTGAGGTATCATTGAACAAAGGGACATGCAACTCGAGTGGACTAGAGATTATTTTATTAAGGCATGAGGATAAAAGGATTCATCAAAGGGCCGAAGCCACTCACCGATTGAATCATCTCGAGAGAATAGGGAAGCTTCACACATCAATCACTCATTGGTTATGCGTCCTGAAATTTTACCAACACTTAGTTAGCATCCTTCGATCTTTTTCTCTTATGATTCTAAATTAACGCGCAAACAAGGAAAATAATAATCAAACAAATCATCGAAAGTGTCACCCTCATATTTTTAATTAAGGGTAGTTTGATAATTGACACGGGTTTTTTATTTTAGGAGTGTTGTATTTAATATTGTGCATGAGTAATTAATTATTTGTTGTATTATTTATTATTTGATTAGATGTAGTATTTATTTTGGACTTGTGTAGCGAACCTAATTAGTTTAGTTAAATACATGAACCCAACATTTATATGTTAGTATAGATTGGACCCAAGTTTAGACCCATTCATTAGAGGATGAATTAATTAGTGAAACCATTAGACTAGAACCTTTTCTCCTTAATTATTTCTTCATGGGAGGCCCCAAGGGGTGTTTTGGACATTTCATATTGCTTGAGAGAGGGTTTATGACTATTCATTAGAGGAGGAGAGAGAGTGTCTCTCATTTTATTTTGTTCATTCCATTTAGATCTACATTTTTCTTCTTCCCTAATTTCTTCATTCCCTCACCATTCCTCACCAAATTTCCACATAAATTTAGTCCCTATTCTTCAATAGAGGCTACTACAATAAGGATCTACAAGAAGGAAGCAAGAATCAAGAAGGAGGAGGCAAGATCTACAAGGAGGAGCTACTTTCCAGTTTTGGAGATTTTTCATTGGGAATCCATCTTCCAAAAGGTACATTTCAGTTTTGCCCCTTTTATTAGGTTCTAAATTTGAGATTTAACCATGAGAAATTAACCCACATGCATAGGCTACTCATAGAAATTAGTTTTAGGTTCATAGGAGACCTATGGTGGAAGTTATGTGTAATTTGGTACCAATTTTGGGGGAATTTCGAGATTGGATACGTGTTTGTGACTAGTGTCGTATCCATAATTGGATACGTGTAGGCCGTATCTCGTCAATTTGACGAAATGGGTTAATTTTGGGGGTTTCCTCCGACACGGGGAGTTGTGCACATCAATTCTTAACACGGACATGTAGTGGATCTAATTATGATTCGTATATTTCATAATTAGTATTTTAAACTTGCTCGTGTCCTCCGGGATACGTTTGGTTGTGTGTTGGAGCCGTATCGTAAGCGTATCATAGAGAAAGTGTGATACGGGTGCGGTGCACTCCACGTGTTTGTTGTTTGTTTCTTTTTGCTATACGTGCATGTGTAATTATATATATATATATATATATATATATATGATAATTAAGTGATATATATGTATATGTTAGTGTATTTGAGTTTGGGTTTTTGAGTGTGTCTATATGTGTATATACTAGTGTTTATAATTATATATAGATCCATATGTATATGTATATGTATATATATATATATATATATATATATATATATATATATATATATATATATATATATATATAGTTGTGAGAGGAATATATATATACATAGATTTGTAGTATTGTGTTTGTTGTGGGTGTGTGTGTATGTGAGGGGCGAGCGTTGCGTGCGCAGCAGCACAGTGTGCGGGCAGCAGCAGCAGTTGCGGCGCTGCAGCGTGCAGTGCGCAGCAGTGCGTCACAGTACTATTTCGTGTGTTTGTTAGTTATATACCTATTAGTATAGATAATTATATATATATATATATATATATATATATATATATATATATATATATATATATATATATATATATATATATATATATATATATATATATACTTGTTAGATATGTAGTAGGTTATTATGTAGGTATATGTATCTATGTATTGGTATGTATTATATGTTAGTAGTTAATAGTTTTAATAGTTTAGTTATGTTAGTATAGTTTAGTGTATGGGGGTTAGCTATATATACTAGATATATGTATTAGGATTTAAATTACCTTGGGATACCAAGACAATGTCAAGGTATTGAGGGATACTCAAGGTATTGGGTAATGGGTTGGTTTAGTCGAGTTGGTTACTATAGTAGTTAGTTAGTTAGTTAGATATGTTTGATTATGTAGATAGTTAGATATGTAAACTAGTATATGTATGTTATGATTGACAGTTAGTCTCATATATTAATAGGTAGTGTATCTTGATAGTTAGTTATATTAGCTATACATATCTATGTATGTTTGGTATTATAGTTAGTTCTATAATAATTTTGAGATACATTATAGTGTTAAGCATGTATTAGTATAATAGTTTTGGGTTTCTATATGCATTAGCTATGTAGAGGTTTTGGATTACCTCGGGATATCAAGGTAATACCAAAGTATTGGGTCAATACCCAAGGTATTGAGTTTGGGTATCGAGATAGGTACAATACGCATTGGTGCAAGGCCAAGGTATCCTATTTCATTTTTTTTGTTATATTATTATAGCTATTGACTTGTGTATATATCTAAAATATTGTTTTCATATAAACGAACTTGCGTATCTTAGGATACGGCTTTTTGAGTGCCTTTTAATATCATAGCTTAGCTAGTATAGTTTAGTTTCATAATGTATCGACTTAGTGACTTAGGGTTAGACTCTTGCAACCTAGATTTCATCGGTTTAACCTAGAAATGGATTATTAACCTAGAATTGCATCATCTTAATTTATTTTCATTCTTGATCCTTGTATTGATATAATAAATAATATATAGATTGTGTGACACCAGCTTGGGCATCGAGAGACACACCTTGCTCAGGACTTCAGGTGAGTACATTCTCTGATTGTTTCCATTACTTGATAATTTCTATGATTCTGGTTTATAGTATTATTTTATCTGGTTTCTCGATACTTGGATACACGAATTAGTATTACATGGATTCACTTTCTTGTGATACGTATATTATACTTGTCTGGCCTCTACTTCAGGACTCATTACTAGCATCACATCAGGACTCACCTACAGGAATCACCTATTTTATCTGGCTGGACTCATATTTGATTTGCGTGTCGGGATTGGATTCATTTATACTAGTTGGGGTAGAAAAATACTCGAGTAAACATGTAAACATTCCCAAAAATTAGAATCACCTTCTCTGGTCTAATCTGGAATGATAGCACCCACACACCAAGTGTGTGGTAAGCCGTACTTACCCCTAGCCGTTTATATGTCGAAAGCGGTATTTTAAAATACACTAGTTAGTGCTTTCTTGCTGGCTTCATATTACACTTGTTGGACTCACATCACACTTGTTGGACTCACATCATATTTGTTTAGTTTGTTTCTTCTCTATTTACAGTCAATATTGCCATGCTCTTTGGCTCACCACATTTACTTTCATTGCTCTTGATATAGATATTATTTATTTCACTTCCTCTTTTCTACTCACCATATATTACTTAATATAACTGTTTATAGTCTTTGACAATTAATTACAATTGCTAGCAGAGGTGTACTTTGCTCCAATCCTGACTGGATATATTTATCCAGATGATTGGCTTATAGGACAGTATCCCACATTCTACGGGTCGCCGGACGACGTACCTTTAGAGGATACTCTTGTAGACCAGGAGGACTTAGTTGTAGAGCCCGAAGAGGTCTAGTTTATTTTGTTAGATTGTATTAGACCATTATTTATTGAGATTCACAGTTTGTATTATTATTTTAGATTGTGGATTGTATCTTTATTTCTTCCTTCGCTTTTCCATTCGTTTTTTATCTTCCTTAGTTTGTTTTGTGATTAAGATTAGTTGTACTTATGAGATACCATATTGTTCCTCCATTTGGAGTTAAGATGATTGACATGTACCATATTATATTGTTGAGATGTTAGATAGTTAGAAATAACCCAGACAGCGTTCTACCGTCGATATTGCGGCGTAGGCTAGACGTACCCACGTACTCGTGCCCGAATATCCGGGTAAGGGTTATGACACATTTTTAGTGGCAGCCTATGCAGGTCTCGATTCACAATTAGTGCGATCTCGTAGTTGTGCTCGTCTAGAGTACTGCTACGTGCCTGCTTTAGGAAATAGGATTTTGGCTGAGAGTTTACTCAATCACACCTAGGAAAATTCTAAAATCTGTTTTGCAAATCCTTATCTATGGAATATTGCTTTGCTTTGAATAAAGTTATGTCCTTATTTGATGATATCGAATCATATTCAATATTGATTTTGTATTCAATCTATCTTCAGGATGCCGCCGAAGATGCGTTCCCAGCGATCAGGTGCTGCGACAGCAAGATCAGCCACTTCATCACCCTTGAAGGAAGCTCCCTCAGACGATGGTCTAGCACCTACATTTAGGAGATTAGCTTCACCGGGCCAGGTGGGTGTATCGACAGCAGCTTTCGGAGGTGCTCCACCTCCAGTACCGAGGACAGGACAGACAGTTTCCGAGGATCATTCACCTCCACCACCTGTAGTTGATCAGACGCAGATATTTATGCTCTTCTAACAAATGGTCGAGGCACAACAGCGACAGTATGAGGTCCTACGACAGAGCGTGGAGAATGCTCACCAGATCGTACTTGCAGCAGTTGAGAGAGCTACTACGGTCCAGCCATAGATGATACCAGCTCAGTTTATTCTGTATCAGCCGAGGCCGGGTACCATCATAGACTTCAAGGGGATGGGGATGAAAGACTTCAAAGGCACGAAAGGGATCTTATATACCAATGATTGGATCGAGGACGTGGAGAGGAACCTGCGACTGGCACAGATTATGGAGGGTCTACGAGTGGAGGAAGCAAGTAGCCAGATGTTGAACATAGCATTGACATGGTTCAGGACAGGCCCCAGGATCATAGCAGCAGGATTGACTTGGAAAGCTTTTAAAGAGCTTTTCAAGGAGAAGTTCTTTCTGGACGTGGCTCTGTGTGTCTTAGAGAGCCAGTTCCTATACCTCGTCCAAGGGAGTATGACAGTGGACGAGTACGCTGCAAAATTTTACAGATTGAGCAGGTTTGTAGCGGGGCAGAATCCGCAAGGAAAGGCCAAAAAATTCAGGAAGGGTTTGAACAGGGAGATCAAATTCCTCACTAGGGGGCACCGCACAGCTAATTTTGAAGAGATCCTGATGGATGCGCAGAGAGCGGAGGATGACTTGGATCTCAAGTCCAAGAGAGGTAGAGATATTTCAGGTGGTGCTGGTAGTGGTACGGGACCAGCTAAGCATCCCCAAATCCAGCAACAACAGGTTCAGGCGCCGGTTCATGCTCTATTTCAGCAGCAGCCCCAGAGGCAAATTTAGCCAGTGCCCACTTGTGCCTACTATAGGAAGTTAGGACACACATAGGATGTTTGTAGGAGGAGGTTGAAGGTGTGCCTGTTTTGTGGATTCGCAACACACCAGATGAGGGATTGCCCTACAACACCCCCATTTGGTGGAGCACGGGGTCAAAAAGAAGGAGTTAGACCACCTGTGGCACAGCATTATGTCCCACACCGGCAGATGGAAGGCACCCTAGCAGGGCAGGGCATTTCTAATGGCAGTCGGAGAGGACGGCACTTCAGGTGATAAATTAGCTTGTTTTGTCTTATTCTGTTTATTTCCTTTTCATCTGTGTTTGTGTGTTTAGTTAGTACCTTATAGACTGCTTGTGTGTTATTGTGTAGCTAGTATACCCTGACGGAGACTGCAAAACTATGATGGACAGAGACCATAGTTAGTAATTTTTTTTAAATTGCATGTTGTATGTTTAGTTTAGACTGGGTTGACCTAGAGTGGGTTACGATCTTCTTTAATTTTGGGGACAAAAAATTTCTAAGGTGGGTAGGATTGTCACCCTCATATTTTCAATTAAGGGTAGTTTGGTAATTGACACGGGTATTTTATTTTATGAGTGTTGTATTTAATATTGTGCATGAGTAATTAATTTTTTGTTATATTATTTATTGTTTGATTAGATATAGTATTTATTTTGGACTTGTGTAGTAGACCTAATTAGTTTAGTTAGATGCATGAACCCAATATTTATATGTTAGTATAGATTGGACCCAAGTTTAGACCCATTCATTAGGAGGATGAATTAATTAGTGAAACCATTAGACTAGAACCTTCTCTCATTAATTATTTCTTCATGAGAGGCCCCAAGGGGTGTTTTGGATATTTTATATTGCTTGGGAGAGGATTTATGACCAGCCATTAGAGAAGGAGAGAGAGTGTCTCTTATTTTATTTTGTTCATTCCATTTATATCTACATTTTTTCTCTTTCCTAATTTCTTCATTCCCTCACCATTCCTCACCATATTTCCACCTAAATTTAGTCCCTAATCTTCAATAGAGGCTACTACAACAAGGATCAGCAAGAAAGAAGTAAGAATCAAGAAGGAGGAGGCCAAGATCTACAAGGAGGAGCTACTTTCCCATTTTAGAGATTTTTTATTAGAAATCCATCTCCTAATAGGTACAATTTAGTTTTTCCCTTTTATTAGGTTCTAAATATAAGATTTAACCATGAGAAATCAACCCACATGCATAGGCTACCCATAGGAATTGGTTTTAGGTTCATAGGAGACCTATGGTGGAAGTTATGTGCAATTTGGTGCCAATTTTGGGAGAATTTCGAGATTGGAACATTTAGTGTTTATCATATGGTCTAATAGATAAAATTGATATATGATTGCTTGTTTGTGACTAGTATCGTATCCACAATTGGATACGTGTAGGTCGTATCTCGTCAATTTGACAAAAATAGTTAATTTTGGGGGTTTCCTCCGACATGGGGAGTTGTGCACATCAATTTTTGACACGAACACATAGTAGATCTAATTATGGTTCGTATATTTCATAATTAGTATTTTAGAATTGCTTGTGTCCTCCGGGATGCATTTGGTTGTGTGTTGGAGCCGTATCGCAAGTGTATCATAGAGAAAATATGATACGGGTGTGGTGCACTCCACGTGTTTGTTGTTTGGTCCTTTTTGCTATACGTGCATGTGTAATTATATATATATAGATGATAATTAAGTGATATATATGTATATGTTAGTGTATTTGAGTTCGGGTTTTTGTGTGTGTCTATGTGTGTATATACTAGGGTATATAGTTATATATAGATCCATATGTATATGTATATGTATGTGTTGGTTTATATATATGCGTTTATATATATATATATATATATATATATATATATATAGAGAGAGAGAGAGAGTTGTGAGAGGAATATATATATACATAGATGTGTAGTGTTGTGTTTGTTGTGGGTGTGTGTGTGTGAGAGGGGTGAGCGCTGCGTGCGCAGCAGTGCACTGTGCGAGCTGCAACAGCAGTTACGGCACAATAGCGTGCAGTTGCGTCACAGTAGCGTACAGTTGCGGCACAGCGTGATGCAACGCGCATCAGCAGCAGTTGTGGCGCAGCAGCGTGCAGTTGCGGCACATCGCATTATAGCGCGTAGCAACAGCAGCAGTTGCGGCGTGCAGCGGCGTGCAGCGTGGCGCAGCGTACGGCACAGCAGCGCGCGGTGCAGCGTGCAGTGCGCCGCAACGCAGTTTCGTGTGTTTAGTTAGTAATATACCTATTAGTCTAGATAATTATATATATATATATATATATATATATATATATATATATATACTTGTTAGATATGTAGTAAGTTATTATGTAGGTATATGTATATATGTATTGGTATGTATTATATGTTAGTAGTTAATAGTTCTAATAGTTTAGTTATGTTAGTATAGTTTAGTATATGGGGGTTAGATGTATATATTAGCTATATGTATTAGGATTTGAATTACCTTGGGATACCAAGATAATGTCAAGGTATTAAGGGATACTCAAGGTATTGGATAATGGGTTGGTTTAGTCTAGTTGGTTACTATAGTAGTTAGTTAGTTAGATATATTTGATTATATTGATAGTTAGATATGTAAACTAGTATATATATGTTATGATTGATAGTTAGTCTCATATACTAATAGGTAGTATATCTTGATAGTTATATTAGCTATACATATCTATGTATGTTTGATATTATAGTTAGTTCTATAATAATTTTGAGATACATTATAGTGTTAAGCATGTATTAGTATAATAGTTTTAGGTTTATATATGCATTAGCTATGTAGAGGTTTTGGATTACCTCGGGATACCAAGGTAACACCAAGGTATTGGGTCGATACCCAAGGTATTGAGTTTGGGTATCGAGATAGGTGCGATACGCATTGGTGCAAGGCCAAGGTATCCTATTTCATTTTATTTGTTTTGTTATAGTATTATAGTTATTGACTTGTGTATATATCTAAAACATTGTTTTCGTATAAACAAACTTACGTATCTTAGGATACGGCTTTTTGAGTGCCTTTTAGTATCATAGCTTAGCTAGTATAGTTTAGTTTCATAGTGTATCGACTTAGTGACTTAGTGTTAGACTCTTGCAACCTAGATATTATCGGTTTAACCTAAAAATGGATTATTGACCTAGAATTGCATCAACTTAATTTATTTTCATTCTTGAACCTTGTATTGATATAATATACCATATATAGGTTGTGTGACACCAGCTTGGACATCGAGAGACACATATTGCTCAGGATTTCAGGCAAGTACATTCTCTGATAGTTTCTATTATTTGATAATTTCTATGATTTTGGTTTATAGTATTATTTTACCTGGTTTCTCGATACTTGGATACACGGATTAGTATTGCATGGATTCATTTTCTTGTGATACATATATTATACTTGTCTGGCCTCTACTTCATGACTCATTACTGGCATCACATCAGGACTCACCTACTGGAATTACCTATTTTATCTGGCTGGACTCATATTTGATTTGCGTATTGGGATTGGATTCATTTATACTAGTCGGGTTGGAGAAATAGTCGAGTAGACATGTAAACATTCCCAAAAATTGGAATTGCCTCCTCTGGTCTAATTTGGAGTGATAGCAGCCACACACCAAGTGTGCGGTGAGACGTACTTACCCCTAGCCGTTTATATGTCGAAAGCGGTATTTTAAAATACACTAGTTAGTGGTTTCTTGCTGGCTTTATATTACACTTGCTGGACTCACATCACACTTGCTGGACTCACATCATATTTGTTTAGTTTGTTTCTTCTCTATTTACAGTCATTATTGCCACGCTCTCTGGCTCACCACATTTACTTTCATTGCTCTTGATATAGATGTTGTTTATTTCAGTCTCTGATTCTTCCTCTTTTTTGCTCAATATGTATTACTTACTATAACTGTTTATAGTCTATGTCAATTAACTAGAATTGCTAGTAGAGGTATACTTCGCTCCAATCCTGACTTGATATATTTTTCTAGATGATTGGCTTATAGGGCAGTGTCACACATTCTACGGGCTGCAGGACGGCGTACCTTTAGAGGATACTCTTGTAGACCAGGAGGACTTAGTTGTAGAGCCGGAAGAGGTCTAGTTTATTATATTGGATTGTATTAGGCTATTATTTGTTGAGATTCACTATTGTATTATTATTTTAGATTATGGATTGTATCTTTATTTTTTTCTTCACTTTTTCATTCATGCTTTATCTTCCTTAGTTTCTTTTGTGATTAAGATTAGTTATACTTATGAGATACCATATTGTTCCTCCGTCTGGAGTTGAGATGATTGACAGGTACCATATTATATTGTTGAGATGTTAGATAGTTAGAAATGACCCAGACAATATTCTTTCCCGATGTTGCGGCGTAGGCTGGACGTACCCACGTACTCGTTCCTGAATGTCCGGGTGTGGGTCGTGACAGAAAGCAACACAACAACGCAAATAACCAAAACCAATCAGCGAAAACTTTCAACGAAAACTATTGGACTCATTTCAATATAAGTCACTCCATGAGTTGGAAAGGTCTATTGTATTTCATCTTTGATCGATTGGGTCGTAAGGTTTTCCCGATACTCAGTTTAAAACTGTGTCACGAGCCAGCAGGTATTACATAGTAGACCGCTGTAAGCGGGATACTATATAATAACCCACTAAGAAAAAGTTTTATCCTCGAAATTTAAGGAATTAAGACTAAAGGAATCAAGGAGTCAAAGAATTTGACTCACCAATATCATAACCGCCTTCTTGAGCAAGCTTAAGGTTATAAACTATAGGCCTTCGCAACTACTCATTATGATGGCTATACGTAACTAGCACAGTTTTTGAGTTCTGATCCTATCTAGTATTATCATTGCAGTTCTGTAGCTGGCTCTCCCCAGGCCTCCGGTTCCAACAATTCCTAGATAAATGACCTTTTTGACCACAGTTGAAACATTCGATGATAAAAGCATGATAGATTTCCTTAGTGTGCCCTTGTCAACCACAAAAACTTTATTGCTAACCAAGGCATTATTCATTCCCTGTTTTTTCTCTCCGTCATGGTATCTTTTCGTCGGAAGGTTATGACTAGCTGACACTTTCTAGGGAGTACTTCATGGTGTGATTTAATGTACGACATACACTCTTGGTTCATTATATCCTTTCTCAGGTCATCATTCAAGCCTCTGACAAATTGATTGTACGATCCCTCTTGTTAGGAATCATCGAGCTAGCGAACTTAGCAAGCTTGGTGAATTCTGACTCATAATCTTTGACGAACATGCTCCCATGCTTAATTTCGGTAAACTTGTCTTTCTTCTTCTACCTGAAGGCTGGAGGAAGATACTGTTCCAAGAATGCATCCTTGAATATTTCCCAAGTGATTATACCGTCCTGATGCCTTGTGGTGAGATCCTGCTTCTTGACCTGCCACCAGTCGTGTGATCGTAACTGCAGCTGCATGACTACATACGCTACCTTTTTATTTATCTATACTCCAGCAAACTCAAACAAGCCCTCCATCTTTGCATCCAATCCATCACCTTATATGATGCAGTCCTGCCTTCAAACTCTGGAGGATTCAACTTTAGGAACTCAGCACCTTTAAAGGTTCTCTGATACTCATTTTAAAACTGAGTCACAAGTCAGTATGTATTATATAGTGGGCCGCTAGAAGTGGGGCACTACAAACATGAGGGTGATTCTGGAGCTCAAATCTACAAAGTTGGAGAGATGCATGCATTATTTGGCAAAAAAGAAAAATAGGGTATCTTTTCAAAGTCAGTTCAAGGAAGTTGGCATTGCTCGAGTTGATTCACTCGGATATCTGCGGTACTATGAAGGTAAAATCTATTGGTGGTGCTTCTTACTTTATGGCTTTTATTGATAATTATTTCAGGAAGGTTTGGGTATGCCTTAAAGACCAAGGAACAGGGGTGCCCACTTTCAAATAGTTTTAGGCCTCTGTTGAAAGGGAGACGAGCAATATGTTGCGATGTGTTTGATCCGACAACGGCGATGAATACATTGGTCATTTTAATGTATATTGCAAAAAGCAAGGAATATGACACCAGAAGACTCTGGCAAAGATACCTTAGCTTTATGGTGTAGTAGAGCACAAGAACATGATACTGATTGAGAGGGTACGATATTTGCTGTCTAAAGCAAACTTATCTGACAGCTATTGGGGTGAGGCTCTTTACACTGCTGGTTATGTTATTAATTTGTCTCATAGTGCTCCTTTGCAGGATAATGTGCCTAAAAATTTTGGTACGGTAAAGAATCGTCATACAATCACCTACTAGTATTTGATTGTAAGGCCTTCACGCATGTACCAAAGGACAAAAGATCCAAACATGGGCCAAAGACAAGGCAATACGTCTTTGTCGACTATGGTCGGGATAAGTTTGGTTATAGACTCTACGACCCAGTAGAAAGAAAGCTCTACAAAATTAAGGACATGGTATTTGTCGAGGATCAGACCATGACCAACACTCATAATTTCGAGATGCCTTTTAAGGCTGAGGAACTGCCTAAGTTAGAGTTATTTTGCTTCGAGCCATTTCTAAAGGACACTATAGAGGATCCAGATATGAGGGAGCCAGTATATGGAGATGCTCCTAACCTTAATCATTAGCATGTTGATGGTGTTCAGGGTGACCCTCAGGAGAATGAGTATGCTAAGGAGGCAGTTCCTGAAGGGGATGAGGTTGTTTTTATACAGCCAGCACCAAAGCTTATATTGAGAAGGAGCGAGAGAGATCGTCTTCCATCTACGAGATACTCACCAGATGAATATGTGCTACTGACTGACGGAGGAGAGCCCAAAACTTTTATGGAGGCTATAGAAGATGAAAACAGGCAGGAGTGAATGCTTGTGATGTAGGAGGAGATGAGTTTGCTACATGCCAATTCTACTTATGAGCTGGTGTGGTTGCCAAAAGAAAAAATGGCTTTGAAGAATCGATGGGTATTCAGAGTAAAGCAGTTTGATGATGCTACTTTCCCTCTATACAAAGCAAGGCTAGTAGTTAAAGGCTATAGTCACTGGAAGTTTGTGGATTATGATATAATCTTTTTGCTAGTCATCAAACATTAGTCTATTCGAGTGGTGCTAGCGGCTGCAGCCAGTTTTGACTTGGCGGTTGAGCAAATGAACGTGAAGGCGGCATTCTTCTATTTTTGTTAACAAGAGTTTTACTAACTTTTATTTGAGAATGTTAATTTAGAGTACAAAAGAATTCTAAATATAATAAATCCTAAGTAGAAAAGATCTGGGGATTATGGCGATAGAGATTAAGTATGCAGTCGACTTCTTTACTCCATTGACTACCCAAATACAAAGATTGGAAAGAAACTTGCTATCTCTCGGCTCACTAGCAAGGAGGGAAGCAGTTGGGCTCAAAAGTACTCTGCTTTCGATGGGTTTGGAAAGCACATGTCCCTGCTATTAATAGACATTCATACTGTAACGGCTATGCGCCTGAATTTGAAAAGTCACTGCTTTTTAGGTTCGACACATAAGAATTTTGATTTGCCGCATAGGCTTTTATAATTGATAAGGCATATAATTTAATTCTAAATGTATGCGCATAACGCGATTGACTTGACACATGACATGTGTTGCAATGATTCAGAATCTATATTAAATGCTCGTTGTCATTTGTAAATGATTTTCCATCAATGATTTGAAACGTATAGACACTTAAATGCCCATAATCTTCTTATCTAAATAACCGTTATGTTGTATCATCAATAATATGCCATGTCGGATGAGAATGGTTTGCGCATAAGACTATGCCGCATAAAGGAAAAATTCATGCCGCATAGGAAGATCACTGCTTCCTGCTGTATAGGAAAATTCGTCATATATACACGTTGCACTGCATAGTTGTATACTGACAAAAAGTAATAATGACGATGACGTAAGCACTGACGTTTGTCTTGTAACCACCGTCTCCCAGAATACGAAGCATCCTGAGCAATTAATGTTGTGTATGCGACTGAGTTTGTTTGCCGCATAGACAAAGAACTTTCTTTGGTTTGGATGTCGCATCGGCTTCATGGCGCATAATGTTTGAATACTTAGGGGTATGCGGCCTGACTGAGTTTAGGTGCATAGATACTTGAGGCTGATGGACTGACTTCTTTCATACTTCTACAAGACCCCCCTTCAAAGTTTTCTAATTTAAATAAGATTGAAATACTTTGAAAGAAGCATGGGTGACCATTTATTGCATAGATCTTTTGCCACATAGGCGATCTGCCAGGCTATCAAATCTTTCTTGATTTGCGTATAATTTAATAAATTATTCTAAATTTTTGAATCGACAGATATCCTTTAAAATCTTGAGGCATCGTCGTCGTTTGATCACGGGGATCGAGGCATCTTTATTATCATGAATCAGCCATATGTTTATGAAAATCAAGGGACTCATTAGTGTGTATGCGATATTTGCAAGATTCATCATAAATGTTGCATAGGAAAAGCCGTAAATGGCGCATAGGACTGCCTATAAATAGCAGTTCTATAGGAAAGAGAAAGCTTTTACCTTGCTTTCACTATTCTCTTTTTTCTTGAACCTTCATTCTCATTTTTTCTACTCTCAGTGCCATGGCTCCCAAAGCATCCTCCTCCTCTGCCACGAAGAAGGCTGACAACGCAAGGGAAAGGCCATCGAAACCCCGACCAATGGCCTTCAAGTTCCATGATGATGTACAGCCACCGATCGAGGGTAGGGTTTTCTTATTGGAGAATACGACCTCTTATGTGTCTTGATCGTAAAGAAACTTCTTATGCGATTTGTCACATAGATGAGAAATCATCTAGAACATGCACATATCAAACACATAGTTTTGCTGCATGGATGAGAAATCATCTAGAACATACGCTGACTTCAAATCTGCTAATGACGCATAGAGTCATTTGATGTAAAGCTTTTGACATGGATGTGCACCGATAGCAAAAATATCCTTTATGTGCATAGATGTAGTTGCCTTGAGGCACTTGTCAAGAATATGTGCATAGGGATTATGCACTTCGGTCATGCACCTGGTTGTAGTTATCTTGATGAGATACTACATACGGCAGTTATGACAAAATTTGCTTATGCGCATAGGATTGGTTTACTTATGCACATGCATATACTTCATAATCCTCACTGAAATTGATGTATATTTTCTTTATTGTAGGTTTTATCCCCACTCGTGCTGCTTATGATGGAGCATAGAAGGATATCATAAACCATATTTTTTGTACTAAATAAACACATTACCTGAAGACCATGGTTGTCTTCAATCCCACTTCATTGGGTGTAAACATAAAATACTGCCGCGATATTGATTACTGGATTTGGGTCTAAAGGACCGTAGGACAACTCTAGAGGGGGGTGAATAGAGTGCAGTGAAATAATCTATCTAATTAAAAATTAAGCAAAGTAAAGGCAGCTAGCAACTAATAGTGTATATACATGACAATAATATAAAGTAATAAGAGTAAGAAAAAGCAAACATAAACACCGCGATGTATACTGGTTTTCCTTTGAGAGGACTAGTCCATTCCCTATAACTCTTGCTTGGAGTTGTATCAACTATAATCACCAATAGTGAATCACAAGATTTGATCTGAATGTTTGCCACTTCTTTACAACTGTAAAACTCCAAATCCTAAAAATCGTATTAAGCTATTTTTTTATTAATTATTAATTGAATTGTAGTAACTAGTGGCTAACTAGGAGAAATAGATTTTTAATAATTTTTATTTTAGGTGTTGGGGCACTTAGAGGATTAATGGGACCATTAGGAATTTTTCAGAATTTATTTCATGTAGGAAACCCCTTGAGCAGTTGCTAGCTTAATGATGTGCATTAATATAATCTGGAATTTTTCTATGAGTATATATATATATATATATATATATATACACACACAAATATATATATATATACACACACAAATATATATATATATATATATATATATATATATATATATATATATATATATATATATATGCATGTATATAATTAAATAGAAAAAGAAAAGATTAAGAAAAGAAAAGAAAATAATATAAAGTAATAATAATATTATTAATAACTATTCCTTACTACTACAAACTATTGGCCATTTAGCCAGCAAATTTATTAGCTACCAATTCCAAGCAAAACCGAACCACATACCCCCTTTACTAATAAAAAAAAACCATTACTTAACAACTAAACCACTATTACTTAACCAATTCCTATGCTCCTAAGTCTTCCAAGCTACAGCCGCTGGCCCCTTACTCCTAGCAACCAATTCCAACACCAGCGCCCCATCCTAGCCATTGTGACCGCAGCCCATGCAAACTAACCAATTAGCAAACTTAGCAAAAAGGAATACCACAGCCAAGACCCCCCCATAGTTGACCCGCGGCTTGCAATACCAACCTCCTCTCTCTTCCTTTAATATATATATATATATATATATATATATATATATATATATATATATATAGTTGTATCATCTAAAACCCTAAACTTAATCATTCAGACTCTTCCTCTTCCCATCTAGACCTAAAGAGCGCTGCCACCGCAGCCGGAGAACCCTGCCAGGCCGTCCAAACCAATTCCGACGACCGCGACCCCGCGCACTGTAGATTCCCACAGCGAGGTACCTGTGTTCCGGAGTTATTTTCTGTCGACTCGCTCAACCAAACGTCATCCCGTCTTCACGGGTATGCTCACCCCTTAACCCTCTTCCATATTTGTGTGTTAGTAGACCTCGAACAAAGCGTAACCCTAGGCAAAAACAGTGCCAAAGTTGGCAGAAATAGACCGAATTCTGGGATCGCAGAAAACTGCGGTGATCACCCATGTTTCAGAGTTCGTATCTCCCACCACAGAGATCCGAATTCGATGATTCTTTTTGGTATACGTAGACCACTTGACCTAATTTAATTTTTGTTAAATATCCCTAGATTATTAACTTATGTAGACAGAATTAAATTTATTAGAAAATCCTACGAACATACTTTTCCAGATTTCCAAAAGTTGTGAAACGGAATGCGCCCCGCCAAACGAGACCGCCCCGCCAAACGGGACTGCCCTGCCATGTACCAAGTGTACCAAACGGTGCGCGCAGTGAAACCGAACACGTAAAAGTTTGCAGAAACTGATTCGGACGCATGTGCGCACCGGAATCAGCCCGTATCCGCGAACAAACTCCGTGTCGCAACTTTTACGGAAGTCGTGCGTATTTTGTGCACGCTCGTCAGATTGCGACGAAACTTACGCCACTGGACTAGTGGTAACGCGCTGGTCCTGTGACCCAATTTTCATGCAATTCTGAGATAGTTGACCAAGTCACCAATTGGCGGGTCCTACGGTTGACTATTTGGGCAAAATTGTGTTCGGCCCATCGAAATCCATATTTGGATATACCGTTGGGTTCGTATTGATATCTAGAGTTTGTTTGACCTATAATTTGTTCCATTTAGAGACTGTTACCCTTGGCATATTTTTTGGTGCAAAGTGGGCCACACGTGGACCCCACTTTTATCCAAAATTACCGTTTTGCCCCTATATCCAAATTGGACGAAAGGGAAGTGCTTTCTAGCTATTTTGCTTATTCTGGGAACGTTGGTGATATCTATTTTATCATTCGGAGACATTTGTTCTGAGGCCATAGCTTCTGATCCTGTGTGCTTGACTTCTGGACATTATACCTTGCAACTTTTTTACCAGGCAAGATACCTTGCCAAATTGCTTATAGTATTTTGTATGCTTAGTATATTTCTGTATATTTATTGCATCTCTGTATATTTATTGCATGTGTAGTTCTTTTTAGTCATTACTATATATATTAGATATGTTGACACACACTTGACACATAGTATCATGAGAGGATAATCATTAGGCGTATGGACTTTTTAACCACTCTGGTAAACCGTAGTATATAGCTCGCACTATGGTGGTCGTGTCCGATGGTCACTACCCCCGAGGTATGTCGATTGATGGAGTCCGAAGGTCGCTACCCCCGAGTTATGTCGGTTGATGATGTCCACTGACGAGTGTGTGAGTGTGAGATTTAGATCGAGTAGCCTACCCTTGCCCATACGTCGAAAAGTTATCCTCATTTGCATTCATATAGACTGTCTGGTACAGCGTACTTATTTATTTTCAAATAATATGCATATTTATTGTATTCAAATTGGCTTATTGTTCTGTATCATGTTACGTCCCTCTAAGGACCTAGTCCCCTGCCAGGTGTATCTGTTCTTGAGTATTTGTAGGAGCGCAGATTTGGATGGTTATATATGTCTCGTGGATGTCTTCTTTTCGAGCCCCATGATTGTTAGCTGGTATTCCTATATTGTGTTTATTGCGTTGTACTTTTCCATTCGAGTTGGTAGTGGATTTGTTTTCATCCAACTATCATCCTTAGATACTTATGTTGAGATCTAGTTTCATAGATATAGGTTATTTATTTCTATATGATTTTGGTAGATGAGATTTTGATTATATCCTGTGACTTGTGACATATGTTATACCACTTGTGAATTTGATATTCATATTACAGCATACGTATGGATTTGGTTTCCATATATTAGAGTTGCCATATCCATGCGGCTGGCATGCTTACGTGTCCTAGTCCTACATATTTTTGGGACTGGGGCATGATATATTTTTGTGGTGGCCCATGCAGGTCGAGAGCATATTGTCTCGGTTACGTTACTGTACCGGGCAAGCCTGCACCTAGGACTAGAGTATAGGATCTCATCCACAATTGACTATGATTCATCTTCCTCCTATCTGTTCTATTTGAGCAATTGTATCATGCTTGATTCCTGTACTTCCCTAATAGTTCTTTGAGTATAGCCTTCTGCTAGAATATAGGAACCCCTGTTATTAGAATAATAATTAGGGTAGCACACCTATTAAGAATACAACGAGAATATAGGCACACCCCTAAGTTTAGAATATCTAGTGAACCCTAGAATTTCTTATCTCTAGAATTGGTTTAACATTACCCCCTAATTTATTATGAAGACTTGAGAGTAGTATAGACACTATTAGAGTCAGTTAGAAATTTAACCATATTGTTTGACCCTAGTATTGAGGGACCACTAGAAATCCAAGGTCGAATATTAGGACCAACCCTAACTTTTGTAGTGAGATAGTAATATTAGAACTATAAATTTAGATTCTTATCTTATTATTAGTAGACAGCACCTTAGGAAGCCTAGAGGAAAGTAATCAAATACTTTTTCTTGATCATACCTCGAACATAGAAACTAGCATCTTCCCTTAGAAAACTATGCCATTATCTATAGTCTTTCTATTTTTTTATTTATGACTCGTTCCTCTGAACCCTTAGCGCTCACTATTAGTGAGACGACTAAATTTCTTTTTTTTATCTTTCAACTCGTGCCACCTGACACTTCTGATTGTAGACCGAGAGATTTTATTCCATGTTAGGATATATAGCCTGCTAGAATTATAGTTGTAATCTTGAAAATTTTAAATTATGTGCTTAGTAGTCAGAACTTGATGGTTTAAGCTATTCTTGTAGACTGAGACCTGGTGCTTATCCCTTAGTTTTAAATTGCGTAACATGTACCCCTAACTCGATACGAGTTATATCCCTTTCCCTTGAGGCCAGTAACTGTTCCATTCTTACTATTGACACTCGTACTAAGACTAAGACTTAGGACGGCCATGACCTATGTAATGTAAGAGGATACCCTAATAAGTACCAAGACCCCCTTCTCGTGGACCTTAACAGGAGTTTCTACGGTACCCTTAAGGCAATTACAGTACTAGTTATTGTTATAAGTTGGGTAGTATACCTCACAACCTAGTATCACTTAGTCTTTTGACCTATTATTGAAGTGTAGCTGAATGACATTAACTGTGTGCTAGCATAAGAAGATAATGTTTCATCAGACTGTAAAGCTTAGAAGCCCATACCCCTACTTTATCGACTATTGACTTAGACAAGGAATTAGTATGACAACTGTAGAGATTATGGAGTCTTATCTTTTGTGAACTTGAATTGTTATGTACCTTCTTTCATCATAATCCAGCGTATTTATGTTTGTTGTACTACCTTGACTTATGATGTTATTATAGCCTAGTTTTTGTAATCTTATTCTTTTATCGAGCTTGCTCATGGCATATGTATTATTGGGTGCACACAATGATACAATTGCCTAATCAGAATCGGTGTATTAAGGTCTAGCTAACCTTAGTGCGCTTGGTTCGCTCTTCGTATGACTACTTTACGTGGATTGAGATATATGGTAGTAGACGGATATACTTGCCCCTAGACATGTCTGATATATCGTATCGGTTACATGACTGTACTGATACGAGCATGTAAATAGGAAATTACCAAAAATAGAATTTTAATCCACAACTGTCCTGACAACTCTCTTTTTGAATTATTTAATCTCTTTGAACCTCGTACTTGTATTCTATCACCTTCACCTTGAATTCTTTATTATTGTTCTCCGTATTCCCTTATTTCGAAAAGATGAAACCTCGTGCTGGTATAAGTTGACACTGATAGTACTAGATATACCCTATAAGGCTAATCACATGACTTAGTGACTCTCTTTTATAATTAATTAAGGGCATATCATAGATGATATATTGGTGTTAAAACTTTAAGGATTGAATAACATGATTAAATAATTTGAGGAATAGTTTTCCTAGATGTATAGCCTTAGGAGATAGATGGTTAAATTTAAGTTCGATAGATTGTGAACCCCTCACCCAAAATTGGACCTACTTGGCTTAGGTAGTGAGACTAAGACTAGATTGAATCCAGTTAGAAATAGAACACAGAATTTTTATTTAATTTTGCAATAATTGTATCACTTAGTATACCTTACCGTACTTCGATAATTGGAGCACCACACTAGCCAATGCCTTCTTACAAATTTCATACCCTTTTCCTAGACGTGTCCATCATCCAATTCTTATCTTTGTGCAATTTTCTAATTGTTGGGCGCTTTTATGCAAAAGAGCATTTAGGTGTTCACACCATTGGACATGACACATGAAGAAACCTATTTTTCGCTCATGTGGATTTTTCCAAGATTTTTTGGGATGTGCAACGCGCAACATCGCCCACTCCTTTAAACCTAGCCTTGCATTTTAAATAATGCAAATCTTATACCACCTTTGACTTTCTACCACGGCTTAGTTTTAATTTCGAGGACAAAATTTTTATAAGTTGGCTAGAATGTAAAACCCCAAATCCTAAAAATCGTATTAAGCTATTTTTTATTAATTATTAATTGAATTGTAGTAACTAGTGGCTAATTAGGAGAAATAGATTTTTAATAATTTTTATTTTAGGTGTTGGGGCACTTAGAGGATTTATGGGACCATTAAAAAAATTTCGGAATTTATTTCATGTAGGAAATCCCTTGAGCAGTTGCTAGCTTAATGATGTGCATAATATAATCTGGAATTTTTCTATGAGTATATATATATATATATATATATATATATATATATATATATATATATATATATATATATATATATATATATGCATGTATATATTTAAATAGAAAAAGAAAAGATTAAGAAAAGAAAAGAAAATAATATAAACTAATAATAATATTATTAATAACTATTCCTTACTACTACCAACTATTGGTCATTTATCCAGCAAATTTATTAGCTACCAATTCCCAGCAAAACCGAACCACATACCCTCTTTACTAATAAAAAAAACCATTACTTAACAACTAAACCACTATTACTTAACCAATTCCTATGCTCCTAAGTCTTCCAAGCAACAGCCGCTGGCCCCTTACTCCTAGCAACCAATTCCAACACCAGCGCCCCATCCTAGCCATTGTGACCGCAGCCCATGCAAACTAACCAATTAGCAAACTTAGCAAAATCGAATACCACCGCCAAGACCCGCCCACAGTTGACCCGCGGCTTGCAATACCAACCTCCTCTCTCTTCCATTAATATATATATATATATATATATATATATATATATATATATATATATATATATATATATATATATATATATCATTGTTTCATCTAAAACCCTAAACCTAATCATTCAGACTCTCCCTTTTCTCATCTAGACCTAGAGAGCGCTGCCACCGCAGCCGGAGAATCCCGCCAGGCCGTCCAAACCAATCCCGACGACCGCGACTCCGTGCACTGCAGATTTCCAAAGTGAGGTACCTGTGTTCCAGAGTTATTTTCCGTCGACTCGCTCAACCAAACGCCACCCCGTCTTCACGGGTATGCTCACCCCTTAACCCTCTTCCATATTTGTGTGTTAGTAGACTTCGAACAACGCGTAACCCTAGGCAAAAACAGCGCCAAAGTTGGCAGAAATAAACCAAATTCTGGGATCGCAGAAAACTGCGGTGACCACCCATGTTTCAGAGTTCGTATCTCCCACCACAGAGATCCGAATTCGATAATTCTTTTTGGTATGCGTAGACCACTTGACCTAGTTTAATTTCTGTAAAATAATCCTAGATTATTAACTTATGTAGACAGAATTAAATTCATTGGAAAATCCCACGAACATACTTTTCCAGATTTTTAAAAGTTGTGAAACAGAATGCGCCCCGCCAAACGGGACCGCTCCGCCATGTATCAAGTGTACCAAACGGTGCGTGCAGCATAACCGGACACGTAAAAGTTCGTAGAAACTGATTCGGATGCATGTGCACGCCGGAATCAGCCCGTATCCGCGAACAAACTCAGTGTCACAACTTTTGCGAAAGTCGTGCGTATTTTGTGCACGCTCGTCAGATTGCGACAAAACTTATGCCACTGGACTAGTGGTAACGCGCTGGTCCTGTGACCCAATTTTTTCGCAATTCTGAGACAGTTGACCAAGTCGCCAATTGGCGGGTCCTACGGTTGACTTTTTGGGCAAAATTATGTTCGGTCCATCAGAATCCATATTTGGACATACCGTTGGGTTCGTATTGACATCTAGAGTTTGTTTGATATATAATTTGTCCCATTTAGAGACTGTTACCCTTGGCATATTTTTTTGTGCAAAGTGGGCCATACGTGGACCCCACTTTTATCCGAAATTATCGTTTTGCCCCTGTGTCCAAATTGGACGAAATGGAAGTGCTTTCTAGCTATTTTGCTTATTCTAGGAACGTTGGTGATTTCTATTTCAGCATCCGGAGATATTTGTTCTGAGGCCATAGCTTCTGATCCTGTGTGCTTGACTTATGGACAGTACACCTTGCAGCTTTCTTACCAGGCAAGATACCTTGCCAAATTACTTACAGTATTTTGCATTCTTAGTACATTTCTATATATTTATTGCATCTCTGTTTATTTATTGCATGTGTAGTTCCTTTCAGTCATTACTATATATTAGATATGTTGACACACACTTGACACTTCGTATCAAGAGAGGACAATCATTAGACGTATGGGCTTTTTAATCACTCTGGTAAATCGTAGTATATAGCTCGCACTATGGTGGTCGTATCCGATGGTCACTACCCCCGAGGTATGTCGATTGATGGAGTCCGAGGGTCGCTACCTCCGAGTTATGTCGGCTGATGATGTCCACTGACAAGTGTGTGAGTGTGAGATTTAGATCGAGTAGCCTACCCTTGCCCATACGTCGAAAAGTTGTCCTCATTTGCATTCATATAGACTGTCTGGTACAGCGAACTTATTTATTTTCAAATAATATGCATGTTTACTGTATTCAAATTGGCTTGCTGTTCTGTATCTTGTTACGTCCCTCTGAGGACCTGGTCCCCTGCCAGGTGTATCTGTTCTTTTGTATTTGCAGGAGCGCAGATTTGGATGGTTATATATATCTCGTGGATGTCTTCTCTCCGAGCCCCATGATTGTTAGCTGGTATTCCTATATTGTGTTTATTGCGTTGTACTTTTCCATTCGAGTTGGTAGTGGATTTGTTTCCATCCAACTATCATCCTTAGATACTTATGTTGAGATCTAGTTTCATAGATACTGGTTAGTTATTTCTATGATTTTGGTGGATGAAATTTAGATTATATCCTGTGACTTGTGACATATGTTATACCACTTATGGATTTGATATTCATATTACAGCGTACGTATGGATTTGGTTTCCATATATTGGAGTTGCCATATCCATGCGGCTGACATGCTTACGTGTCCTAGTCCTACGTATTTTTGGGACTGGGGCGTGACAACAACCACGAGATTTGATCCGAAGTCTCGCAACTTTACAGCAAGAGAGAGAGAGAGAGAAAGAGAGAGAAAACTTATTGAGCCAAGCTCTTTATAACTCTTGTAGACTTCTAGACCGAGACCACACTTGGCACTTAGAAGGCTAGGGAGTTGCTCTTGGAGATGGGAAAGTTGAGGTTCAGTAGTATTTTTTCACTAGTGGATTAAAAGTAGTAAAGGTTGGATGATTTGAAATGTAGGAATTTTAATACT
Organism: Iris macrosiphon; assembly: GCA_036927795.1. NCBI lineage: Eukaryota > Viridiplantae > Streptophyta > Magnoliopsida > Asparagales > Iridaceae > Iris > Iris macrosiphon. The sequence continues at coordinate 116,011,001 of JAYESA010000013.1, forward strand.
ATTTATAGGGTATTGGCAAACAAAATTCGACCAGAGTTCGGGTAGGTTTTAATTCAAATTTTTTGAAAGTTCGGCCAAGAAATCAAGGGTGTAATAACTGAGTTGCTTTTATTCTATATAGGTGACCGAGTTCGGTCCGAATTTGGCATAAATTTGGTCTGAGTTCGGTTACCTAGGTTCAAGATTTTATTTGAGTAGACATTGGGTTATGCCAGTGCGACTCAATATACATAAGTCCTATACTCAAATAAAGTAAAAATTATATTTGAATGATGCAGTACAATCAGAATTTGTAGCAGCAGTATTGAGTCTCCAGATTATAATATATCGATACATGGTTTGGTTAACTATCAAAATTAAGTTGACTTAGACCAGATATTCTAACAATCTTCCCTATTTTGATAATCGACAAACTATGAATGATACTGTAAGTCTTTGAGTGTGCAAGGCTCCCCCGTAATTTAAGGAGCAATTTGATACACTGAAGTCAACATCTAAGTCTGAGTCAAGTATCATCTTCTTTCCAAATATCTTTTTATTATTTTCCCAATACAGTATCATGATATTCTTCTCCCCCATTATCATTTGATCAAAATGGCGTGCTCCCCCAAAATTGGTGAGATATTATGTATGACAAGAAAATAAGAGAGTGAAACATATATAGAATAACAATAAGAAGAAGAACCAACAGTTAATGTAAAATAGTTAAATCCATTGCTTTTATTAAACAATAGTTCTCAAAAAAAATCATACAATAAAGTTGTGTACTAGAAAAATCATAGTAGATCAATCAAACTAAGCCTAAAATATTTATGGGATAGCGTTCGTCTGAAGAGTGTTGCCAAGGGCTTGAGTCTGAAGAGTGTGGTGGTGATCAAAAATATGGTACCATTTGTCTTCTTTATGGGATAGTGTAACCTCTGTATCCTGAAATTCTTGCTTAAATATTGTTATTAGGTTAATTTGGGACTATTGGAATTTTTTCATAATTTTTGGTTAATTAAAAACTAGTAACAGTAATTTTTTAGGGCTTTCAAGAATTTATTTTAGTGAAAAATATAATTAAAAATATTCCAAACTTTTATTTTAGGTTCTAAATAATCAAATATATTTTCTAAATTTTTCTGAAATTTTTTTGAGTATTTTTAGTATTTATTGGGAGTTGTTTAGGCTAATAACTAATTTTTTAGGACTTCTATAATTTATTGTGCAAGCCCAGGAATATAGAATAGACCCACATAATTTTTTAGTGTTTATAATATTATTATATATTTTTTGAAATTATTTCAGAATTTTGGAATAATTTTAATATTTATTTTTAGTTAAATAGGTAAAACTAATTTTTAGAGCTTCTATTAATTATAGTAGTAAATCTATGAACATAAAACTATCCCAAGTATTTTTATAGGGTTTGGAGATTCAAAATATATTTTTGGTAATTTTTCTAGATTTTTATTATTAATTTTAGAATTTATTTTGAGTTATTTAGATTTAAAATGACTTAAATAATATTTTGATAAAGGCAAATCAAAAACAAATAATTTAAACAAACCACCCAACCTGATTCTGACAAATGTCCAGCCCATCCCTTTTCATTCAGCCGCATACCACCCTATATATATATATTATAATAACCTTAATTATTCGATTAATTTTAGAGAGAGAGAAGGGGTTGGGGGATTATCATCTAGGGTTCTTCGATCTTCCATAAGCCATTACTCATAGCTCCAGACACCAAACGTAGTCCAGTTTCTTGCATTAGAACTATATTGAGGTTAGTTTTCTGAATATATAAATTATTTCACAAAATTCTGAATATTAAAATCTGGAAAATTTATAGAGCACATCATGTCCAAAAATAGACGCATCTCAGTGTTTTTGCAATTTTGGGAGAACCAGGAACCATAATCATGAACCATTTAAAGTTTCGAAAAGCTAATGTCTACATCATTGATATATATTTTTCCTAGAATTTATTCAAAATATTTCTATGTTATTAATTCTGTAGAACTTCTAGGTTAGCAATCAACCATCGTTGCATAATATAATTTTGTATGTGCAATAATTTCCAAATAAGATCCGGATGAGCCATAAATTTTAGCATGTTTGTGATGTTGAAATCTACAGAAAACCATGCATGAAAGTCGAGTTTGCATTGGTTGACTTTTTGGTCAACAGATCGCTTCGATTTGCGTGTCATGAGTCCTTTGGACAAAATTTAGGAATTAATCTAAAAATCAGAGTAATAAGATTAAAATAAGATTTTAAAGTAATTTTTCTAGAATTAAATAAATTAAATAAAATATCTTTTGACATGGTAAATTCGTAATACATAGGCTATTTGGACTTTAACTTGGATTTTGACTCGTATCAGCTAAGGACCACAGGCGAGTACATTATCTAATAGTTTCCATTATTTAATATTTTTTATGATACATGTTTATAGTATTATTTTACCTAATTTCTGACACGATGGATTCACGGATTGGTATTGTATGGATTTATTTTCGTGAGACACGTATTTTCAGGCCCATTGACTTTTTTCTGGACTAATGAATTACTAGACTAATGTATTTTCTGGCTTGTTGACATCTTCTGGACTATTGAGATTATTCATGTCTGGACTTGGATCCATGAGTACTTGTCGGACGAGAAAATACCTAGGAGATGTGTGAACATTCCCTTTTCATCCCATGGTCTTTCTGAAAAAATAGCAGTCACACACGACACATGTGGTTTGCCGGATATTACCCCCTAGCCGTTCATATGTCAACTTGTATTTTAAAACACTAGTTAGATGTAGTCATTCTATATTCTATACTTGTTGATTGTACACTTGCATGACAGGTTTCCTAGTTCACATATCTGTCTGTCTATACATGCTTCTATGTTCTTCTTTCTTGTCTTTCATTATTTCTTTATTTAACTGTCCTCTATAATGTACAATATTCTATTATTATATACTTATCAAATATTTCATAACTATTAACTATTCATAGTACTTGTCAATTAACTGGAATTGCTATTGGATTGTACTCGTTCTATCTTGACTGGGTAAACATTTGTAGGTGACTTGCTATCTTCTTCATTGGATTTTGTTGGAGATCGAGATACTTTTGGAGGCCAATATTAGAATTTATATATTATAGCAACTTCTTTGGATTTGATGTTTAGTGGGTTTGTTCCCGAGTTATGATATAATTATAAATTAAGAATCTTGTAAAACTATGTAAATGTTGTGAATGAGCAATAGATTTGAATTTGTGATTAAATATTATCTATTTGGATTGATGGACCCATGTTATCATAGATAACGTACTACCGCCGATGCTGCAGTGTAGGCTGGACTTGGCCACGTACTCGCATCTGAAAAGCGGGTGTGGGTCGTAACAAGTTTTTATGGTGGCCGTGTGAACTCGTGGTAGTACTTAAGTTAGTCGTACTACTGCGATCCTGCGACTAGTAATAAGATTTTAGGAGAAAGTGCTCATTCACAACTTAGGATTAATTTAAATTTAGGAGTATGACTAGGACTAGGTATACAATAGGAAGGCCTTATTTCAATTTTATTGCTTGGGTAGTTGATTTGTTACAAAGGATACGTGATTAAGGTAGGTATAAATGTTAAATTTTGAGGTAAACTCTAGTAGATGAATTTGAGAAAATTAAGTGTTATATATTATGGTATTTTGATAAGTAGGAGTGACCAAAGGTGGGGTAGAATTCTCGATTGGTGAACTATTTCTTTGGGGTTAATCAATTATTGAAGATAAGAATTATTATTATTATTTTGTGCTCTGAGGTTTAAATTTCTATCTAGTTTGATGATTATAATTTTTTTGCTAAAATAAAGTTAAATTATTGTTTTAGAAAAAAAAATAGTTTTCAACGTGAATGATAATAAAGATAAGAAGTTGAAAATTTATTGAATTTTAGATTTTTGTAGATTATTATAGTGAATTTAAGTTTAATTTTGAAGAATTTAAATTTTAAAGATTTGATTTAAAATTTTAGAGTATTGGTTATTTAATTTATGATTTTGAGGAATTTAAAAGGATTAACCTTAAAGCTATTGGCATACAAGATGTGGATTTAAACTTTATATTTTGTAAATTTGAAATTAAATTTCAAGTTTTCAGAATTCTGAGGAGTTAAGATTTTATGGATTTGAAATTTTTTTTTAGGATTAAAAACCAATTCTAAAATATAGTCATAGTTATAAAGATTTTCTGGAAGTGATTAAAATTTTATTTTATTAATTAAATTTTTAATTTTTTTAGGAAAATATGATATATTTATTTAATTTTTTGAAGAGTTAAAATTTGAGGATTTTATTTTAAAGATAAAATTATACGGTGGGTAGAAGTTATCATATTTGATTATTGAAAAAAAAATTGTGGATAATGTTGAAAGTTCTTGAAATTGTAGATAATCTTGAAAGTTTTGTGATATAATTCGAGGAATTCAAGCATAATATTGAGAATTTGAGTGTTAGGAGTTTAATATAATATTGAGATTTGGTTTATGGGTTGAGTTAGACCAAAAGAATAACAATACAAAGATTGATTTTATAACTTGTTAAATTCGACTTTTAAGGACTTAATTTGAATTCAAAATTTTAAATTTTTTTGAGAGAGATGATTGATGTTGTAGATTTGGAATTCAAATTTTTAGGATGAGACTTTAAATTTTTTTAAATTTATTCATGAAATATATATTAGTAGGATTTACTTTGAAGATTAGATTTAACTTTTAAATTTTTAGGATTGAATCATTCATCGATATTCTAATGATGATCATTAATTTAAATATCAAGAAATCATACGCATAATAGAAGTGAGGATAAAATAAATTATGGCTATGGGGACAAATCAAATTACTGTGAGAAATGACTACAATATGATATTCCAATTTTTAAGGATGGAATTAAAAAAAAAAATTAACTTCAAGATTGGATTTAATTTTTAAAGTTTGGATATGAGATTAAAATTGAAGGATTTAATTATTAAATTTTTGAAGACAGTTATATATGAGATTTAAATTTTAAGAAAATATTGTTAGATTGTATTTAAGAGTTATGACTTGTGAATCTGATTTAAGAGAAAATTCTATTAGATTTTAAATTTTGAAGATAAATTCAAATTTCGAATATTTACTTTAAAATTTTAAGTTGTGAGGATGAAGTTAATTTTTAAGTACTTTGTTAAATAACAATAGTAGTTTGACTTCATGATTATATTGCTTAAATTTTGATGGTAACAGAAAAAAAAATTATTAAGGATTTTAAATTTTGAGGATAAATATTAATTTAAATAAAGAATTGAGAATTTAATATGACAGAATTGACGATTTTGTTAAATCATAGATTTTTATGAAGATTATGATATGATTGAATTTTGTATTAAATTTTGAGAAATTTAAGAAGATTATCATTATATTTATTTGACTACAAGATATAAATATAAAATTTATATTTTGAATGTTGTATATGAAGATTTCGTAAGTATTATATTGTTTGAGTATTGTGTGAAAAAGAATCGAGGAGTAAGATCGTTAATGGATTAGTGTTTGAATTCAGATTTTTAGGATGAGATTTTTAAATTTTTTAAATATGCATTGATTGGATTTCAATTAGAGGATTGGATATTAATTTTTTGAGTATTTAGTTATTAACTTAAAATTTTGGAGGAGATTGTGATAAGAATGGAATTTGATTTTAAATTTGAAGATTTTTAGGAATATAATATTTATAGAATTTTGAAAAATTTGTGAAATAACAATTTGGATTTACTTCATGATTATATGGTTTGATGAATTTAAATTTTGTTGGTTATAAAAAAATTGAGTATTTTAAATTTTGAGAATAAAATTTATTTTTGGTGGATAGACTTGTAACCTTCGTATCTTGAAATTCTTGCTTAAATTTTGTTATTAGGTTAATTTTGGACTATTGGAATTTTTTCACAATTTTTGGTTAATTAAAAACTAGTAACAGTAATTTTCTAGGACGTTCAAGAATTTATTTTTGTGACAAACATAATTAAAAATATCCCAAACTTTTATTTTAGGTTCTAAATAATCAAATATATTTTTTTATTTTTTTGAGAATTTTTTGAGTATTTTTAGTATTTATTTGAAGTTATTTAGGCTAATTACTAATATTTTAGGACTTCTATAATTTATTGTGCAATCTCAAAAATATAGAATGTACCCACATAATTTTCTAGAATTTTTAATATTATTATATATTTTCTGAAATTATTTCTGAATTTTTGGAATAATTTTAATATTTATTTTTAGTAAAATATGTAAAACTAATTTTTAGAGCTTCTAGTAATTATAGTAGGAAACCTATGAACATAAAACTATCCCAAGTATTTTTCTAAGGTTTAGGGGTTCAAATTATATTTTCGATAATTTTTACATATTTGTATTATTATTTTTAATATTTACTTTGAGTTATTTAGATTTAAAATAACTTAAATAATATTTTGATAAAGGCAAATCAAAAATAAATTATTTAAATAAATCACCCAACCAAATTCTGACACGTGTCCAGCCTATCTCTTTTCATTCAGCTGCTTACCACCCTATATATATATATATATATATATATATATATATATATATATATATATATATATATTATAATAACCTTAATTATCCGATTAATTTTAGAAAAGAGAAGGGGTTGGGGGATTATCATCTAGGGTTCTTCGATATTCCAGAAGTCATTACTCATAGCACTGGACTCCAAACGCGCCCAATTTCTTACATTAGAATTGTATTGAGGTTAGTTTTCTGAATATATAAATTGTTTCACGAAATTATGAATATTAAATTCTGAAAAATTCGTAGAGCACAACATATCCGAAAATAGATGTGTCTCGGTATTTTTGCGATTTTGGGAGAACCAGGAATCAGAATCATGAACCGTTTGAAGTTTCAGAAAGCTAATGTCAAGGTAATTGACATATGTTTTTCCTAGAATTTTATACGAAATATTTTTGTGCTGTTAATTCTATAGAACTTCTAGGTTAGCAATCAACCACTGTTGGACAATATAATTTTGTGTGTGCAATAATTTTCAAATAAATTTGAATCCGGATGAGCCATAAATTCTAACATGTTTATAATGCTAAAATATATAGGAAACCATGTATGAAAGTTGAGTTTGCATTGGTTGACTTTTCGGTCAACAGATCGCCTCGAATTGCGTACTATGAGTCTCGAGTGGATAAAATTCAGTTCCTTTGGACAAAATTTAAGAATTAATCTAAAAATCAGAATAATAAGATTAAAATAGGATTTTAGAGTATTTTTTCTAGAATTAAATAAATTAAATAAAATATCTTTTGACATGGTAAATTCGTAATACATAGGCTATTTGGACTTTGACTTGGATTTTGACTCGTACCAGCTAAGGACCACAAACGAGTACATTATCTGATAGTTTCCATTATTTGATATTTTTTATGATACATGTTTATAGTATTTTTTACCAGATTCCTGACAGGATTGAGTCACGGATTGGTATTGTATGATTTTATTTTCGTGAGACACGTATTTTCAGGCCTGTTGACTTTTTTCTGGACTAATAATTACTAGACTAATGAATTACTAGACTAATGTATTTTCTGGCTTGTTGACATCTTCTGGACTATTGAGATTATTCGTGTCTAGACTTGGATCCATGAGTACTTGTCGGGCGAGAAAATACCTAGGAGGCGTGTGAACATTCCCTTTCCATCCCATGGTCTTTCTGAAATAATAGCAGCTACACACGACATATGTGGTTTGCCGGATATTATCTCCTAGCCGTTCACATGTCAACTTGGTTTTTCAAAATACTAGTTAGATGCAGTCATTATGGATTAATCTATACTTGCTGATTGTACACTTGCATGACAGGTTTCCTAGTTCACATATATGTCTGTCTATACATGCTTCTATGTTCTTCTTTCTTGTCTTTCATTATTTCTTTATTTAACTATTCCTCTATGATATACCATATTCCATTATTATATGCTCATCAAGTATTTCATAACTATTAATTGTTCATAGTACTTGTCAATTAACTAGAACTGTTATTGGATTGTACTCGTTCTATCCTGACTGGGTAAACATTTTTAGGTGACTTGCTATCTTGCTCATTGGATTTTGTTGGAGATCGAGATACTTTTGGAGGCCAATATTAGAATTTATACAGTATAGCAACTTCTTTGGATTTGATGTTTAGCGGGTTTGTTGCCGAGTTATGATTAATTATAAATTAAGAATCTTATAAAATATGTAAATATTGTGAATGAGCAATAGATTTGAATTTGCGATTAAATATTATCTATTTGGATTGATGGACCCTTGTTATCATAGACAGCGTACTACCGTCGATGCTGCAGCATAGGCTGGACTTGGCCACGTACTCCCATCCGAAAAGCGGGTACGGGTCGTGATAGAGAGATCTCGCAATACAGTGAAGATAGATTCTAAAGTTTGTGGTGGCTCAGCAGCAGTAGGAAAGGAATCAGCAGGATGTGTGTTGGAGTTGAAGGACGATTTATAAGTAGAAGTAAAGATGGCTCAATCCTATGAACTCTATTAAGGGATAAAGGTTCATCGAGATGTGGGCAAGTATCCAAAGGAATGCCAAAGTAGCTAAAAATGGTTGGCAAGTACATGGCATAAAGTAGTGGACGTTATTTCTTGCGATATTGAACGATTTAAGAGAAGATAGTTTGAGGAACATTAAAATGAATGGCCTCATTAAAATGAATGGAGAAATACAGATGGTATAAAGCTGATATTTCTAAGTAAGAGACGTCATCATAGTACATCTTCTTAGGTAGAAACGTAGAAAAGATAATCCGGTACATTTCAAAGAAGTGACAATTTAGATAGCGAGCATGAAATTTGATAGGTGGACATTCATAAGGGGCATAAATGATGTTTGAAAGAATCTAGAGTTAAGTCATGTTCAAATTGAACTTATGTGATGTTGACGATAGGTCTACCTTCATCAGGAATGCGTAAGATTTTACCCAAGTCATTCGCATCAAATTCAATATGAATACCGCACACTCTAGAAGTGATAGTATCATTTTCATATGCTAAGTTGCAATAGTTCACATTTGGATAACATTGAGAAAAATACGGGAACGGGCTGCAACAAATTCTTTAAGTTGGCATTTTTAAAGAATATGTAGATAGTCATTATAGTGGAGAAAATCAATAGGATGGCTGGAACAGATAGTTCTTTTGGAGAAATCATTAAACCAATCAATAGAGTTTTCTAGGTTTATAAAGACAAAACCATCAAATTCTTCGATGTTTGGCATCATGGGACAGAAGAGAGAATCATAAAAGGGTTCTAACTTTCTTTTAGGAGCCATAAAAAAGGTTTTAGGAGAGAATAGGAGAAAAAACTAGGCTTTTTGTTTGTGGAGGAGGTAGTTTTTCGTTGGTCTGAAAGTTTAACCATGAAAAGTTGTATAAATATACCAGCAAAAACCTTAATTAGGAAGATATTAAATGACGAAAATATTATGGAATAATGCTAATCGAGTTTGGTCCGAGTTCGGTCTGAATTATGTTTCCATTTTTGTCCAGAATCATAATACAACTTTAATCAATATTTTGTCTTTCTTGACTTGATATAAATATAGAATAATAAGTGCTAAATAGGCTTTATTATGTCATAAGTTTTCAAGGGGTAGATCATAGCAGCTGTAAGGGCCCGATCCCACCTAGCGGTGGTCCGAAGATACTTATATACCGTGTCGCTTAAGGTTATTTACACCTTGTTAACAGAAGGGCACTTTCGGCTTGTATCCAAGATTTATCAAACTTTGAATAACTTAGAATGAATAAGAATTTAAAGCATCTTATAATTTTTATATTTTATTAGAATCTAAAAGGCCTAATTCTCGACAGATAAAGTTGAAATGGTCTTCATCTAAAGTTTTAGTAAAGATGTCTATTAATTGATGTTTCGTGTCCATATATTCTAAACAAATGTCTCTGTGTTGTTGATGATCTCTTAAAAAATGAGGTCTGATTTCTATGTGCTTAGTGCATGAATGGCATATTGGATTTTTGGTGAGTTAATAGTGTTAATGTTATCACAGAGAATAGAAATATTCTTGTAGTACAGATTGAAGTCTTCTAGGGTTTGTTCATCCACAAAATTTATGCACAATAACGGCCTACAATGATATACTTAGCCTCAGTTGTTGATAATGCACCAAAATTTTGCTTCTTGTTAAACCAGGAGACTAGAGACTTTTCTAGGAAATGACACGTGCCGCTGGTGCTTTTTCGATCGACTTTGCATCCAGCAAAATCAGTATCTGAATAACCAATAAGGTCAAAGGATATCACTCCCCATTCCCAAAATACATAATTTGGGATATATTTATTTCTTGCTTGTATTTATTTTTGCTTAGAGTATTTCTTGCTCACAAGAGCATTAGGTTGCATGCATGGAGACTAGACCCATTCTTTGGTTTAGCATGGTTCATGGTTTAATTGTGGGTTAGTTTATTTATGAATTTGAACCCATGGTCTAAACCATAAATCCAAGCTATATAAGCTAACTTGTTTCTCTCTCTCTTCCCTCATTCTTCATTTTCCCCTCTTTCTTTCATTTCTTGGCAAGTACATGTTGCACTAGATGGAGAAACCTTTTTATTTTTGTTTCTTCTTCTTTCCTTGCATTTTTATTTGTCTATTCTATTCTTATAATGATTCTGGCCGCTTTTAATACTTTGAGTTCTCGATTTTGATGGATAGATTTGTTTAGATCTACTTTTCTAACTTAGGGTTTCAGGGGTTTCTTAAGTTTTTGGTGGTTTTGATCTACCAAAACATAGTATTTTCAAAAAGTAGTTTTTCGGAAGGATGAACCACTTTATTTCAAACGTTTTGGCTTTTGGTTCACTCAATTTGGAGTTAAAATATAAATTTTATGAAGAAAACAAATTTCAAATTTTGGAGCATTTTTGCCATGGCCAAACCTGCTGTTGGAGAAGATGAAGTCTTCATGCGGCTAACGATGTATGCGACTGAGAGTGCTATACGGCCTGAGAGGGTTATGCGGCCAGAGCTCTTACCGAATATTGACCAGCATGAGTCCATCTTGTTGGACACATGACTGTCATCGCACAAGTATCCTTGAACACTTGTGTTCACTCGCTAACGAATAAGAATTTTACTAAGTCCAAAATACTCCATGCGGCATCAAACCCCATGCGATACTGACACTTATGCGGCAAGCAGAGTATGTGACCACCATACTTGGACGCATGACTCTAAAATTGTGGCACATCTTTCTATGGTTTGGTATTTTTTTCCTGACACACTTTATGACACATCACATTTTATGTCATATCATACTTTATGTCACATCACTAACACTTTATTCATCGTTGCCTCATCACTTATCCCGAGGAGTAAACCTAGCCATGACTCTATGTGGCATGACTCCATGCGGCCTGACTTTTTATGTGGCCTTGATCCTTCTGCGCGCATACGACCCCTTGCACACATTTTATTGGACTAGTTTTGGTTGAATGTTCCTTTGGAATTTATGAGTTGTATGTGTGACTTTGATGACCACAAAAGTATTAGACCCATCTATGCATCATGACCTGACCACTTGTATATGTGTTGATACACTTACTATGTGCTATGTGTTCCTATATGCTAAGTGTTCCAACGCAATTATATTACATGTTCAAGCTACGGTGTACCTATGCGCTACGTGACATGTGATATGACTCAATCTCTATCATGGACATAAGGGTTAGTCAATGACCAAGTGTGGCAAGGATATGTTGATTGTTGCATCATGCTGGGTTGAATCCAAATTGAACTATCAAGTGACAAAGTGGATTCGTATCTAGCATGGTCGTACTATGATACGTCATATAAGGGGAATACCATATGACCACACCATAAGATTCTAGTTAACATAAGGGTTAACTAGGTAACTAAACTTGTAGAGAATCGGGAGGGAATGGAATCTCGAGATCGTACCTAACTAGCCACCTCCAGTCATCTGAATTGGGATATACAGGCTAGTCCCTATGGATATTGTTTAAATCCTTATTAGTGGATGGCAATAGCAGACTATTATATGATACTATGTGTTTTATGCGATCATAGCACGGTGGCCTTACGAGGGACCGGTGCATACTACTATGTGCTATACGGCAATTTGTGGCTCGGCTAACCCTGCTAGTATCTGGTTCGATCTGAGGATTCCTATATACATAATATCTCTAGGATAACCCAGACTCCATCTAGTAAGCCGTAAAAATGATTGGACGATTATGTAACTGAGCATATTTGTGTATTGTATCTGCTGTCAAATAGTCTAGGAACATGGACTGTCATGGTACGATGGTTTAACCCTTGTCCTTATTTAGTTGTAGGGTTACATTATTGTACCACAATAGGCTATGAACCGAAACTACGAGACAGGACTATATATATATATATATATATATATATATATATATATTATAACCTGGTTTTATTTTTGCATTCGTGCTTTCTTTGTGGTACTTACTATTTGGCATCTAGTCCCACTGGTTTTGCATGGCCAGGTTTAGAGCCAGCACCCGAGGATCAAGCGTACTTCTCCCTGAACAATGGCATGCACCAGGTGGATGGCCACTGAAGGAAATGAGTGGGTTTCTTCTTTCCTGCTCGTTATTTCATATTTTACTCTTTTTGGGTGTTTAGCCACCAGCACTTGTTAGCCGTGAATCTGGATATTTAGTTCCCTACATGATTATAATTAATCAGACTGGAGCTGATTATGGTTATGTACACTTATTACTCTGCCAGCCTTCTTATTTTTGCATACCTAGTTTCTTGACTGTTGTGGCAGGGCGTTTGGGATGCCTTACTTCCTTGTCATACGTTATATATTTATGGTTCTTATTTGACTGATTGAGATAATAGATGTTCTATGTAACCCTAAGTGACTTGCTTGTAGTATGCACCCCCTTGTCTAGTACAGTTGTGACCGTCGTATGACATTCTATACCTTGTACGGGAGAGCTGGCCATGCCTGTCTCCGTATTCCGGTACTGGGGTATGACAAGGTTTTAGTGGTGGCCCATGCTGGTCTGTGTTTTCAGACTTGTTGGGTGTTATGGTCATAGGAGTCTCAATCAAAAATTTATCCCCCTTGATATATTGCTTTATCTCCCTTGATACCTCCGCTTGAACTATTAAACTTCTTGCCTACTTGATCCTTCTCGTCTTGTTCTCGATAGTTCTTTTCCTTTTTCTTTAGGGCTTCTTCAGTTGCTGGAGCAGCAGGCATGGCAGGACAGGGTTCCTCTGAGCAACAACGGAAGGTAGCACATGTTCAGAGTCAAATTGGAATAGAGCCAAAAATTAAACAATCTGGCACAGTGGAACCAGAAATGGAACATATCGAGCAACCAGCCCCTGAAATACCCGTACCCCCAGCAGTACCAGCAGTACTAGTGGTACTTGACACCCCGGCATTGCTGGAGATCCTCCGGGAAATGATGGCTAGACATCAATACCAGATGGCGGTGTAACAATATCAGCAGTTTCAACAGCAAGAACAGAATATCTTGTTGAGTCAGGGTTTGCAGACGGCCCTGGAAAGAGGAGAAAGGACGGATTCGGGAGCATCGGTTAGATTTTGCCGACTTAATCCAAGGTATTTTGATGGCACGGAGGACGCCATTACAACAGATGCCTGGTTACAGGATATTGAGATTATTATGGCAGCAACAAGGGTTCCGGCTGATGAACAAGTCGATCAAGTATGATTGCAGCTTCAAGACCTTGCCCGTGATTGGTGGGCGTCAGTTGAGGTTGGCTTGAAGCATCCCATCTCTTGGGATAGTTTTAGGGCTCGATTCAAGGCTAAATGCTTTGGAGTCGTAGCACAATATGAGCTCCAACAGAGATTTATCGCTCTCAAGCATGCCGGTAAAATAGTGGATGGATATGCAGTCGAGTTTTGTAGGCTGAGTAGATTGGCTACAACGTCTCCCTTTGCCTGCTATTTATAGGCGTTGGAGGCCCTATGGTGGCTACAGAGTCGGATAGAGCAATGAGGTTCGAGCAAGGTCTTCATCAGTATATCTTACAACTGGTATAGGGGCACGACTACCAGACTTATGAAGAGGTACTGATAGTAGCTCGGAGGCACGAGCTTACCATGCAAAGGTTATCGGCAAGGACAGGAGGCCAGAAGAGGTCTCATGCTCATAGTGAAGGAGGAGGTGGAGGAGTACCTCGGATGTCAGCACTATCACCTAGAGTTTGCATCTATGGTACAGCACCGAGGAGGGCGGCAGTTTTAACGGTGACAGTACCAGCTCGACAGCAACCGAGACAACAACAACAACAGCGCCAGGGAGCACCAATGGGTTGCCCTTACTGTGGCAAGGGTGGCCATACTAGATATCTGTGTAGGGCAGCCAATGGGTTATGTATGGGGTGTGGCAGTCTAGATCACCAGATTACCAATTGTCCGATGATGCAGAGGCCAGAAGGGCCAGTCCAACAGTTACCAGTACTGCCAGCACCAGGGGCATTCCAGCAGAGAGGGCTAGCAATAGTAGTAAGTCCATTAGCTAAATGTATGTTACTGACGTAAGATGAGATGTACCAGCAGCAGCAGAACCAGCAGCAGGGCCAACAAAGGACAAAACAACATCACCAAGGAAGACAGAAGCGAGGAGCACAACAGGGCCAAGGACAGGCATTCACCTTCTCTTTGGGTGAGGCTTTAGCATCGGGCGACGTGGTGGCAGGTAATATTTCTGCCGCATCCTTTCCTGTTGTAGCTTTGTTTGATTCAGGCGTATCTCATTCATTTGTATCTACACGATTCATGACACATATTAGATTGGAGTTCTAGGCATTGCCAGAGAGGTTGAATATACTCACTGGTAATAGGCTCATAGGAGTTAATAGAATATGTATAGCGTGTCCGGTCATAGTGCACTAGCGTTCACTACCAGCACAGTTGATCGAGTTTCCTATGAGTAAATTTGACAATATCTTAGGCATGGATTGGCTGAGAGACAGTCATGCTATGATAGATTGCCATAAGGGTAAGGTATTATTTAGTATCCCGGGCACGGAAGGTTTTACCTTTGACAGATCTATGGAAGACCAACATAAAAAGAGGATCGCAGTGACATCGTTAGTAGAAGAACAACTCTCTTAGATAGTTAAGGAGTTCTTAGACGTCTTCCCGGAAGAACCATCAGGGTTACCCTCTGTAAGAGACGTTGAGTTTGTATAGAATTGATCCCTGGAGTAGGGCCAATATCTTTTAAAGTTTACCAAATGGCACCATCAGAGCTAGACATATTATACCAACATATAGAGGAACTGAAGTCAAAAAAGTATATTCGAACCAGTGGATAAACTTGGGGAGCACCAATGGTTCTGGTGAAGAAGAAGGATGGATCATTACGGTTATGTATCGACTACAAACAGATGAATGTTGTAACAGTGAAGAACAAGTATCCATTACCAAGGATCGATGATTTGTTTGATCAGCTAAGTAAAGCCAAGGTTTTCTCAAGATCGATCTTCGATCAGGGTATCATCAAGTAAGAGTTCGAGAGCAAGACATACCCAAGACAGAATTTAGGTCATGATATGGGCACTACGAATTCTTAGTTATGTCATTCGGACTGACTAATGCTCCAACGATATTTATGGATTTGATGAACCGCATTTTTATGACATACCTAGATCAGTTCATGGTAGTTTTCATAGACAACATTCTTTTTTATTCCAGTAGAGAAGAGGAACATGAGGGGCATCTTCGGAAGGTCTTACAGATTCTAAGGGAATACCAGTTATACGCAAAGCTAAGCAAGTAGGATTTTTTGTTAGACCATGTGTCATTCTTAGGCCACATCATCACTGGAGCAGGAGTCACAGCAGATCTGAAGAAGGTTGAGGCTGTAGAGAGTTGGCCAGTTCCTAAAACAATAGCTGAAGTACGTAGTTTCTTGGGATTAGCGGGATACTACAGAAGGTTTATAGCAGACTTTGCAAGAATTTTAGCACCGCTGACTTGATTAACGTGCAAGAGGCTAAGTTCGACTGGTCAGCAGAGTGCCAAATATCATTTGAAGAATTGAAGAAGAGATTGATTATTGATTTCAGCTTTGATTCTCATGCTTCCAGTAGGTTCTGGAGGGTTTATAGGGTATTATTATGCATCAGGCAAAGGACTTGGGTGTGTATTGATGCAACACGGAAGAGGCATAGCTTATGCATCACGGCAGCTTCAAGATCACGAGAAAATTATACGACTCATGATTTAGAGTTGGCGGCAGTAGTATTTGCACTTATGCTATAGAGGTATTACTTGTATGGTGGTCGGGTAAAACTATTTATAGATCACAATAGCTTAAAATATGTATTCACCCAGAAGGACTTGAACATGAGGTAGAGGAGGTGGTTAGAATTGATAAAGGACTATGATGTAGAACTTCAGTACTATCCAGGCAAGACAAATATGGTAGCGGATGCTCTTAGCAGGAGAGGAGTATAATTATGTTGACATCGCTGCGGCATATCTTAGAATATCTTTGAGAATTAGGGATTGAGATAGTACTTCCACAAGACGTAGGAGTATTGGCTAGTTTACAGGTGCAATCTACCATTATAGAAAGGATTAAGGCAGCTACGGCAGAGGATCCGAAAGTTCAGAAGCTTCAGGCGGAATGTGAATCTGGTCTCAGGAAAGAGTTGAATATTCATGAAGATGGAACTCTTAGGTTCAGAAACAGTCCCTGTGTACCAAGTGAAGATATTCGGAAAGAAATAATAACCGAGGCACACAGTTCCCAGTATTCAATTCATCCAGTAGGTACCAAGATGTATTAAGACATCAAACAATATTTCTGGTTGAATAGGATGAAGAGAAAGATAGCACGATTCATTTTTCGGTGTCTGGTATGTCAGCAAGTAAAGGCCGATCAGCAAAGGCCAGCAGGATTATTGTAACCGCTTCCTATTTTAGAGTGGAAATAGGAATACATCACGATGGACTTTGTGACTAGCTTACCTAGATCCTCGACTGGTCATGATATAGTTTGGGTAATAGTAGATCGTCTCACAAAAGTATCTCAGTTTCTTCGCTTTCGAGTGGGACAATCCATAAAGCAGTTAGTGGAGATGTACATGCGACAGATAGTAAGACAGCACGACGTCCTAGTGAGTATCATATCATATCGAGACACTTGGTTTACTTTAAATTTTTGGAAGAGTTTGCACCAGAGTTTGGACACTAATTAAGATTTAGTACCGCTTACCACCCTCAGACAGATGGGCAATCAGAGAGAACCATCCAGACATTGGAGGATATGTTGTGAGCTTGTACTTTGGACTTTGGTGGG
This sequence comes from Iris macrosiphon, assembly GCA_036927795.1. Taxonomy (NCBI): domain Eukaryota; kingdom Viridiplantae; phylum Streptophyta; class Magnoliopsida; order Asparagales; family Iridaceae; genus Iris; species Iris macrosiphon. Next base: position 116,028,421 of record JAYESA010000013.1, read on the forward strand.
TCTACGAAAGATCACCTATATATCGTCGAGTTCTCGTACAACAACAGTTATCAGGCTAGCATCGAGATGGCACCCTTTGAACCGTTGTATGGGAGAAAGTGTAGGTCACCATTGGCATGGGATGACATTGGCGAGCGAAAGATTTTAGGCCCTGAAATGATCACGCAGACATTAGAAGTTGTCAAGCAAATCAGAAAGCAATTTCGGATTGCGCAAGATAGGTATCGACATTGGGAAGGTCAGCATCATCGGCCATTAGAGTTTTGTGTCGGCGACCACGTGTTCTTACGAATTTCTCCAACCCGTGGAGTCCTTAGATTCGAGATTCGCGGAAAGCTTAGTCCGTAATATATTGGTCTGTTTGATATTCTCGAGCGGGTAGGCGATGTTGCTTATCGTCTTGCCCTTTCACCTTCACTACATGAGGTGTACGATATATTTCATATATCTCAGTTACGTAGGTATATTCTGGATCCGAGTCATATCCTCGACCATTCTGAGCTAGTCGTTGGTACCGACTTGTCTTACGAGGAGAAGCCCGTATCCATTTTGGACTGAAGGGAGAAGGTGCTCAAGAATTGAACTATTCATCTTGTCCGAGTTACTTGGGGTCATCACCCTTTAAGAGAGTCGACGTAGGAGCACGAGGATGATATCCGGTCTCAGTATCCATACCTACTCGACTCGGAAGGTATATTTGTTCTTATGTCTTAGTATCTTGAATCTCGTGATTCGTTTATCCATGCTATGTGACACTATTTCTTCATATGCTTGAATTTGATTGCATGATCTTATAGTTAGCGTAGAGCTTGTTCTGATTTCTCTAGTTAATCTTGAGTTGGAATTCAAAGGACATAATTTTTCTAAGGAGCGTAGAGATGTCACTCCCGTTCCCGAAATACGTATTTTGGGATATATTTATTTCTTGCTTGTATTTATTTCTGCTTAGAGTATTTCTTGCTCACATGATCATTAGGTTGCATCCATGGAGACTAGACCCATTCTCTGGTATAGCAAGGTTCATGGTTTAATTGTGGGTTGGTTTATTCATGAATTTGAACCTATGGTTAAACCTCAAACCCTAGCTATGTAAGCTAACTTATTTCTCTCTCTTCACGTATTCTTCATTTTTCTTTCTTTTTTTATTTCTCGGCAAGTACGTCTTGTACTACATGGAGAAACCTTTTGATTTTCATTTCTTTCATGACTCCATGCGGCCTGACTTCTCATGCGACCTTTGATCCTTCTGCGCACATGCGACCCCTTGCACACATTTTATTGGACTAGTTTTGGTTGAATATTCCTTTGGACTTTATGTGTTGTATGTGTAACTTTGATGATCACAAAAGTATTAGACCCATCTATGCGTCATGACCCAACTACTTGTATCTGTGTTGATATACTTACTACATGTTATGTGTTACTACGTGCTAAGTCTTCCTACGCGATTATATTATATGTTCATCCTGCGGTGTAACTATGCGCTACGTGATATATTATATGACTCAATCTCCACCATGGACATAAGGTTAGTCAATGACCAAGCATGGCTAGGATCTGTTGATTGTTGCATCATGCTAGGGTGAATCCAAATTGAACTATCAAGTGACAAAGTAGATTTGTATCTAGCGTAGCCGTACTTTGGTACGTCTTATAAGGGAATACCATATGACCACGCCATGAGATTCCAGTTAACATTAGGGTTCACTTGACAACTAAACTTGTAGAGCATCGGGAGAGAATGGAATCTCGAGATCGTGCCTAACTAGCCACCCCCAATCGTCTTAATTGGGGTATGCAGGCTAGTGCCCATGGATATTATTTAAATCCTCAATTGTGGATGGCAATATCCGACTATTATATGATACTATGTCTTCTATACGATCTTTGCATGGTAGCCTTACGAGGGACTGGTGCATACTACTATGTGCTATGCAGCAATTTGTGGCTCGTCTAACCCTGCTAGTATCTGGTTCGATCTGATGACTCCTATATGCATAATATCTCTGGGATAACCCAGACTCCATCTAGTAAGCCATACAAGTGATTGGCCAATTACGTAAATGAGCGTGTTTGTGTATTGTATCTGCTGTCAAATAGTCTAGGGATATGGACTATCATGTTGTGATGGTTTAACCCTCGTCCTTGTTTAGTTGTAGGGTTAGATTGTTGTGCCACGATAGGCTATGAACCAAAACTGTGAGACAGGACTATATATATATATATATATATATATATATATATATATATATATATATATATATATATCATAACCTGATTTATTTCTGTATTCGTGCTTTCTTAGTAGTACTTGCTATTTGGGGGTCTAACCCTACTGGTTTTGCATAGCCAGGTTTAGAGTCAGTACCCGAGGATCAAGCATACTTTCCCCTGAACAATAGCGTGCACCAGGCGGATGGCCACTGAGGGAAACGAGCAGGTTTTTTCTTCCCTGCTCGTTATTTCACATTTTACTTATTTTGGGCATTTAGCCACCGGCACTTGCTAGTCGTGAATCTGGATATTAAGTTCCCTAAATGATTGTAATTAATCAGACTACAGCTGATCATGGTCATGTACTCTTGTTACTCTGCCAGCCTTCTCATTTTTGTACAGCCGGTTTCTTGAATGCTGTGGCAGGACGTTTGGGATGCCTTACTTTCTTGCCATATATGTTCTATGTTTATGGTGCTTATTTGACTGATTGAGACAATTGATATTCTATGAGACCCTAAGTGACTTGCTTGTAGTATGCATCCCATGTCTAGTTACAGCCGTGACCACCGTACAATGCTCTATACCTTGTACGGGAGAGGTGGCCATGTCCGTCTCCATATTCCGATACTGGGGTATGATAAAGGATGTGGTTTTGGGATACCATAAGCCTGCCGACAAAGTCCTTATAAGGTATCTAAAAATATGATTAACTGTGCACAGATATGATTCCTTAGGATTATCCTGATATCTAGCATAAAAATATACAACAAATATGATGTCTGGGCGACTAGCAGTTAGGTATAGCAAATAACCAATCATACCTCGATATTTATATATATATATGTAGGTTTACCACTCTCATCAAGGTCAAGTTTAGTTGATGTTGCCATTGGAGTTCCAATAGGCTTTGCATTGTCCATGTCAAACTTTTTGAGTAAATCTTTCGTGTACTTGCCTGATTGATGAATGTTCCTTGTGAATCTTGCTTGATTTGCAATTATAGGAAGAATATTAGTTCTTCCATCATCCTCATCTCAAATTTACTCTATATACACTTAGTAAACTCGTTACATAGCATCTCATTAGTAGATCCAAATATGATATCATCTACATATATTTGTATAAATAACAAAGAGTCAGTAGAAGATTTTATAAAAAGGGTAGTATCAACTTTTCCTTTTGAAAAATTATTTTCAAATAGAAAGGGGCTAAGACGCTTATACCAAGCTCGTGGGGCTTGTTTGAGTCTATATAGATCCTTTCGTAGCTTGAATATGTGGTTAGGGTATTTAAAATCTTCAAAACCAGGGGGTTGCTTAACAAAAACTTCTTCTTTGATAAAATTATTTAGAAAATACTTTTAACATCCAATTGAAAAAGTTTGAAGTTGTGAAAACTAGCAAAAGTGTAAAGCATTCGGATAGATTCGAGTCTAGCTACAGGAGCATAGGTCTCATCGTAGTCAATATCTTCCTCTTGGTTGTAACCTTGAGCTACGAGACGTGCTTTATTGCTTGTAACTGAACCATCATCATCATTTAATTTATTTCAAAAAATCCAAAAATTATCAACAAAAGCTTATCCTATATTCTTTGGTTCTATTTGATAAATAAAAGTAACATTTGCAATAGTATCTCTATTTAAAGAAAGTGTACTTATACCTTTTGATACATAACCTATTATCAAGCCCTTTGGATGATCTATAGAGAATTTTAGTCTCCTTGACAAACTTTCCAGACAACTTGTATCAGTTGTATCTTCATGAGTCTTGTTGATTGCGGGTTGAGTAACTTCATCATTGCTGTCGTTTGGTACTTGAGTGTTGATTTCATCGAATGTAAAATTTATTGATTCTTCAATAGTCAATGATCGCTTGTTGAATACTCTGAATCATTTACTATTGGTAGCGTAACCTAGAAAAATACCTTTATCGGCCTTGGAGTCAAACTTTTCTCGGTTATCTTTAGTATTAAGAATAAAGCACTTGCAGCCAAAAACTTTATAGTAACTTAATAGTGGAGATTCTACCAAACCAAAGTTTATTGGAGATTTTCTTCGAGATGGGTCGAATAAGCACCATATTCAAAATATGGCATTATGTACTTACAGCTTCAGCTAAAAAATATTTTGAAAGGTTATACTTATTGAACATGACTCTAGCCATATCGCCAAGAATTCTATTCTTTCGCTCCACAATACCATTTTGTTGAGGAGTTCTAGGACAAAAAATTCATGAAAAAATCTATTTTCATTGCAAAATCTTTTAAAATTACTATTTTTTAATTCGCCTCCATAATTACTTCGAATACGAGCAATCATGAAACCTTTTTCATTTAAAATATTTTTGCAAAAAGTGACAAATTCAGAAAATGCTTTATTTTTGTTTACAAAAAACTAAACCCATGTATATCTAGAAAAATCATCAACAATGAGATAAGCATAAAGCTAACCGCCAAAACTGGAGACTCTACTAGATCCAAATAAGTCCATATGCAAGAGTTGTAGAGATCTAGAGGTACTTACAACATTGATTGACTTAAAGGAAGATTTAGTATCTTTATTTTTTTCACAATCAGCACATACCATATATTTTTTAAGGTAATCTCTTGTAAGCCTCTTACCAACTTCTTTGTGGATAGTCTTGCAATAGTGTCCATGTTTGTGTATCGTAGACGCATGTGCCATAGCCAACTATCATCTTTGTTGGTGTATAGACATCTGCCTACATTGTTAGTGTATTTTGCAAGATAGAAAAATATACATTATCTTCCCTAATCCCTTCAAAAATAACATTACCTGTGGATCTTTCATATATAGAACATTTATCTTTTACAAAGTTAATATCATAACCATGGTCAGCTAGATGACTGATGCTGAGTAGGTTATGTTTTAATTTTGTTACTAGACAAATATCTTTTATAACAGGATAAAGAGGAATACCTACGTTACCATTACCAATAATATATCCTCTGAGGTTATTACCGAAGGAGACATATCCTTCTTTCTTCATCGATAGCGTTGTAAATAGGTTAGCATCACCAATCATATGTTGTGAGCGACCACTATCGAGAATCAACTTGCTTCTAGCATGAGAGGGTTGGTCCCCCTAAAAATGAGTTGTAGATGTAACCCTTGGTACCCATTTCTTTGATAGTCCAGCTGTGTTAGTCTTTGGTACTCATGCAAAAACATTCTTATCTACTAACTTTCTAGTTCTACAGAATCTAGATATGTTCCCTTTCTTACCACAATAGTGATATATAATTGTTTTGTTGGTGCTAGGTATAGTATTATAGATATGAGTGTGTGAAGCAGTTCTTTGTGGTTTACGTGGATATCTATAGTAAAAATACATGATTATGTGAGGCATGTTGAGTTCTACGTGCATGATAGTTTATAGTGTTATGATGTGTTATATATGTATGATTGCATGAATGTAGGATCTTGTTTGCTACATATCTCGTGTTAGGTTGGATAAGGGGTTGTTCAACCTGTTAACCCAATCTAATCTCTAATCTTTTAGAGGTAGCATACACTTTATCATATTTAGCAGTAAGAGCATCTATTCTACGAGCAGCAATGGAATAATTTTTTTTCGGATTCGAGTTCTTCCTTAAGTTTAGTATTCTCTTGAGACCTCTTATCAATGCTGGCAAGTGCCTCGTGAAGATTAAACTTAAATCTAGAATTCTCATCTGAATTATTAGAAGTATTATTTACTTCATTTAGTAAAGATGTAAGTCTCTCTATCTTAGTTTGATAATCTTGAACATCTTTTCTAGCATGCTTGTATTTATTCCTAAGTTTTCTAAAATCATCAAGAAGATCACTGAAGACAATACCTAACTCATCAAATTTAAAATCATCATAAGTATTTTTATATGTTACCTGACCAGTCAGTATCATGAAGCATAGGTTTACAGCTTCTCGAGTATTTTCCTCTTCGGATTTACTAGCTTCACTTTTATGCCAGATGCTAGTATTTACATACTTTCTTGATGATGTTCTTTTGGATGAGTGATCGTGGCGATTCCCTTTTTTTAAGGTTGGACAGTCTCTCTTTATATGCCCTATTTTCTTACAGTTGTAGCATATAGGCTCTCTATCACTATTGTCATTAAGCTCCTTCTTCTTTGATCTCTCAAGCTTTAGAATTTTTTTGAAGTTCCTGGTGATTATGGCAACTTCTTCATCGTGAGATTCATCTTCAACGAAGTCGTAATTAGTGACTTTCTTGTGATGTGCCTTGAAAGAATCATCTTTTCTTTTGGAGTAGGATCTTCGAATTACTTGAGATCTAGCTCGTGTGTTATTAGCTTCGCCATGAGCGTATCGTGGGTCATCGTGGTGAGATCATTTCCTTCTATGATTGTGGTGGCCTTGGGGTTCCAGTTCTTGATAAGTCCTCTGAGTACTTTGTGAATCTTCACGTGATTGATGTACTCCTTGCCAAAGGATAGATGGTTGGCGATGTCGAGGAATCTTGTGAACATTTGAGTAATCGTCTCATTCTGCTTTATCTTGAATGCTTCATATTCCTGTGTCAGTTAACTTATTTGTTATTCTTTCACTTGTGAGGTTCCTTCATGAGTGACCTCAAGAAGTTTCCAAACTTCGTACGAAGTGGCACAGTGGAGACCCTGTTAAATTAAGTTCTTTCTATAGTACAGAATAGAACGTTAATAGCTTTAGCATCAAGACTAACATGTTTTTTTTAGTATTTGTGTACTTATCATGAGATTTCTCTACAAAGTTGCCATCTATGACTATTCTAGGTGGCTTTTTGTATCCTTCTACTATAATAGTCCAAAGGTCAAAATCAAGTGATTTCAAGTAAAAGCTAATATGTGCCTTCCAATACGTGTAGTTAGTACCGTCAAATAGGGGTGCCCTATTTGTCGATCGGCCTTCACCATTATTGGTGTGGATAGATCTAACAGTTGCCATAAGTCTCTTAAGATGTTAAGACAATATTAAGAGAACTAGCTCTGATACCAATTGAAGGACCATATGGCAACTCTAGAGGAGGGTGAATAGAGTGTAGCAGAATAATCTACCCAATTAAACATTAAGCAGAGTGAAGGCAGCTAGAAACTTATAATGTATATGCAAGATAGTAATATAAAGTAGTAAGAGTAAGAGAAAGCAAACGCAAATACCGCGATGTATATTGGTTTCCCTCTGAGAGAGCTAGTCCAGTCCCGAGAACTCTTGCTTAGAGTTGTATCCACTATAATCACCAATAGTGAATCACAAGCTTTGATCCGAAGGCTTGTCACTTGTTTACAACCACGAGATTTGATCTGAAGTATCACAACTTCATAGCAAAAGAGAGAGAGAGAGAGAGAGAGAGAGAGAGAGAGAGAGAGAATTGATTGAGCCAAGCTCTTTACAATTCTTGTAGACTTCTAGATCAAGATTGCTCTTGGCACTTATAAGGCTTGAAAGTTGCTCTTGGAGATGGGAAAGTTGAGACTCAGTAATATTTCTTCACTAGAGGATTGAAAGTAAAATGATTGGGTAATTTAAAATTTGGGAATTTTAATCCTATTTATATGGTATTGGCAAACAGAATTTGGCCATTGTTCGGGTAGATTTTAATTCAAATTTTTGAACGTTGAACCAAGAAATCAGGGGTATAATAACTTGGTTGATTTCATACTATATAGGTGACCGAGTTTGGTCCCAGATCGGCAGGAATTTGGTCCGAGTTTGGTTGCTTATTCTAGTAAGTTTTGAGTATGAATCTAGGTTGATTTAGTGGATAGGTTCAAGGGTTTATTTGAGTGGACTTTGGGTTATGCCAGTGTGACTCGATGTACATAAGTCCTATACTCAAATAAAGTTAAAAAATTATATTTGAATGATGCAGTACAATCAGCATTTGTAGCAACTATGTTGAGTCTTCAGATTGTATTATATCGATACATGGTTTGGTTAACTATCAAAATCAAGTTGACTGAGACCGAATGGGTCAATAGGGTCAAATCCCAATCAAAACTTTGTCAGTGACCCTGGCTGGCGGTAGTGGAATGGCTTCCCCGAACTATTGATAAAAGAAGTTCGGTGATGAACTGACCGCCATATTCTTCTTCCTTCTTTTGTTATCTATCAGTATGGATTCTTTTCCATATATTGAGGTTTGTACTGAGGAGCCTGATGGAGGGATGACCCATAATGCGTTAAGTTATTTCTACTGCCAAGTTTACTTGCGTCGTTAGCAGAAACAACATCGAGAATTAATTGATGGAGAAAGTTCTAAATGTAATCATATGTACTCGTGATCTTGAATATCGATAAAAATCTAAATATTATAGATTTTTATCATATGTACTCATGATCTTGAATATCAATGAAAACTCTTTTCTTTTTTAGAACCTCTCTATTGCCATATATTGTGATTATGAACATTATACTAGAGGTAATACAGACGTAGTATAATACTGTATTTTTTTAGGAATATTCTACTGGAGAATTTTAGTAGACTTATTATTTGTGGCACACTCAAAGTTAAGTGTAGATAATAAGTTTTAAAAAGGGACACGCAATAGTAGAAATAATTTCGTGGGGGAGATAATAAGTTGGACTTATTACCCATGGTGTACCCAAAGCTAGGTAGATGATAAGTTGAAATGACAGGCACTATTAGAGTTAATATGGACTTGATGGTAGAAAGCACTGTCTAGGGAAGAGGGTAAAACAAAATAATAGGCACTATCAGAGGTAGTATGGACGTGATAGCAGAAAGTCAATAAATAGAATGTTTTATCAGAGGTAATATGGACATAGCAAACTTCTTGAATTAGGATTCCATAAGGATATCTGCTCTTAGGTAGTATGGATGTGGTAAGATACGACTCTGTGGAAATTCAATAGGAAAATAATACAGAGGTAATGTGGACATGATTGTTTCCTGCGAACTTTATTCTATTGGGGAGAATAAAATAGTTCAGAGGTATATGGACATGAAGCATTATTAGGGGTATCTCATCCTGGCTGGGGAAGAAATATTCGAGAATATCTCAAATACAACTTGGGATTAGAAGTACGACATTCTTAGAGAACTGGCTTCTAAGAATACGCTAAGTTTATTTCGGGAAATTTATTTTATGATCTCAACGAGAGCGTTTCGTTTGATCTAAAGATTATTTCTTTAGAGAGTTTTGGAGGATCTATTATCTATGGCATATTCAAGACTTTTACGGATAACAACTCAAGGCAATAAAAGAGTTACTAGGATCTAGCAACATTTAAGAACAGCAAAATATCTGTTTGGGATGCTAGAGAACTTATAACCACACTGGGAATCTAAAATTCTATAGGGATTACCCATAACGTATCCAAGACTCTTGAATACGAGAAATAACTTGAAAATACTTTGTGGGGAATAAATGTCTCATTGTACATTTACACTGTTGTGGATAAAATATACAAATGTAAACACTTGTACATTTAATATGATCTGCTGGGATAAGAAAGTATAAGTCTAGACAGTACTTTTTCAAAAAAATTCTATTGATTGGCATCATTATCAAATCTTCATTAGGTTTTGCGAGCCTATATGCACCGTTGGAATAAACTGATTCCACTAGAACGAGCCTTCTCATTTGGGCTAGAATTTACCCTTGGACTTATGCGTCATAACCATCGGTCTTCTAAATTCTAAGATAAGGTCTCCAACTTGAAACACTCTTTCTTTCACCTTCTGTTAAAAGCTTTAGAAATACATGCTTGGTATAACTCAATACACTATTGAGCCATGAGACGCTTTTCGTTAAGTGCTTCAAGTTCTTGTAACTGTAGACGATGATTATCTTCGGTTATTAGCTCATTTCAGAGAGCTATCCTGAGAGAAGGAATCTAGATTTCTAATGGAAGAACGACTTCGCTCCCATACACCAGATAAAATGATGTACTGTCAGTCAGAGTTTGGACCGTTGTTCGGAAGACCCAGAGATACTCACCAAGCTTATCGTTCCAGTCATATTTGTTAGATGAAAATACCTTTTTGAGGAGTCTGATGATTGTTTTATTGAATGCTTCTGCTAATCCTATTCATTATTGGATTATATACTGTCGAAGTTATTTTCTGTATTTAATTTTTATCGTAAAACTGGAAAAATCCGTGGCTTACAAATTATGGACCATTATCATGGATGATCTTGCAGGTGTAAACCCCCTCGTCCAAATTTAGATTTACATAGCTTAGTGAGAGATTATGGTTGATTTGGAGATGATTATGATTGATGAATGGAGTTAATTTCAACATATTCAATTCTGTTAAATTTGGTGCACCTTATCATTGCATAGATAATTAAAATATTAAACTAGCCTTTGCCAACCAACAATTTTCACCCTCTTAATCTAGACAGAAAAATCTTCAATCTTGACCTTTGTGTCACTCACAAATATACTCTCTTGTGCCATAATTTAATCGCACAATATTCGTCACATAATTTTCTCTTCAAACTTAAGCTTGAACTTATGACCCTTCCAATCAAATTTGGAGACCCAACTTTGACCAATTCCTCGCAACCACTATATGGCTATGACACTACATTAAGCTTACAACATCCATGATATTTGTGTCACATCTAAATAGACATCTACACACTTTTAATTCATTTGCAAATCATAATAACATAATCCCTAGTCCTATTGAGCAACCGGTTTGACCTAGCAAAAACTAGTCCAAATATCCAACCCAAACCCTCACACACCCTCACATGGTTTATGTCAAATACCATACACCATTTCCCCCCTCAACAAAATACCAAATGTCAGGTTACACCACTTAAATCCTTTGACTTAACCCTTTAGAAATTAAATTCAGCCACACCCTCTTTGGAGTTGACCCAACTTTACACCCCACCTTTCAATCTCTAAATGTTAAACCCAAGTGTGGTCAAAAACCCTAGATGGAAACAAACCCCCTCCACCTATTCATCTTCTATAACCCTCAAACCTCCCCTACTTATTCCTCTTCCCTAACTTTCGAAACCCCCAACATTTAACCCATTTACATAACCAATCACCACCCCTCACTTGACTATAACTTTCTTTCCACAAATTTTTCTTACTTTAAACACCCCATACTTCATTTTATACCTCTCCTCTACACTTTCTGTTAACAAACCTTTCACTAAAACTCACCCAAGCTCCCTCCTTTAAGCCCCCACACCCGAGACTACTCATGTTGAATCAGCCAGCAGCTAGCCCCTACCTATCCATCCATAACTCCCTCCATACTTATTTTCATTCTCTCAAACTCACCACAATTCTTCCTCTCCCTATCCTCTACCTTTTCTCTTTATACTTCATCTCCTAAATCCCTCCACAACCCCTTCATTTCATCCTTGTACCAGAACCCAATCCTACTGAATACGCCAGGGAGTATTACCCATATTTGGTCACTCCACAACCTCCATAGACAGTAGCCTTATCTCCTTCCCCAAAATCTCCTCTAAATTGTTTCTTTACAACTCAGCCCCTAACTAGGTCCATAACCTCCTCAAATACCCCCTACAATCGGACAGCTCTTGCTGGAACCCGCTAGGCCTTCCTCCCCTTCATCACCTTGTTAACACCACTTCCAGGACCAAAACCATCTCAACAACCAACTAAATTCATCCTTTACCTTTCCCCTACCTTCTTTAAGCCCCACAGTAATTGGAACCAAGTGTTGAAGCCCCGAATAGCAGCTACAAGCCAAAATGTCTAGGCTGAACTTAAATATGTGCAAGTTGTGTATTGCCCTCATTTTAGCCCTCACTTCACATTGGTAAGTGCTCAAACTCCTCCTACTCAACCTTCTCTACATTTAGTTCACATCCCCATTCAAGTTCATCAACTTTCTATTCATAGTTTTCATGATATTACACCAAGAAAACCTACTACTTCTCATGACTAGACTTGAATGTTATACACACTTGTTGTCATTATCACTTTGCCATGACTTAAAACCTATGCAAACACTTGAAAAACATGTTATTAACTCCAATTATAACTTAATTTTAGAATATTTATGACCTATTTTGAGTATTATATGCATGGTTATACATATTAGAAGTTGGTTAGTTATTGAGCAACTAGTAGGGTACTTTGCCTAGTTTTATAGGAACTAGTTTTATTGTAAGTAACACTATGTTAGAAATTAGAAATTTATATGCTAGGGTTCATTTTAGTAGTTTTTGCACACTTGTTACATGATAAATACAAGTTAGGAATGAAGATTTTGTCATATTCTAATTATAAGTTCAGATTTGACCTGTCAACGTATACCTGACATTTTGTACTACTTAGAGGATTATAATAGGATATATAAAAGGATGTGTTTAAAACATATGAGCATGTGATATTCTAATAACCTTAACTTGATTTAGGGTTGATGCTATGGTGTGCATGATTTCATAGTCAAAGCAAACCTTAGACTAGATGATCTAATTTTAACTCATGGTAATTATCAATGATAGTAACAAATTTGTGTGCGCAAGAACAATAGTGTGAGAATACTTAGTACCTCACTTGAGGAATAAGTTAACAACATCTTAGTATTTTAGATGTACTCTCATACATGTTTAGTGTACCTTAACGTAGAGACTGATGTAATAATATTATATATCTAAGCTCTTGGGATCGCCTGAGCGTGGATTCGGGAGAAGGTTCTTTGTATTTATGGCTTATAGATTCAGGCAAGTATACCTTGCCCTATTATACTATTTAAATTCAGTTATCACTGTTTATCTGTTCTATAATTGAATGTTCTATGACTGTGAGCATTTGAGAATGCCACAGGTGCAGTCGACGAATGCGTCGATAAGTAGTCTAGTATATTGATCTAGGCATTAGTAGACTTACCCAATGTTGTGGAGGTATTTTAATATCTATCAAGACCTTGTCACATATTTTTTATGGTACCATATAATATTCTTGATGTAAGTTGGCATACCCGACTAGCTATTGGTATGTACGACGCATGACTATATAATGCATAGTCATGATAGTATTAGTTTATTTATGAACAGACATGATAATTACGAGATATGCATGTCATGTATTTGACTTGTACATTTATATTCGGCGGGGAGGACAATTAGTAGGCGTATAGGACATGCACACACATTGGCAACCGTAGTATCTATAGGGGCTATGGGAACTGATGACCCTTATACAGCTTTCCTTTGGCGTTCGATGAATGTTACAGCTGATATATATATATATATATATATATATATATATATATATATATATATATATATATATATATATATATATATATATATATATATATATATATATATATATATATATATATATATATATATATATATATATATATTATAGGTGCCACGTTCTATGGACATTATGAGGGATATATTTACAGTTTCCCTCTGACATTTGATGAACGTTACAACTGTTATGCCTACACCAACCCATACGTACCAAAGTTATCCTCGGATTGCATTCACTTAGATGGTTAGATTATCCCATTTACTTTATTCATTATTTATATTTGGTATGTATTTTTGTATCTTGTTACATCCCACTACGGACATGGTTCCCTGCCTGATTTAGACGAGCAATTCTACCCCACGTTGTACGGACCAGGACAAGTGACGAGGTTCATTACAGTTAAGGATCTTGAGGCTCTTCTATCGGAGTTTCCCATATCGTAGTAGGCCTTTCGCCTAGGACTGGAGCATCATTATCTAATTAGCCAATTTTCTAGTTTAGTTATATTATTGCTTTCAGTACTTTTATTCCAATATTGTTTGTGGGTTTGTTCCCACCAGACTTATTTCAGCTGTATTATGGAGATACCGACTCCCTATGTTTCATTTCTAACTTTTACTTCAGCCTTTATTTACTTGTGTTCTGTGGATGAGATTAGATAATTATCTGTCGTATTACTTCAGTTGGTTGTGGACTTAGTCCATTGTACATTGTAGTACACCTAGAAAGGGCCATTAAATTGGGAACCTATTCGAGATTGTATCAGCGGGCCTAGTTATGTATCGATCCTATTATATATTTTGGAACTAGGACGTGACAGCATGGAAGTCTGAAATGGTAGATGATGTGATGTTTGATGAAATTAATTAAGTTTGATGTCTTCACTTCGATGAGCGGTATAGCCTCTGACCATTTGGAGAAGTAATCGGTTATAGATAAGATGAACCGATGTCCTTTAGATGATGGCGGACTGTTGGACCTATGACATCCATGCCCCATGCTTTAAATAGCCATGACGTGGTCGTTGGATGTAGAAACTCTGAAGTTTGATGTATGAAATTGGCATAAATCTTATGCCTTGCATTTCCTTGTATATTCTATGGCATCAGCCACCATAGTGGGCCAATAGTAACCCATGCATCGAAGATGATCCTGTAACTTAGGACGAGGTTGATGTGAACCGCAGGTACCAATATGAGCTTCATGGAGTGCTTATTTTTCTTTTACCTTTGATAGGCATCGTAGCAAAAACTTATTGTACGACGATGATACAACATTTTAGTAGTTGTACATAATAAAATCTGAGGGAGAGCCTCTTAATAAAAATGGCTTCCTTCGGATCATCTAGAAGAATTCCATAGACAACATAGTCTATGAAAGGGAATCGCCAGTCTTTAGAATCACCATTTGCCTCTACATCATAGCTTTATCAAATATACAAGTTGTTCCTAGAAAAAAATAATTCTTGACCAATCACTGTGATCGATTGTTGTGTCTTGATTGGAATAGCTAAGGACGTTGCTAGTCCAGCAAGAGAATCTTCTTTTATATTTTGTAATCGAGGCACTTGCTCAATGAGGAATCCTGAGAAGGTTGAGGCTATATCAATCGTAGCCCTGTAGTAAGGGGTAAGATCTTCATGGAGAACCTCATATTCTCCACGGATTTGGCTGACTATCAGCTTAGAATTACCATAAGCTTCGAGATAATCTACCCCCAACTGCTTAGCAAGTTGGAGTCGAATGATTAAAGAATTATTTTCTGCCACATTATTGGAACACGATTCCATGAGGGAATAAGCATGATAAATAACCAGATTGTCAGGAGAGACGAATACTACGCCCACTCCTGCCATAATGTTGCCTTTGGGTTACATTCTTGAAGAACCGTCATAGAACATTCGTCAAATTGATCTTTCTGATGTTGTGTTTTACTCCAACACATTGTCTGGAATGTCGTCGTAAAGTTTTGATATTTTTGGCACATAATGTGCTGCCAAAAAATCAGCCAATGCTTGGCCTTTGACTGCTTTATGTGGTATGAAGAAGAAAGCAACATCGTCTGTCACGTCCCAGTCCCAAAAATACGTAGGACTAGGACACGTAAGCATGCCAGCCGTATGGATATGGCAACTCGAATATATTGAAGCCAAAATCCATATGTACGCTATAATATAAATATCAAATCCACAGGTGGTATAACATATGTCACCAGTCACAGGGTATAAGCTAAATCTCATCCACAGAAAATCGAATATAAATAGATAACCAATAACTATGAAACTAGATCTCAATACAAGTATCTAAAGATGATAGTTGGAAGAAAACAAATCCACTACCAACTCGAATATAAAAGCAAACATAACAAACACAATATAAGTATAACAACTACCATCACTGCGACTCGAAAAGAAGACCTCCTCGAAACGTAAGTAACCAGTCCGGATCTGCGCTCCTGCGAATACTCATAAACAGCAACACCTGGAAGGGCCAGGTCCTCAGAGGGACATAACAAGATACATAAAAACATGCCAATAAAGTACTGAAATAAATATCCAATGGGGTCGCCTAACCATCTAAGTGAATGCAGTTTAAGAACAACTTTCCCCACAAGTGCGCTATCTGGCTGAAAACTGGGATTGGCATGGTTCTCTTGGAGATCCAGGGGCCTACAAAGCCTGTCATCTTTTGAACGCCAGAGGCCGCCTGATAATATATAATATATAGTAGTCGTCATCACCCGTTTCTCCGGAGGGGAATTCGGGCGCACAGGAAAAAATGTACAAAGGAGCCCAAATGCGGTACTTGTTGTTCTCTCCACCCCATTCTCTAAGCATGTTACATCCATGACACGATTTGGTTCATAGCCTATTCTTAGTACCCTAGCCCAATTCTGCAACCAAACAAGGACAAGGATTGGACCACCGTACTACAATAGGCTATGTCCATGGACCTCTAATAACTGCTAAGTCTTCTAGCATACAAAGTTTCTATCAACAGTCATCCCTAACGCACAACCCAAACGTACAGGAGTCCAGACCTGTCACGCAGTCCGTGATCTATATGAGACTCACACTCGTGTAACAACTGTGTCACGGCCAATGAACCTAATAATGCTACATGGTAATGGGGTAGTCTCATAAACAAGGTCAATGCAAATACATAAATAAAAACATATCGCGACGACACCGTCGTTGCATCGAAGTTTCCTTGGACGCGCATTTTATATAGCAGTTAAAATATATGAACTAAAGATAGAAAATAAAGATGCATGCAACATATAGAATATGAATAACAGTACAATGGCAAGGTATACTTGCTTGGCAAGAAAGCTGCGATGTACCAATAACCTGCTCCAGAAGTCGTACAGAATAAATCCAATATCCTATGTACATATAATATGATATAATAAAACTATTAGTCATTACACTAGCACATACACAACCCTATTTACACTGGACGGGTGGCACTAGTCATCTAACACGGTCAATTATGCGTTGAATTATGCAGGGTCACATCTTCAAGTGCTGTACACAATCAGACAGTCAACTGACAGGTGTCTAAGCCAGTACGTTAATGTACGCAAGGCAGTCAACTACAAGTTCTTAGGGTCAACATGGTCAAGGTAATTACGGGATAGTCCACAGTGTCCTAGGGTCGTATAATACAAACATATATAGTCACAACTATTATTTAGCATTTAATTACATATATATCTATATAATTATATAATAATATAACCAGTAATTTATTTACATAACTATTTGAATACATATATTAAATATGTACATAAATATATATACCAATTAATAACATGCTAATGAATAACTAATTATACATATACTAGATATATTTATATATTCTAAACTGAATAATATCCGCATACGCGTACGTGCACGAACGCGAGTTGGGTTTACCGACTCAGGGTTCGATATAATCTGACTGTCATAAAGCAATACACATGTCCTAATAACATATACACAAGCACACATACAAAATAAGAAAGGTGGTACAGGTTCGAACCTCAGTGTATGCACACGGGATCGGCTGGACGATGACGATGATGAGATAACGATGATGCGATGACGATAAAGTGATGATGATGATAATGGTGATGGAATGATGATGATGAATTGAGATGATGATGATAATGATGATGGAATGATGATGATGAATTGAGATGATGATGATGATTATAGTGGTGAGTGGTGGACTGCCGGAGTCCGGCCAGGGGAAGCTATTCCGGCGAGGTAACGGAGGACAGGGAAGAGGAGTTCGTGATAGGGAAGGGGTCGTGCTGGTGGTTTGTGGTGGATGATCGGGAGGAGGAAGATAAAAAGATGGTGGTGGTGTAGTGGCGGAGCTGGGAGGATCCCGGCGGCAGTGGTTATGATGATGCAGGAGGATCGTGCGACTTCCGGCCAAGGGAAGATGTCTGGCCGGGTGGCGTCATGGTCGTGCACGGGTCGAGGAAAGTCGAGGGAGCGGAGGAGGCGAGTGCAGCGGCGCTCGGCTGGGCGTCGTGGTTGCTGCTCGGCGCAGCGGGGGAAGTTCAGCAGCGGGTCGAGGTCGGGATCGGGTGCTCGTCGTGGGTCTGTGCTCGGGTGTGTTCGTCTGACAAGGATAGAGGAGATGGTGGCGGTAATGGCAATGGGGGTGCTGATGGTCCAGCGAGGGAGGTCGATGGGGAAGGAGGACAGTGGTCGGTGGTCGAGGTGATCACCGGAGACTCGGGGAGGGGTTTAGTCGAGGGAGGTGGTGTCAGGTTGGCCACGGGTAGGGGTCGACGTGGTGGTGGAGGATGGTGGCAGAAGTCGGCTTCAGGCGATCTACTCCGGCATCGGGGATGAGCTCCAGTCGGCGGCTGAAGGAAAAAGAAGATCAGGAAGAGGAGGGGGTCGGCTAGGAGTGCTTGGTTCGATTTAGGTTTTAGGAAAAAAGAATTTAAGGTATATTTATATGTAAAGGAGTAGAATTTTGGGGTTGACCTAGGGTTTGATGTTTGACCTAGGGTTTGGGCTTGGTCAACATTCCTTTGGGTGAGCCTTGGGCTTACATGGGGATGTTTGGAGGCTATAATTACATTGGTTAAAATGCAAGGCTAGAAATAAATTGAGGGGGCGATGTTGTGCGTTGCACATTCCGAAAAAATTACAGAAAAATTCATGTAAAGGGGAAAAATGGGTTTTTTCAGGTATTGTCCAATGGTGTGGACACCTCAATGCATTTTTGCATAAAAGCGCCCAACAATTAGAAAATTGCACAAAGATGGAAATTGAAGTAAATTAATTAAAATTACTGTGCACGGTGTTCTGGAATTAATTAGAAGTACATGGAACTAAAATTAGGTGGACGTAAGTGTCATGGACATAGAGGGCTCAGGATAGGATATTATAAAAATTTGGGTTGTACGAAATGGGTCAAGATTGTGTCTCCAATTTTGATTGGAACGCACAAGGATACAAGTTAGAATTATTTAGAATTAGAAAATAATGTCCGCAACGTTTATTGTGCAACTAAAATGTAGCACAAGAGAGCATAATTATAAGTTACACAAGGTCAGGATAGAAGGCGGGCATGTCTAGGACAAAGGTATGAAATTGGTAGGAAGGCAATGGCTAGTGTAGTGCTCCAATTATCGATGCAACGGTAAGGTGCGCTACGCGACATAAATATTGTATCATTAAATAGAATGTCATATCATGTATCTAATTGGATACAAACTAGCCCTAGTTTCCCTATCTATGCCACGTAGGCCTAATTTTGGGTGAGGGGTTTACAATCTACCCAACTTAAAATAATTTTATCCTCGAAATTAAGTTAGGGTAGAGTTTCTCTATCTAATCTCACTTGATCACTATTTAAAAGAATTACCTCAAGTTTAACAATGCAGTTTCTACCCAACTTAGAAATTACCCATCTAGCACATAAGGTTATATATACTAAGAAAATTGTTCCTCAAACTATTTAATCATGTTATTCAATACTTCGAGGTTTTAACACCATTATATTACCTATGATATGCCCTTAATCAATTATAAAAGATGGTCACCAAATAATACGATTGGCCTACGGGTACATCTAGTACTCTGTGTGCATCAACTTATAACAAGCACGTGGTTTCATCTTTCCGAAATAAGGGAAGACGGAGGGCAATAAAAAAGAATTCAAGGTGGGGTAATAGAATACAAGTGTGGGGATCAAGGCGTTTAAGGAATTCAATAGGCAGTTGTGGACTGAAATCCTATTTGGTAAATCCGTATTCGCATGCTCGTATTAATATAGTTATGTAATCGATACGATATGCTCATACACATCTATGGGTAAGTATAATCGTCTACTAGTCAACTATGTATCTCAAACCACGTAATGTAGTTATACGAAGGGCGAACCAAGCGTACTAAGGTTAGCTAGGCCTTAATACACTGATTCTGAAATGTATTATTGTGGGCCCCCCAATAATACACATGTCATGAACAAGCTCGATAAAGAATAAGCATGCAAAAACTAGACTATAATAGCAGCATAAGTCAAGGTTGTACAGCAAATATAAATACGCTGGATTATGATGAAAGAAGGTACATAACAATTCAAGTTCACAAAAAGATAAGACTCTATAATCTCTACAGTTGTCATACTAATTACTTGTCTAAGTCGATAGTCGACAAGGTAGGGGTATAGCCTCTAAGTTCTACAGTCTGAATAAACACTGTCGTCTTATGCTAGTATACAGTTAATGTCATTAAGTTACACTTCATTAGTGGGTCAAGAGGACTATGTGATACTAGGTTGTGAGGTATACTACCCAACTTATAACAATAAACTAATATTGTAACTACCTTGAGGGGATTCTCCAAAATAACCTGGTCCTTGTAAATAAAGTATAAACTATTGTTAGGGTATACGAGGGAAAGATCTTGGTACTTATTAGGGTATCCTATCGTATTATATAGGTAATGGTCATCCTAAGTCTTAATCATAATGCTCATAGAACAAGTGTCAATTAGCAAGAATGGATGTTACTAGCCTCAAGGGAAAGGGAATACAACTCGTATCGAGGTGGGGGTATAATTTATGCGATTTAAAACTAAGGGATAAGCATCATGTCGCAATCTATAAGAATAACTTAAAACTATCAAGTTCTAAATACCAAGCACACAAATTCAAAATTTAAGATTACAATTATAGTCCTAGCAAGCTATATATCCTAACATAAATAAAATTACTTGGTTTGCAATCAGAACGATTAGGTGGCACGAATTGAAAGATGAAGAATAGGAGAACATCTCGTCGCACAACTAGCGAGCGCGATGGGTTCAGAGGAACAAGACATGAAATAAAATAGAGAGGCTATTAATAATGTCATAGTTTTCTAAGGGAATATGCTATGCTAATCTCTGTGTTCGAGGTATGATCAAGAAAATATTCTATGCATTGCTCTTAGCTTTCTAAGGTATTGTCTGCTAATCTCAAGACAAGAATCTAAGTTTATAGTTCTCCAATACTATCTAACTATGAAGGTTAGGTTCAGTCCTAATATTCAATTTTGGTTTTCTATTGGTTCCTCAATACTAGGGTCAAACATTATGGTAAAACTTCTAACTAACTCTAGTAGTGTCTATACTACTCTCAAGTCTTCATATTAAATCAAGGGGTAATGGTAAACCAATCTATAGATAAGGAATTCTAGGGTTCACTAGATATTCTAAACTTAGTGGTGTGTCAACACTCTAATTGTACTCTTAATAGGAAGGTTACCCTACTTATTATCTAACAACAGGGACTTCTATATTCTATGAGAGGCTATACTCAAGAACTATTAGGGAAGCACATGAATCAAGCAGGATGCAATTATTCAATTAGAACAGATTAGAAGAAATACGAGTCATAGTGAATTGTGGATGAGATTCTATACTCTAGTCCTAGGTGCAGGCTTGCTCGGTACAGTAACGTAACCGAGACAATATGCTCTCGACCTGCATGGGCTACCACAAAAAACATGTCATGCCCCAGTCCCAAAAATACATAGGACTAGGACACGTAAGCATGCCAGCCGTATGGATATGGCAACTCCAATATATGGAAACCAAAATCCACACGTACGCTGTAATATGAATATCAAATCCACAAGTGGTATAACATATGTCACCAATCACAAGGTATAAGCTAAATCTCATCCATAGAAAATCGAATATAAATAGATAACCAATAACTATAAAACTAGATCTCAATACAAGTATCTAAAGATGATAGTTGGATGGAAACAAATCCACTACCAACTCGAATGTAAAAGCAAACATAACAAACACAATATAAGTATAACAACTACCATCACTGCGACTCGAAAAAAAGACCTCCTCGAAACGTAAGTAACCAGTCCGGATCTGCGCTCCTGGAATACTCATAAATAGCAACACCAGGAAGGGCCAGGTCCTCAAAGAGACATAACAAGATACATAAAAGCATGCCAATAAAGTACTGAAATAAATATCCAATGGGGTCACCTAACCATCTAAGTAAATGCAGTTTAAGAACAACTTCCCCCACAAGTGGGCTATCTGGCTGAAAACTGGGATTGGCATGGTTCTCTTGGAGATCCAGGGGCCTACAAAGCATGTCGTCTTTTGAACGCCAGAGGCCGCCTGATAATATATAATATATAGTGGTCGTCACCACCCGTTTCTCTGGCGGAGAATCCGGGCGCACAGGAGAAAACGTGCAAAGGAGCCCAAATGTGGTACTTGTTCTCCCCACCCCATGCTCTAAGCATGTCACATCCATGACACGATTTGGTTTATAGCCTATTCTTAGTACCCTAGCCCAATCCTGCAACCAAACAAGGACAAGGATTGGACCACCATACTACAATAGGCTATGTCCATGGACCTCTAACAACTGTTAAGTCTTCTAGCATACAAAGTTTCTATCAGCAATCATCCCTAACGCACGGCCCATACGTATAGGAGGCCAGACCTGTCACGCAGTCCGTGATCTATATGAGACTCACACTCGTGTAACAACTATGTCATGGCCAATGAACCTAATGATGCTACATGATAATGGGGTAGTCTCATAAACAAGGTCAATGCAAATACATAAATAAAAACATATTGCGACGACACCATCGTTGCATCGAAGTTTTCTTGGACGCGCATTTTATATAGCAGTTAAAATATATGAACTAAAGACAGAAAATAAAGATGCATACAACATATGGAATATGAATAATAGTACAATGGTAATGTATACTTGCCTGGCAAAAAAGCTGTGATGTACCAATAACCTGCTCTAGAAGTCGCACAGAACAAATCCAATATCCTATGTACATATAATATGATATAATAAAACCATTAGTTATTACACTAGCACATACACAACCCTATTTACACTGGACTCAGGGGTACACTAGGGGTGGCACTAGTCATCTAATACGGTCAATTATGCGTTAAATTACGTAGGGTCACATCTTCAAGTGTTGTACACAATCAGACAGTCAACTGACAGGTGTCTAAGCCAGTACGTTAATGTACGCAAGGCAGTCAACTACAAGTTCTTAGGGTCAACATGGTCAAGGTAATTACAGAATAGTCCACAGTGTCCTAGGGTCGTATAATACATACATATATAGTCACAACTATTATTTAGCATTTAATTACATATATATCCATATAATTATATAATAATATAACCAGTAATTTATTTATATAACTATTTGAATATATATATTAAATATGTACATAAATATATGTACCAATTAATAATATGCTAACGAATAACTAATTATACATATACTTGATATATTTATATATTCCAAACTGAATAATATTTGCGTACGCATACGTGCACGAACGCAAGTTGGATTTACCGACTCAGGGTCCGATATAATCTGACTGTCATAAAGAAATACGCATGTCCTAATAACATATACACAAGCACACATACGAAATAAGAAAGGTGGTACAGGTTCGAACCTCAGTGTATGCGTACGGGATCGGCTGGACGACGACGATGATAAGATGACGATAATGCGATGACGATGATGCGATGACGATGAAGTGATGATGATGATAATGGTGATGGAATGATGATGATGAATTGAGATGATGATGATAATGATGATGGAATGATGATGATGAATTGAGATGATGATAATGATGATGGTGGTGAGTGGTGGACTGCCGGAGTCCGGCCAGGGGAAGCTGTTCCGGCGAGGTGACAGAGGACAGAGAAGAGGAGTTCGTGACAGGGAAGGGGTCGTGCTGGTGGTTTGTGGTGGATGATCGAGAGGAGGAAGATAAAGATATGGTGGAAGTGCAGTGGCGGAGCTGGGAGGATCCCGGCGGCAGTGGTCGTGATGATGTAGGAGGATCGTGCGGCTTCCAGCCAAGGGAAGATGTCTGGCCGGTTGGCGTCGTGGTCATGCACGGGTCGAGGGAAGTCTAAGGAGCGGAGGAGGCGAGTACAGTGGCGCTCGGCTGGGCGTCGTGGTTGCTGCTCGGCGCTGTAGGGGAAGTTCAGCAGCGGGTCGAGGTCGGGATCGGCTGCTCGTCGTGGGTCTGTGCTCGGACGTGTTCGGCTGACAGGGATGGAGGAGATGGTGGCGGTAATGGAAATGGGGGTGCTAATAGTCCGACGAGGGAGGTCAATGGGGAAGGAGGACAGTGGTCGGTGGTCGAGCTGATCACCGGAGACTCGAGAAGGGGTTCAGTCGAGGGGGGTGGTGTCGGGTTGGCCACCGGTGGGGGTCAACGCGGTGGTGGAGGATGGTGGCAAAAGTCGGCTTCAAGCGAGCTACTCCGGCGTCGGGGATGAGCTCCGGTCGGCGGCTAAAGGAAGAAAAAGATCAGGAAGAGGAGGGGGTCGGCTAGGAGTGCTTGGTTAGATTTAGGTTTTAGGAAAAAAGAATTTAAGGTATATTTATATGTAAAAGAGTGGAATTTTGGGGTTGACCTAGGGTTTGATGTTTGACCTAGGGTTTGGGCTTGGTCAACATTTCTTGGGGTGGGCCTTGGGTTTACATGGGGATGTTTAGAGGCTACAATTATATTGGTTAAAATGCAAGGCTAGAAATAAATTGAGGGGGCGATGTTGTGCGTTGCACATTCCGAAAAAATTACGAAAAAATTCATGTGAAGGGGAAAAATGGGTTTCTTCAGGTATTGTCCAATGGTATGGACACCTCAATGCATTTTTGCATAAAAGCGCCCAACAATTAAAAAATTGCACAAAGATAGAAATTGAAGTAAATTAATTAAAATTACTGCGCAAGGTATTCTGGAATTAATTAGAAGTACATGGGACTAAAATTAGGTGGACGCAAGTGTCATGGACATAGAGGGCTCAGGATAGGATATTATAAAATTTTGGGTTGTACGAAACGGGTCAAGATTGTGTCTCCAATTTTGATTGGAATGCACAAGGATACAAGTTGGAATTATTTAGAATTAGGAAATAACGTCCGTGACGTTTATTGTGCGACTAAAATATAGCACAAGAGATCATAATAATAAGTTACACAAGGTCAGGATAGAAGGCGAGCATGTCTAGGACAAAGGTGTAGAATTGGTAGGAAGGCAATGGCTAGTGTAGTGCTCCAATTATCGATGCAACGGTAAGGTGCAATACGCGACATAAATATTGTATCATTAAATAGAATGTCGTGTCATGTATCTAATTGGATACAAACTAGCCCTAGTTTTCCTATCTATGTCACGTAGGCCTAATTTTGGGTGAGGGGTTTACATCATCCATGTAGCTAGATGGGAGTTCAATGCTCCTGGTTTAGTCATGATCACCCTGAGAAGATTGACTCGGGAGAAGACGTGGATCATTTTTCCAGTCACGTAGTGTTGCATCTTCTGAATACCGAATATCAAAGCTAGACATTCCTTCTCTACATGATTATACACGTGATCAGCACAAATTATCATTTGGTTGAGATAATAGATAGCTTATTCAAGACGCATCATTCTTCTGGGCTAATAGTGCACCACGGGACTGATCTATTTCATGAACGTTGAGTAAGAAACATTTTTCCATAATTAGAGCCACCAATACTGGAGGATTAGTAAGATATCTCTTTATGTGATCAAATGCACGTTGGCATTATTCTGGCCAGATGAAAGAGACTCCTTTCTTCATCAAATGTGTAAGCGGTTGAGATCGCCCAGAAAGATTATATACCAATCACTAGATGTATGCCAATCTACCTTGAAGTGCACAAAGCTATTTGAGATTCCTCGGGGGATGCCTGTCAAGGATAGTCCTTGTCTTTTTAGGATCTAGATGAATACCCTTTAAAGTTATAATGAATCGGAGAAACTTGCCACTAGAGGCTCCCATGAAGGACTTAGTTGGATTTATTTTGCGTTCGTGAGCATGTATCTGTTCGAATATGGTTCTCAAGTCTTTAAAATGATCACCCTTAAGACGATGCTTGACTGCTATATTGTCTACATAATATTTCCCTATTTTGATTAAATATTTGGAAAAAATTATGCTCATAGCTCGTTGGTATGTCGCACCTGAATTTTTAGACCAAAGGACATCACCGTATAACAGTATACCCCTAATGGTGTTCGAAATAATATGCGCTTCTCATCATTCAAAAATATCTTGATCTGGTTGTAGCCTGAGAATCCTTCCATAAAAGACATTCGCTCAAAGCCACGAGTGCTGTCGATCATTATGTCTGTGATTGAAAGAGAAAACTAGTCTTTCGAACAAGCTGTGTTCAGATCAAGGTAGTCTATGTAGACTCGGATCTTTCTATTCTTCTTTATGACTGGAAGAATATTGGACACCCAATCTGGATGTTGTTCCTCGTGGATGAAACCACTTGCTATAAGCTTATTAACTTCTGCTTCGATCGCTTCCATGACATCTGGACGAAACCATCGTTGTTGTTACATTACTAGCTTAGCATTTGGAAGGATATTGAATTGGTGCATTACCACTTAGGGATCCATTTCTGGCATATCTTCATAACTCTATGAAAAGACATTGATGTATTCTCTTATAAGTTGTATAAGAGATTCCCGATCCTCGTTAGATAAGCTTTTGCTGATAAAAATTGGCTTGGAGGATGACCCATCTCCCAAGTCAACTTGAACAACTTCGTCTTAAGTAGGTGGTTCACGTTGTTCGAATCATAACTCTCATTGGGACTCCAACTTTTGAGCCTAAGGTTCCACTTCAAAGGTTTGATAGATTGATTATCGTCTTCAAATGGGTCTGCTAATACCATATTGACAGACAATATTGTCTTGAAGATTTCTCTGATGCTGGAATCGGAGTTCCAAACAGAAGACTTAGAAGAGTGAGAATGATTCTTAGCTTCTACTTCTGAACATTCAGGTGTTGTTTCAGGAGTGACATAACTTTGACTATAATGATTTCGTTGGTAATAAGTTTTAGGCTTGTCTTTTGAAGCAAAGTAACGTAATGGCAGACGTCATCATTTGCCATAATTAATGCCTTGGTTACTTTTTATACCGTAATCCATCTTCTGGATGAGATCCTTCGCTCTAGGGCTGTAACAGTAAAGTTATATTTACTATTATCATGTTCTGGATCATCGACAAGAAAATCTTTTTGTCCTTTGACCCTACCAAAGATGATAGGTTTATCTTCTTTTCTCCTTGCTGGAACTTCGAAGATGAGACCATCATACCGGAAGACTTCGGTCTCTGTGTGATCTTCCATTACTGGCATACAGAGATGCGTCAAAGAATATATAATACTTAGACATTGGACATCAGAGTAGTTCAAAGGTAGTCATTTATTCATGAAGTATAATATTTCTATCTCAGAAATAACACCGTCCAGGAAGGGTACATCGGGTTGTGCACTTATATACTCTTCAAGCGCATTTTATTCTTTGGCCTCGGTCGCAGATTGATATACAAGGGATTGACTTGAAATTAAATGCTTGGAGCGACGAAGATTGACCACCAAAGACTCAGATTTCTTTACAGGAGAAATGCTATCTTTTGGAGTCTTTCTTCTAAGATCAATCACAAGAGGCTCTGTGGCATTATGACTAGACTTCTTGCGGATATCTACCACAAAAGGAGTAGGAGTGTCCCTAATACGATCCTTTACACGGATCTTCAAGGGTCCTTCTGTAACTGTTTTATTTCAACCTCGTCATCAGCATCGTTCCTTTCTTCTTTTTGGTGTATTTGTTTGTACAACACCGAATAAGAGTAGTAATCCTCTACTCCTTTGAAAGGGGCAACATCAGCAAACTCAGTTCTAACCATACTGTCATTGTCAACGTATTTGAAGCACTGATGTAGAGTAGAGGATACGATCATATTTTTGTATATCCAGGGATGTCCCAGCAGAATATTATAGGATATATCTACATCAATGACGTAACAAGTGACTTCGGTCCGGAGATCGCCTATCTGATATTTCAGGTCAATCTTTCCCAAGGGATAACTTCTTACAGCATTGAAACCACAAATGGTTTTATTGGTTGAAGATAATCGGTGCATGGGAATCCCCAAGATCTGAAGCAAACTCCTTGGAATTACGCTAAGTGATGAGCCGGGATTAATATGCATGTGATCTACCTTGATAGCACCAATGTACCCAGTGTAGTATAAAGGCATATCATGACGATTGTTCTTCAATAACATATCTTCCTGGGAGAACAAAATGCTGGGAATTGCCTCCATCACTATGGCAATGGGGACATACAGCAGGACCTTTATCTGGCTTTCTGATTTTAGCCAAATAGGAGTCGACATATTGCAATGCCTCGCTTAGAGTATCATGAGTCTCTTTGGAGAGACGAAGGAGCTCCAAGATTGACAATCTTGCAGGAGTATTAGCAAGTTGTGATAATATGTTGAAGTTATAGGGCTTATCGAGTCTTGGAGAAGAGTTTTTCTTCAAATACTTGTCAAAGCAAATCTTCTTTTGTTTTATTTTGTCCGTCGTTGTAGGCTTGGACGGACCTGCTTCAGGTGCTACCGGAGAAACATGATCAACAGTTGAGGGTGTAGCATCCTCTTGAACTGGGTTATAGGTAAGTCTTATCTGACCTAGTTTCGTCGGACAAGGCCTCGTCTGCGGAGGATGAAAGAACCATGTGACATGTTCTGTGGTTCTTCTCACCACGGATCATCTTAGTCTTGTTGGGGTGATAAGACATATTAATGTTTTCATATCCCAACCCTCTATGAGTTTTAATGTAGTAATTGTCAGATCGTAAAGGAATATGATGTCCTTTACCAACGTTCAAGCATGCGGACTCCTGAAAGTCATATCCCATTCTCTGCATAAGATGAAGTGCTTGTTGACTGTAACGATAAAACTGGGGTACTTCATCATTTACTGCCAATGACTCAGTTTGTGAATAATGAGGTGCAATTTTTATAAGGATGGTGGCATGTATTCTTGAAGAAGTCGGATGATAAGTCATGCTAGACTTGTTAATTATGTTTAACCATGTACTGTAGACTTGTTGAGGTATGTACTGCCTATCATACGCCATTGCTAATGAGTCATGTGTTGTTTGTTTGAAGAGACTTGCCGCTATTTATTGACTGCCTGAAGCCTGGATAGTAGGCCATTATCACCTTCCTTAGTCATGTAGCATGAGGTAATGGGTAAGTCTTCATCATCACTTCTCAGTTTATCCTAAAAACACTGCTGGGTTGATTCAACCGGTGACAGAAGAACCATATTACATGATTTGCTTTTATTAG
This sequence comes from Iris macrosiphon, assembly GCA_036927795.1. Taxonomy (NCBI): domain Eukaryota; kingdom Viridiplantae; phylum Streptophyta; class Magnoliopsida; order Asparagales; family Iridaceae; genus Iris; species Iris macrosiphon. The sequence goes on from JAYESA010000013.1 coordinate 116,057,588, forward strand.
CTTTTCTCTTTGCTTTGGAACTTGAAGTTGTTGCTTCTTGTCCCATGTCTTGTAGTAAGTTTGGATGAACCCACATAATTTTACCACGTAGAGTAGTAAATGGTACCAAACCCTTTGTTTGATTTTGAACTGGTGGAAGATTAACGATCCCCAATGTTGCCTTAGGAATAGGCACAATGCCATCTTAGACTTTCATCACTGGGAAATAACCGAACTAGAGTGAAACCATTTTGGCAGTGACTGTTTTGTCGTCAGAGGTCAACGTGATATCCTTGGAATCTATCAGTTGTTGTATGTGTCTCTTTAGTACATAACAATCCTTGGTAGAATGATGAACATATCAATGGAATAAGCGGTACTTAGGGTCATTAACCTTATTTGCCTCCTCCGGTCTTCTGATGTCAGGTAATTTGAGCTTATTGCCTTTATCAGGATGATGAAGATATCAACAAGGTCGTCATCATCAAAAGATAATGTCTCCTTCAATTTTGACTCTTCATTTGGCTTTGGCTTGGAAGGTGATGAGCCTTTAGATATATTGATGGTCAAGGTCTCCTTCCCCTTGGCATTGTGATTGTTATTGTTATTGTCCTGGGGGCACTTTCCCTAGTCATCAGAACCAGGTATTTTAAATCCCCAATAGATGGACATCTTTTGCATTCTTTTCAGCAAGGTCAACATTTACAATAAATATGGATCATTCTTCGAACTGGGTTGTGCCTATAGAGTTTCACTGCCGTTAATAGATTTTGCCTGCAAGGGTCCATAAGTATAGACTCTGGGATTCCAGAAGGCATTTTTAAGGCTATCTTCCTGAAGCGCTCTATGAAGTCACGTGTAGACTATTTCTCCCTCTTAACTCGGTCGATGAAGGTCGACATGGTCATGTCCATTCAGCTGTCATAAAATAGGGAAAGAAAAAGTTGACGGAGGTCATCAAACATCGTAATACAATTGTTCGGGAGACTACATAATCACTCATAAGTTATATTGGTTAAGGCTCCGATAAATAGCTTAGTGAGAAAAGCATCATCTCGTGGTAGATGCCCTGTCATAGATTCGAAGTAGTTCATGTACTCACGGGGTGACATTTTTCCATCAAAGGGAATCAAAGACTGTTGCTCGTACTTAGGTGGAAAAATAAAATTATTCCATTCAGGGGAATAAAGCTGTCTTATCCCGAGATTTTAGAGTTTTTCTCGGTTGCTCAAGGCACCGAATCGAGCACGCAACTCCTTGATAACTTCTTGAGTGCCATCTTTTGGTGGAGTAACAGTTGTCACTACCACTTTTCCATATAAGGGCATTTGTGTAATTTAGCTATTTTAAATAATTATGAATTTAATTAATTGCTGAGTTTTGTAACTAATTATATTATTATTTTTAATGTTTAGTTTTAGGTCAAACCCTAGAACTCATTAGGACAGACCCTAGTGAGTCAACCCTAATTGTAAACCAGTTCTAGTGAAACCCTAGAATTCTAATTTTAGGCTTGGACCTCAAACCCTAGAAGGCCTAAACCTGAGTTAATTAGGTTCTACATGAGAGGGCCAGGGGGTTTAACCTAAAAAGACTAGGCATGGAAACCCTAAACTTGCTTTAATATAAAAGGAAGCCTCTTTCTAAGCTATTCTTCATGTAGAGAAAAAAGGAAACCCTAGCCTCCACAAGAGAAACCATCTCCCCACCCAATTTTCGAGATCTAGCCCTAGGTTTCCATTTTCTCCTCCTCCAAAGCAAGGAAAGCAGGGAACTTGGGTCAAGGAAACTTGGGAAGGAAGAACTTCCATTGGAGAAACCATCCCTGCAGGTAAAACCCTATTTTTTCTTCATTAAATTCCTGTTTTCAGATGTTAATGGCCATTAGGAACCCACCCTATTGTTTAGATTTAGATTTTAGGGTTTGGATTGGGTTTTGGTGACCAACATGGGGTTTTCCCCAATTATCAGGAACCCTAACCCTAGGTATTTGTATGTAGGCAGATTTCCTCATTTGCATGTAGAGATAATTTCGATTTAGGGTTTTTAGTTTTGAGGATTCATGATTAATAATGTGTCTTAGGGTTTTTGCCTAACCCTGTGTTTAAATTTCTGTATTTTGATATACCCATCTATATTTCATAAATGTAATTGTGTTGTGAATGGGTTGTGTGTTGTGTGGTGATCACTGTGAATGGTTCTCTGTTCAGTCGGGGGTTTGTGTTTGGGGGAAAAACTGTGTTAGGAAAGAGGATATGTGCAGTCGGGCTTGGGAGAGGGTTACTGTGTATATGCAGAATTCTGTGCATTGGGGATTACAGTGTAGTGATTTGGGATCAGAGAACTTGTGTTTCACTGTGTAAACAAATGTGAGAACTAGGTAGCCTTGTGTAGATTATGTGTGTGAACCTGGGTTTAAATGACAATATCTGTGTATAACTTAGTGTCAGTTACCTAGGTGTTAATATATAAACTGTGCAGTGTGGATTCTGTGCAGTGTAGGTTATTTTGTTCTGTGTTTCAGTGTGAGCAGGCCTGTGTGAATTGGCTGTGTGTGTGTGTATTTCAGTTAGGGAGAGTAGAACATATGTGTGTGAGTGATACTGTGTACAGGTCTTAATGTATCAGTACTGCCTATGAATCAATAAATTTCAGTGTGTGCAGCATACACCTGATGTGAGAGTAGGTGTATCAGAACCTAAGTGTCTCAGTGGATATCTGTATGTGTGTGTTCCGCAGTGTCTAGGTATTAGCTAAATGCCAGTATTGATTTTCAGGACCCATGTATCAATATATAGACTGTGTGAGATGAGTGCCTGTGTGTCTTAGTGTGTCTAGATAATTAGGTATTGTGCATCAGTGTAGGAGTTATGATGTGTGAGCAGTGTGGCAGTGTGTACCTGTGTGTGAATGTCTGAGTTTTAGTGTATCAATAATCAGTTCTCAGAGTGTCTGTGTGTAGGGTGTGGCAGTGAGGTGTTCAGTTGATACCTGTGGGTGTGTATGGCTGAGTGTATCAAGTATTTCAGTGAACAATATTGAGTTCAGGATATGAGAGTATGTTTTCACTATTCACATATCAGTAGGTAGCTGCCAATACCTGAGTGTAGAACTTGTGCACCAAATGCACCGTGGTGCAGGTCAGTAGAGGCCAGTAGAGGGTGTAAGGTATAGTGAGTATCAATGAGCTCGAGTGAGGGATGTGAGGAGTTAGATAGGGGACTGAGAACAGAGTAACACTAGCAGTATCATTCCAGGCCTAAGATTTGGAATTTGAGTATTTAAGTTAAGTTATGGATTTTATACTTAGATATAGTATGATACCCATTTGTGTCAGTAGGTGTGAATATGAGTCTTGAGTGTTAGGTGAAGGTGCTATTAAGGTAGTGTTACCTAGATCATATAAGTAGTGTGCTAATTATGTATCAGTGAGATGGGGTTATTGAGAGTTGTATTAGAGAACCCAGGCACCAAGACTAAATCTTAATGATAGATTAGAGTATCCTTATGTTAAAGAGGTTTTGAGTAATATGAATAAGGTAAGGTACTAGTAAGGTAAAATAAGTATTAAGTTACTAGTTAGGATATCGACTAGTATAAGCTAAGCATCCTTAGTATGATAAAATTAGTTGGTATAGAACTAATAGTGACTATATTGACTTAGTATGCCTTAGTTAACCTAGTATGGACTCAAAATAGCATATAAATGACATACTTAGCTAGCACATACTTTCCATCTCATATCACTCATTGACACTTATATTTTATATTTAGGTCCTTGTGACTCCAGTTTGGACATCGATCCTCATACCTTGCTCAGGACCACAGGCGAGTACATTCTCTGACAGTTTTTATTGTTGATTACTTCTATAAATTGTAGTGTATTACATACTTGATTCCGACACTGTGGATACATGAGTTAGCACCCTAGATCCCCATCATGAGGAGTCGTGATTGGAATCCACCGTGCTAGCTGGGGATGGAAAACTATTAGTAGATTATGTGATCATATCCAAATCCTTACCATGTATCATAGCTCACCCCACTTCTCACGTCGGGTGCGGCCTGACCATCATCATGCTTCATAGCTGTTATATATGATTAGCCTGACCATTATCATGCATCATAGCTAACCATATGGTTAGCCTGACCTTCAAGAATCATAGCTAATCATATATAACCAGCCTGATCTAGTCCCAAGCCGATCACATAATAAACTAATATTTCAAACACTTAGCTAGATGTTTATTTTATTCAGATTTACTTATTCTAGCATTCACTGTTTATTGTTCATTGCTAGATGCTCTATTGTCTATTTCATTTTCTCCTGTACTTCTCATTTTCAGCATTTATTTCCATCTTGTATCTCTTACACTATTTATAGATTTTGTCAATTTAATGAAACTGCTGTTAGTGCTTGTGCTTTGCTCCAATCCTGACTGGATAACATTTTTCAGAGGACCTGGAGGATCTTTGCCCCACTCATTACGGCCCAAGATTAGAGGGTGATTTCACTCCAGAAACCCCAGAGGAGTTGCCTAGCCTAGAGGAGAACGTACCTGGCTGCTCTTAGACTACTTTTTCTGCATTATTGTTTTAGACTGAGACTGAGATGTATTTATTATTTTGTGACTTTGTGAGGTCATTTAGACCAGGATTTGAGTTGGATTATTGTGGTTGGTTTATTTAGAACTCTTTTTTATTCTCATCGTGCCATTACTTCTTATAGCTTGTGATTGAGTATATCATAGAACTGTGGATTATTTATCATTGTCCTCCGTGCGGAGTTGAGATTATTGATAGGATATATTATGTTTAGACCTAGACAGCGTTCTACCGCCGATGCTGCGGCGTAGGCTGGACGTACCCACGACTCATGCCCAAATTCCGGGTGCGGGTCGTGACACGTTTTTAGTGGTGGCCCATACAGGTCTGTAGTCGAGTCCTAGAACCGCATTAGAGCGATATCGTAGTGGTGCTCGCTTAGAGTATTACTACGAGCCTGTTTTAGGAAATAGGAATTTGACCGAGGATATGCTCAATCACAATTAGGAATTTCCGATTCTTATAATACTACTCTTAATGATTTTCTCTTAGAAATTTACTGTCCTTCCTTGATGATATCGTGTTTATTACTTTAATTGATTCTTTCGATCTGTCTTCAGGATGCCGCCAAGAAGGTCCTAGAGACTCGGAGCAGCAGATTCAGAGAGGTCTGCCACCTCTCGCCCTGTCGGACAGACATTCGCAGCACCTCCTACATCTCCAGTACATGTGGGAGTGTCTGCAGCATTCGGGGGTCCTCCACCACCAGTTCAGAGGGTCTCCACAGCTACGACGGCACCACCACCACCAGTTCAGCATCCAGAAGGTGTGCCCGTCGATGGGGCACAGATGTTCGCCTTGATTCAGGGCATGGTCGATGCCCAGAGGACGTCGGCAGAGGCCCAGAGAGTGCAGGCTGAGGCACATCAGGCCCAGACAGAGATGATGAGGGTGAACATGGAGAACGCTCATCAAGTGGCTCTCCAGGCTGTGGAGAGAGTTACTCAGCAGCAGCAGCGTCCTGATCAGCACCACCAGAGGTCGGGCACCATTGTGGATTTCAAGAGGATGATGCCTCGGGAGTTCAAGGGAACAGAAGGGATACTCTACGCCGATGATTGGCTAGAGGACATCGAGAGGAACTTACGCTTGGCACAGCTTCCGGAGGCCCTCCAGATCGAGGCCGCTGGCAGCCAGATTTTCGACATTGCCCTGACATGGTTTCGCACGGAGCCGAGACTCTTGCGCAGGGGACTCACTTGGGAAGCTTTCAAGGAGCTCTTCAAAGAAAAGTTATTTCCTGATGTCGCCCTGGGAGCTTTGGAGAGTCAGTTCCATGACTTAGCCCAGGGGAGCTCGTCCGTCGACGAGTATGCCGCGGAGTTTTCCCGCCTGAGCCGCTTCGCGCCATCGATGATTAGAGATCCGGGAGACAGGGCCCAGAAATTCAGAAAGGGGCTGACAAGGGAGATCAAGTCTCGCACGTCGGGACGTCGCACAGCTACCTACGAGGGCATATTGATGGATGCCCAAGTAGCCGAGGACGATTTGGGCCTCAGGCCCAAGAGGGGACGCGATGGTTCCGTAGGAGCAAACAGTAGTACGGGACCGGGCAAGCGTCCACACTTTCAGCAGCAACAGCAGAGACCCTTTCAGCAGCAGCATCAGGCACCAGCCCGAGGGCAGGTCCAGCAGCAGCAACAGAGACAGAACCAGCCCGCCATCCAGTGTGCTTACTGCGGGAAGATGGGACATACTAGAGATATCTGCAGGAAGAGATTGGGCTCATGTTTGTCCTGCGGATCGACGATACACCAGCTGAAGGATTGTCCTACCTTTCGTCCAGGTCAGGGTGGAGCAGCCGCCCAGAGAGGATCAGACAGGGTGCCTACCGCACCAGGAGGCCAACAACAGAGGGGACCACTTCCACCGCAACATCAGAAGTTCGCCCAGCATCAGCAGCAGAGAGGTGCACCCCAGGGGCGAGCATACGCCATGGCAGTCGAGGAGATCGAGCCAGCAGGAGACTTGATCACAGGTTCGGTTCTTCTCGATTGTATTCCTGTATTTACCTTATTCGACTCTGGCGCTTCCCATAGTTTCGTGTCTGTATCATATGCACTTCGACATCATTTAGACACAGAACCATTAGCTAGGACTTGCAAGATCACGACTGGTGGAGGTATTATCCTAGTCCGTGATCACTGCAAGGACCGAAGAGTGTCAGTAGGAGGCCGAGACTTGAGCGTGAGCTTACTCATCATGCCACTTCCGGGGTACGATATTGTACTCGGAATGGACTGGTTGAGCAGGCATCATGCTACTATAGATTGTTATAGAGGCAGAGTATTATTTAGACCACCAGGAGAGCCAGAGTTTGAGGTCGTCAGAGGAGCATCGGAACAGAGCAGGGGCACATTTTGCGGAGCCAGGGCAGAAGAAGAGGAGTTGCCACATCCTCTGATAGCGGAATTCCTGGATGTATTTCTAGAAGAGTTGCCAGGCTTGCCGCCAGACAGAGATGTTGAATTCTCTATAGACTTGGTTCCAGGAGCGGAGCCCATTTCACAATATGTCTATAGAGTCAACAACAGCGAGCTAGCAGAACTGAAGAAGCAAGTTGAGGAGCTGCAGGAAAAAGGCTTCATCAAATCCAGTTCATCACCATGGGGAGCTCCGGTATTGTTCGTACCGAAGAAGGACGGCACGGTGCGCATGTGCATTGATTATAGAGCTTTGAACAATATCACTATCAAGAACAAGTACCCGCTGTCGAGGATAGATGATCTTTTCGACCAGTTGAGCGGGGCGAGGGTATTTTCAAAGATAGATTTGAGGTCAGGCTATCACCAGGTGAAGGTAAAGAAGGAAGACACGTCGAAGACAGCCTTTCGGACCAGATACGGCCAGTTTGAGTTCATGGTGATGCCATTTGGTTTAACCAATGCGCCGGCAGTATTCATGAACCTGATGAACAAGGTGTTCCACCAGTACCTTGACAAGTTCATGGTGGTGTTCATCGACGATATTCTTGTGTATTCCAAGACTCCGGAGGAGCACGAAGAGCACCTGAGGTTGGTCTTAGAGACTCTCAAGAGGGAGAAGCTGTACGGGAAACTCTCTAAGTGTGAATTCTTCCTTGACAAGGTCGAATTTCTTGGGCATGTGGTATCGGGTGACGGAATCTCGGTTAACCCAAAGAAGATCGAGGCAGTGGAGTCGTGGGCTACCCCCAGTTCGGTAGCTGAGATCAGGAGTTTTCTCGGGCTAGCAGGATACTACAGGAGGTTTGTACAAGACTTCTCCAAGATTGCAGCGCCGATGACCAGGCTGACTAGGAAGGATGTAGATTTTGTATGGACGGAGGAGTGCCAGGCCGCATTTGATGAGCTGAAGAAGAGGTTGACGACAGCTCCAATTTTGACGTTGCCAGCAGGGACAGGTGGTTTCACCATCTACAGTGATGCTTCAGGGAAGGGTCTGGGATATGTTCTCCAGCAGCACGGGAAGGTAATTGCCTATGCTTCCAGGCAGTTATGTCCTCATGAAAAGAACTATCCCACCCATGATTTGGAGTTGGTAGCAGTTATCTTCGCTCTAAAGCTGTGGAAACATTACCTATACGGAGAGCGTGTGGAGATCTTCACAGACCACAAGAGCTTGAAGTACGTGTTCACACAGAAGGAGCTGAACATGAGGCAGAGGAGGTGGTTGGAGTTGATGAAGGACTTCGACATCTCATTGTAGTACCACCCAGGGAAGGCCAACGTAGTCGCCGATGCCTTGAGCAGGTATCCGATGGCTATGTACTTGACGACAGATAGGCATTTTTTGGCTGATCTGGAAAGCTTGGAGATTGAGGTGTTAGTTTCTGGTACTGAGATTCAGATATGGGGATTGCAGATACAGTCCGAGCTGATGGACAGGATCAGAGCTGCGCAGTACGATGATGAGGCTCTGAGGAGTATCAGGGCACAGGTTCAGACAGGATTGTCGGAAGACTTTACTATCGCAGATGATGGTTCCTTACGGCACGGCACGAGGATGTGTGTGCCGAGCGGGGAGCTGCGCGAGGAGGTTTTGCAGGAGGCACACCGCTCTCAGTACTCGATGCATCCCGGTGCCAACAAGATGTATCGAGACTTAAGGGAGCACGTATGGTGGTATGGAATGAAGCGCGAGGTAGCACGCTTCGTATCCCGGTGTCTAGTGTGCCAGCAGGTAAAGGCAGACCGGCAGAGGCCAGGTGGTTTGCTTCAACCTTTACCGATTCCAGAATAGAAATGGGAGCACATGACCATGGATTTCGTTTCAGGGCTTCCACGTTCTCCAGAAGGAAAGGACGCGATTTGGGTCATCGTGGACAGGTTGACCAAATCAGCCCATTTCTTACCTTTCAAGGTGGGCACGTCGACAGAGAAGCTAGCAGAGATGTACGTGCGACAGATTATTAGGATTCATGGAGTTCCTGTGAGCATCGTCTCGGATCGGGATAGCCATTTCACTTCCCACTTCTGGAGGAGTCTGCAGGCTAGCTTGGGCACTCAGCTCAAGTTCAGTACCGCATATCACCCCCAGACGGACGGGCAGTCTGAACGGACTATTCAGACTCTCGAGGATATGCTACGCACTTGTGTTTTAGATCTCGGAGGTTCTTGGGAGGATCATCTGCACCTGGTAGATTTTGTTTACAACAACAGCTATCAGGCCAGCATCGAGATGTCACCGTTTGAGGCTCTTTATGGACGAAGGTGTCGTACACCGTTATCTTGGGACGACGTTGGAGAGAGAGCCTTGCTAGGACCAGAAATGGTCGTGGATGCAGCAGAAAAGGTGAAACTCATCAGAGACAGACTGCGAGTGGCGCAGGACAGACAGCGGCATTGGGCCGATAGCCACCGTAGACCCCTTGAGTTTCAGGTATAGATTGTTAATTTTCTGGTTTGCGTTTGTTTGTTTAGACTGCGTGTTGAGACTGTTTTGTTTTAGGTTGGCGATCTGGTATTCCTACGGATTTCTCTGACGCGTGGCACGATTCGTTTTGGCAGAGGCGGGAAGCTTAGCCCACGCTACATCGGACCCTTCAGTATTCTTGCAAGGGTAGGTGCAGTGGCGTATAGATTAGACTTGCCGCCTGCATTGGAGGGAGTGCATGATGTGTTCCACGTGTCGCAGCTGAGACGGTACGTGGCAGACCCTAGTCACGTACTTGATCACTCGGAGATTGAGGTTGGTCCGACGCTCAGCTACCCTGAGCAGCCCGTAGAGATCTTGGACCGCAGAGAAAAGGTGTTGCGGAACCAAACCATCCCTTTGGTTCGTGTTGCATGGAGACATCACTCTCCAGGGGAGTCGACCTGGAAGAGAGAGGACGAAATACGCGAGCAATACCCGTATCTCTTCTAGACTTGAGGTATATTCCTTTTCTGATTTCATTCTTGTTGTAGTTCAGTCCAATTTCGAGGACGAAATTTCTTTTAGGAGGGTAGACTTGTCACTACCACTTTTCCATATAAGGGCATTTGTGTAATTTAGCTATTTTAAATAATTATGAATTTAATTAATTGCTGAGTTTTGTAACTAATTATATTATTATTTTTAATGTTTAGTTTTAGGTCAAACCCTAGAACTCATTAGGACAGACCCTAGTGAGTCAACCCTAATTGTATACCAGTTCTAGTGAAACCCTAGAATTCTAATTTTAGGCTTGGACCTCAAACCCTAGAAGGCCTAAACCTGAGTTAATTAGGTTCTACATGAGAGGGCCAGGGGGTTTAACCTAAAAAGACTAGGCATGGAAACCCTAAACTTGCTTTAATATAAAAGGAAGCCTCTTTCTAAGCTATTCTTCATGTAGAGAAAAAAGGAAACCCTAGCCTCCACAAGAGAAACCATCTCCCCACCCAATTTTCGAGATCTAGCCCTAGGTTTCCATTTTCTCCTCCTCCAAAGCAAGGAAAGCAGGGAACTTGGGTCAAGGAAACTTGGGAAGGAAGAACTTCCATTGGAGAAACCATCCCTGCAGGTAAAACCCCATTTTTTCTTCATTAAATTCCTGTTTTCAGATGTTAATGGCCATTAGGAACCCACCCTATTGTTTAGATTTAGATTTTAGGGTTTGGATTGGGTTTTGGTGACCAACATGGGGTTTTCCCCAATTATCAGGAACCCTAACCCTAGGTATTTGTATGTAGGCAGATTTCCTCATTTGCATGTAGAGATAATTTCGATTTAGGGTTTTTAGTTTTGAGGATTCATGATTAATAATGTGTCTTAGGGTTTTTGCCTAACCCTGTGTTTAAATTTTTGTATTTTGATATACCCATCTATATTTCATAAATGTAATTGTGTTGTGAATGGGTTGTGTGTTGTGTGGTGATCACTGTGAATGGTTCTCTGTTCAGTCGGGGGTTTGTGTTTGGGGGAAAAACTGTGTTAGGAAAGAGGATATGTGCAGTCGGGCTTGGGAGAGGGTTACTGTGTATGTGCAGAATTCTGTGCATTGGGGATTACAGTGTAGTGATTTGGGATCAGAGAACTTGTGTTTCACTGTGTAAACAAATGTGAGAACTAGGTAGCCTTGTGTAGATTATGTGTGTGAACCTGGGTTTAAATGACAATGTCTGTGTATAACTTAGTGTCAGTTACCTAGGTGTTAATATGTAAACTGTGCAGTGTGGATTCTGTGCAGTGTAGGTTATTTTGTTCTGTGTTTCAGTGTGAGCAGGCCTGTGTGAATTGGCTGTGTGTGTGTGTATTTCAGTTAGGGAGAGTAGAACATATGTGTGTGAGTGATACTGTGTACAGGTCTTAATGTATCAGTACTGCCTATGAATCAATAAATTTCAGTATGTGCAGCATACACCTGATGTGAGAGTAGGTGTATCAGAACCTAAGTGTCTCAGTGGATATCTGTATGTGTGTGTTCCGCAGTGTCTAGGTATTAGCTAAATGCCAGTATTGATTTTCAGGACCCATGTATCAATATGTAGACTGTGTGAGATGAGTGCCTGTGTGTCTTAGTGTGTCTAGATAATTAGGTGTTGTGCATCAGTGTAGGAGTTATGATGTGTGAGCAGTGTGGCAGTGTGTACCTGTGTGTGAATGTCTGAGTTTTAGTGTATCAATAATCAGTTCTCAGAGTGTCTGTGTGTAGGGTGTGGCAGTGAGGTGTTCAGTTGATACCTGTGGGTGTGTATGGCTGAGTGTATCAAGTATTTCAGTGAACAATATTGAGTTCAGGATATGAGAGTATGTTTTCACTATTCACATGTCAGTAGGTAGCTGCCAATACCTGAGTGTAGAACTTGTGCACCAAATGCACCGTGGTGCAGGTCAGTGGAGGCCAGTAGAGGGTGTAAGGTATAGTGAGTATCAATGAGCTCGAGTGAGGGATGTGAGGAGTTAGATAGGGGACTGAGAACAGAGTAACACTAGCAGTATCATTCCAGGCCTAAGATTTGGAATTTGAGTATTTAAGTTAAGTTATGGATTTTATACTTAGATATAGTATGATACCCATTTGTGTCAGTAGGTGTGAATATGAGTCTTGAGTGTTAGGTGAAGGTGCTATTAAGGTAGTGTTACCTAGATCATATAAGTAGTGTGCTAATTATGTATCAGTGAGATGGGGTTATTGAGAGTTGTATTAGAGAACCCAGGCACCAAGACTAAATCTTAATGATAGATTAGAGTGTCCTTATGTTAAAGAGGTTTTGAGTAATATGAATAAGGTAAGGTACTAGTAAGGTAAAATAAGTATTAAGTTACTAGTTAGGATATCGACTAGTATAAGCTAAGCATCCTTAGTATGATAAAATTAGTTGGTATAGAACTAATAGTGACTATATTGACTTAGTATGCCTTAGTTAACCTAGTATGGACTCAAAATAGCATATAAATGACATACTTAGCTAGCACATACTTACCATCTCATATCACTCATTGACACTTATATTTTATATTTAGGTCCTTGTGACTCCAGTTTGGACATCGATCCTCATACCTTGCTCAGGACCACAGGCGAGTACATTCTCTGACAGTTTTCATTGTTGATTACTTCTATAAATTGTAGTGTATTACATACTTGATTCCGACACTGTGGATACACGAGTTAGCACCCTAGATCCCCATCATGAGGAGTCGTGATTGGAATCCACCGTGCTAGCTGGGGATGGGGAACTATTAGTAGATTATGTGATCATATCCAAATCCTTACCATGTATCATAGCTCACCCCACTTCTCACGTCGGGTGCGGCCTGACCATCATCATGCTTCATAGCTGTTATATATGATTAGCCTGACCATTATCATGCATCATAGCTAACCATATGGTTAGCCTGACCTTCAAGAATCATAGCTAATCATATATAACCAGCCTGATCTAGTCCCAAGCCGATCACATAATAAACTAATATTTCAAACACTTAGCTAGATGTTTATTTTATTCAGATTTACTTATTCTAGCATTCACTGTTTATTGTTCATTGCTAGATGCTCTATTGTCTATTTTATTTTCTCCTGTACTTCTCATTTTCAGCATTTATTTCCATCTTGTATCTCTTACACTATTTATAGATTTTGTCAATTTAATGAAACTGCTGTTAGTGCTTGTGCTTTGCTCCAATCCTGACTGGATAATATTTTTCAGAGGACCTGGAGGATCTTTGCCCCACTCATTACGGCCCAGGATTAGAGGGTGATTTCACTCCAGAAACCCCAGAGGAGTTGCCTAGCCTAGAGGAGAACGTACCTGGCTGCTCTTAGACTACTTTTTCTGCATTATTGTTTTAGACTGAGACTGAGATGTATTTATTATTTTGTGACTTTGTGAGGTCATTTAGACCAGGATTTGAGTTAGATTATTGTGGTTGGTTTATTTAGAACTCTTTTTTATTCTCATCGTGCCATTACTTCTTATAGCTTGTGATTGAGTATATCATAGAACTGTGGATTATTTATCATTGTTCTCCGTGCGGAGTTGAGATTATTGATAGGATATATTATGTTTAGACCTAGACAGCGTTCTACCGCTGATGCTGCGGCGTAGGCTGGACGTACCCACGACTCATGCCCAAATTCCGGGTGCGGGTCGTGACAACAGTCAATTGTAAGGTAGTTGCTAGTGAAACCTAATACATCATTGGTAAAATACCACCAATGTAGGGAAGGGCAGGATTATTGGTAGGTGCCACAGTCTCCTGATTGTTTGTTGAGGCCTGGTTTGTTTGCCCTGGAACCTGTGGTTGTGGTGAAACAAGGGCTTCCGTAATCTCATTTAACGTTGGGTTTAATGATTGAACCATCGTTTCTGAGGCATCAAGATGCTGGTGATCGTTATTGCCTTCTTTATTGGTACCACCGGCCATATATACCAGCATTGTGTGAGGACTACTAGATGGGGCAACAGAACCTATACTTTCTTCTTATAAGGCACGCCAGCTTCAGGAAAAATTATCATTTCTGCATCATCCTGAGAACCAGGGAAATTGCTACCCCAAGCTTTTGAAGCTTTGCTTGCTGTTATAGTTTACATAGGGATACTACCCTCGAACATGTTTTCCTCAGTTCTGTTAGATACACTATCTTCTTGGAATCTTATTTTGTTCTGAAACACATAAGGATTATTACCTCCTGTTTACGGTCCTACATCTGATATCGGATAAAGATTACCCCCTAGTTGTGGGACAATTTTAAGTGTTAGGGAAGTACTACCCCATGCTTGAAGTCCAGGCTCTTGAAAGAAAGACTTTGATCTTTGACTAGTGTATTGGTACACGCCTTCGGTAGGAACATTATCCGGAAGACTTGAAGGATTCTGTATTCACTGTGATGATGGAATGAAAGTTGGAACCCTTGTCTAACTTCTTGGTATACTTTACTGGAGGGTTGGATGGACCCTCTTTTGTAGACTTCTTCTTCTTCGGGTTTGATCTCGCAGGAGGAGACCCCCAGATTGAGTAACAATAAGCAAAGGGCAAATCGTCCTCGCTTTCGTCACTACTTAGCACTTGATCCCCAAGACGCTGTCGGGTTGGTAGTATTTAGCATTGTCGTTGAAACACTGACTGCCTTGCTGGAGTTTCTGTTGCTCTTGAACAGCAATAGTTGATAATTATGCTAGCACATTGATGACCTGGAGGAGGCATTTCATGTATTGAAATGGTTTCCCTCACTTGTGTTTCTAACATATCATACAAATCTAAAAAGGGGAATTTTATCTTTAAAACCCTTGTATGCGCAAGGACCGTGTCCTGGCATGGGTTTGTGATGAAAATTGGTGCTTTCTGACCTTGAGTGTGACCAAGCCTGTCACATAGATCATTGGTGAAATAATTTTGATATGGCGCATGAGCTTTAGCGTACATAGCTCGATTCGTCTTGGACTTATGTGACTTAGCACCCTGCTGCACATAGTACAAATATTCCAGTTCAAAGATAGTATGAGAGTGGCCGCTTAGAGCAGAAAAGTCTGTTGAAGACAAAACCTTTCCCTTGCCGTATACGCTAATGCTTCAGGAAACTAGGTCAGATTTTATGATCATTGGCACATGGAGGCATTATATTCTTTATGCCAATGATTTAGGAGTCAGCACTATTTATTCCCTTGGAATTCTTCTTCTGTTCACCCTGCTTAGTGCGCATGGACTAATCAGAGGACCAAACACCTAAGTCATTGGCATCATAGTATTTTTCTCTACAAATACTTAGCTGTGGAGCACCCTTTGTGTGCATGTTCTGGGAAGAATGCGCTTGGCCTTTTTGTTTAGACTAGTACTTTTCCTTCTTCTGACTATGCGCAGCCAGAAGATCTAAGTAAATAGGCTTTGCGGCAGCTATCACCCTCATAGGGGACATGTCTTCAAAAATCTTTGGGTTCTTAGCACGTACACCAGAAACCCAAACTTTGGTATTTGTCTTCTCGTGGGCCTTTAGGGCAGCTAAAATGTCTTCTGAAACAAAAACACGTTCTTTAGCAGATTTCTTTCCCATGGCCATATCCTCTAGAACACTGGCAGGATATGTTTAACGACCTTTGGGCACCCAAACTTTGTGAGTTTTCTTTGACTTCACAGCTATTGGTGAGGGAGTCAAATTGTCTCCCGAAATCATATCTTCATAGGCCTGTTGGTCGAATTGTATGACTAACATCTTTTGAGTCATTCCAATCTTAGTGACGTCGGATTGTACCATTTTCTTCTTATCAGAGGAGAAGGAGATCCCTAGTAGATTCGCCATTTTTTTCGTTAACAGAAGTTTTACTAACTTTTATTTGAGAATATTAATTTAGAGTACAAAAAATACTAAATACAATAAATTCTAAGTATAAAAGATCTAGGTATTGTAGCAATGAAGGTCTAATCTGCGGTCGACTTCTTTACTCTGTTGACTACCCGAATATAAATATTGAAAAGAAACTTGCTATCTCTAGGCTCACTGGCAAGGAGGACAGCAATTGACTCAAAAGCACTCTACTTTTGATGGGTTTAGGAAGCATTGTAGAATCATGGAAAATCTCTGCCATACGCCACTAATTTTTAGTATTCCCATGTGCCAAGCAGCGCCATATGCCACTAATTCTTTAATGTTTCCATGTGCCGAGCAGTGTCATACGCCACTACTACCCGCCAATCCCCATGTGCCGAGCAGCCGTTCCCAAGGTGTAGATCAGAATCATTATAATTAGAGTATGCCACGTGTCACGAGGGCACCAGCAACACCAAATCTTGAGCAACCACGTGGCCACCTAGTACAACATGCACCGCCACGTAATATGCATGCATACATGCATAAAGGCCTTCCTAAGGCTATAAATAGTGGACATTTTCCACATACAAAAAAAGAGGACCAGAACGACCACCATGACAAGAGAGAGGAGAAGAAGACCGAAGCGTCACTCGAAGCCTCGTCAACCTCCTTGGTCCCGGATCGTCAATGGAGTAAAGGAGCCATTGTAGAGCTCAATCTCCACCGTCATACTTGTCCAGATCTTTTTTTTTACTTAGCTCCTTCTGTATTAGCGATTCATTTGTACTCTTTATCAATTCTTAATTAATATAAAGGTAGCCCGACTTTATATTTTTGGCGATGTCAACAAAAATGGTGACTCTTCTGGGAAAGAGCTTCTCCTCCAACGAGAAGCTGGTGACGCAATCTGATATAACCAAGTTGGGTTCATCTCCGAGAATGTTGGTCGTTCACTTCAACCAACAGGCATTCGAAGACATGCTGGACAAGCCGAGCTTTCCAATAAGGCCCATACGACCTCGTAAAAGTCATAAAACTCTGGAGCCAAGGCAGCTGCGCCAAGCACGAAGTTGGTACCCGATATATTGTCAACCCCCGCTGCAGATGCACATGCGGTTGACCTGTATTCCACCGACAAGTCGATTTCTTAAACGAGGCTCGTACGACCTCAAAAATCTCGTAGGATTTGGGTTGCCAAAGTTGTTACGCTAGACCCAAAATATGTTCCCAAAGTGCCGCCAACCTCTATCGCAGACGCACAACAGGTTAACGCACATCCTATCTCCATCTCCAAAGACGTTCTCGAGAGAGGTGGCACCAAATCCCGAGAAGTACGCCAACAGCGGGACCCGCGTAGGAGGAGACACACTGTCCCAGAATGTAGACGCATATGTCCTTCCAGAAACGATCATGTCCTGCATAAGGATCCCAATGGTCCTAACTTGGATTTCATGTACTATACGCCTAAGAGCGTTTGTAAACCCCCTCACCCAAAATAGGTATTTTGTGTGTATTTTGTATTTACTATAATTATTTTAGATTATTTTAAATTGATTAAAGTTTAATTATTGTATTAGGACACTTCACCGTGGATTGAAAATTAATGACATTTGATGACTCCAAAATCTACAACGTCCTTCGTAGGAAGTAGCCTACACGGGCGACACTACTTGTAGGATCTTTTCGTGACTCAGAATTCGATCATTTAGCTTTAGTATGGCACTAGTGTAACAACCATAGTTTATTGTATTTAATATTTAGATATTTATATATATATATAATTTATTTGTGATTATTTTCTAATCCAACCTTCTTCAGTAAGCAACCCATAATTCTTCCATGCCAAATTAGGCCACTTTCCCCTTTTATAGGATTTAATTATTTATTTATTAATTATTTCTTTAGAAGTCCAATCAAATCCCAACTATCAAAGATTTATCTTAGATTTGCATATTAATTGTCCATTATTTATTTCCTTAGAAGCCCAATCAAATCCTAACTACCAAAGATTTACCTTAGATTTGCATATTAATTGTCCATTATTTTATTCCCTTAGAATCAAATCAAATCTTATTCATTAGTTAGTTAGTTATTGATTAGTTGTTGCCTATTTAATAACTAACAACCTAATTAAAAAATCTTATAATAAATAACTACCCATCCTAATCCTATCCCTTCTCCCAAACCCGTGGTCCCCCTCTCTCAAACCCACGCACACCCCAATGCCGACTTCCCTCTCTCTCTCTCTCTCTCTCTCTCTCTCTATATATATATATATATATATATATATATATATATATATATATATATATATATATATATATATATATATATATATATAATCTCTTTCTAATCTCTTCTTATAAAAATCCTAACCTAAAATCTCCTCTACAAAATCAGAGCTTTCTCTCCTTCCTCCATCACCCTAGCTGCCACCTCCCTCATGTGGACACCATACCACCTTCTCCATCCAAGAACCCTAATATCTCCTTCGTTCTTCTTCTAGTAAGTTTCTTTAATCCTTCTCTCCTTCCTTCTTCAATCTCTTCTTGATTTATGAATATATATAGATTATATATATGTGTGCTGATGTAAACTCTATTATTTTATTTTGAAGAACTCATGCAACCCCTGAACCCTAATTTTGAGGTTCAACTCAACAATTTTGTGCATGCATGAAACCTCCATCAAAAATCTCTTTAATTTTTGTTAATCTATTCATATAGATGTCAATAATAGGAAATATATTCAGTTTTTATAATAAATTCTAGATTTATTAGTTTATTAAATTTGAGTTTGAGCATATTTTATGGATAGTTTTGACCTATTTTTGATGTATGCATGTTGGAGACCCTTGGACCTTCTTAGGACTTGAGCATAGATAGAAAACCCTAAAATTTTCTTGATAAATTATTATTTTCCAAAAATTATATATTCTATATTTTTGTTAAATAAATATTATTTTATTGTCACAACACCCATGTACCATCCATTTTGCATGCATACTAGCAAGTTTGGTTGCCAATTATAATAGGATCAACTTGTAGATAGTAAAATCCTAATTATTTTTGTATAGATAAAAAAATAGTATTTATTATATTTATTACTGATTTTTACAATATATATTCAAATTTATTTCTATTTATAAAAATTAGAATTATTGTGTTTTATGTAGCAAGTTGACCTAGTTTTGACAAAATTTGACCCCGTCAATGTTAGACTTAAACACCGACCAAAAACTCTTATTTAGAATTTAAAAATTATATTATTATGTTTTAATTCTGATTTATGAGTATTTATTCTAGATTTAATTATTTGTTATAAATTAAGTTTTTGTGACTAGTAGGCAACCCGTTGTGACCTAGTTTTAGTTTCTACTTAGTTTTGGACTCATAGAATTTATAGGAGATGACCCTATCACTAAAAACATTATTTTCTAATAACATCTCAAAATTAATAGTTTTAATAATTAATAATTTAAAAATAGTTTTTGCAATGTTAATGGTTAATAATATTTTGGCGTGTAGTTACTTGCATATGAAACCAACGTAAGATTAATAACTAGATAATAACTTAATTTGACTGGTAGAATAAGAGTCTAATTAGTGTAATAATTAATTGATAGCTGTTCGAGATGTTCATGTGGATAGCTCCGGACCAGAATTGTTGTGCTCGCAGCTTGGCTTGGAAGGCAGGTACACCTTGCTTGATTATATTATTTAGTTTATATATGCCTAGTTTTTATTTGTTTAGTTGTGTGCACGCATCTTAGAGTAGTAGACTTACCCAGTATATTATAAAGATATGAGGTATCTTCTGACCTGACATATGGTATGGTGGTCCAACCCTTGTCCTTGTTTGGTTGTGGGGTTGGATTATTATGAAAGTACAAGGTATCTTTCGACCTGATACGGTTCCAAATACGTTCACTATCTGAGTTAGTGAGTGAGTGCATGGACTAGCATATTGACTGGACATTGATACGTGAGTTTGCATCTTGTGTTAGTAGTTAGTGTTAGTTTGAGTTCTAGATTTTATTGACGTCGTTGCATTATGTCTGCACCGTGTATACGATTCGGATAGTTCATTGGGAGGGGAGAATCTGCTAGTAAGCGTATGGGATTTCTGTTTCTTACTGTACTATAAAAATGGTGTAACTGTGTAACCCCCAAGTTCTACGGAACGCCTGGTGGGATGACTGTTCTTCTATTTTGCCTCCCTCATGCGCCACTAGAGATGTCTCAAGTGTATTTCAAATAGATGGTTAGTTACCCTATTTATTGTTTACTACTTTACCTTCATGCATGTCAATTTCTTGTGTACTTGTTATGTCCCTCTGAGGACCTGGCACCCTTTCTAGGTATAGAAGATTATGACTATTTGTACGAGCACGGATCAGGACTTGCTACTTTTTTCTATTTCGAAGAGGTCTTCCCTTCGAGCTTCTTGATCACTAGAAGATGTACTTATTTTGTTATCTTTTATATCCTAGTTGGCAGTGGATTTTTCTCTACCCGACTACTAGTTATTCTCTACTATTTTCATACTTGGTTAATTATCATATTTTGTTATTTATTACTATTTAGTTTTGTGGATGAGATTAGTATTGCCTGTGAATGAGGAAATTATACCACTTGTGAATTATTATTCATAAAACGGCATACGTATGTGCATGGTTTCCATATATTGGAGTTGTCATATACACACGGTTGGCATGATTACGTATTCCTAGTCCTACATATTTTGGGACTGGGGCGTGACATATTTTTAGTAGTGGCCCATGCAGGTCGAGAGTATATTGTCTCGGTTATATTATTGTACCAAGCAAGCCTACAAATAGGATAAGAGTATAGGTCTCATCCATATATTTGACTTGTCTCTTTATTTCTATTCCGAATTCTTGAACTCACCTACCTTCCTTGAACTTCGAAATTGTACTCGCTTATTTATCTTGACATCGGTATTCTTGTTTTCTCACCTCTTCCTATTTAATGTACTTTCCTAATAGTCCCTTTAGTATAACCTTCTGCTAGAATATAGGAATCCTTGTTGTTCAGGTTGGAAGATAATTATGATAGCATACCTACTAAGAAAAATAAATTAGTATATTGATAGCTCCCAAAAGTTTAGCATACCTAAAGAACCCTAGCATCCAACACCTATAAATTGATTGATGTCACGCTTCAGTCCCAAAATACGTAGGACTAGAAATACGTAACACGTCCAGCCGTATGTATACGAACTCTAATATATGGAAACCATATACACACGTACGTTGTTTATGAATATTCAATCCACCAGTGGTAATATACTGTCACAACAAGTTACACAGAATCTATATCTCATCCACAGCATAAATAATAAGTAAAAATAAAGAGCAGAATAATATCTAAATATCAAGATGAGTATCTAGTCTGATAGTCGGGTGGAAATAAATCTACTACAAAACGACTATACTGAAGTAGTAACATGGATCTCTAAACAGCGATAATAAAATCACAGATACTCCGAGGGTAAGACCTCCTCAGTCTGGTAAGTAGAGTCAGGTTCAGGTCTGTACTCCTGCGGATACCCCTGCTCGTCTATATCTAAAAAGAGACCAGGTCCTCAGAGGGACGTAACAAGATACATAATAACATGCCAGTAAGTACTAAAAAATAAACATCCAATGGGTCGCCTAACCGTCTAAGTGAATGCAGTTTGAAAACAACTTTCCACCAAGTGGGCTATCTGGCCATATAGTAGGATTGGCATGATTCTCTCGGAGAATCAGGGCCTACCAAGCATGTCGTCTTTTGAACGGCAGAGGTCGCCAAGTAGTATAGGGGTCATCATGACCGCGTATCTCCGGTGGAGCGTACGGGTGACATAAAAGGAAAGTGCAAAGGAGCCCAAATGTCTTACTTATTGTTCTCTCCATCCCATGCTTTAAGTATGCCACATCCATGACACAATAAAATCTCTAGATAACTGCCAGGTCTACTAGCATACAAAGTTTCTATCAGTAGTCATCCCTAATGCACGGCCAATACGTACAGGAGGCCAGACTTGTCACGCAGTCCGTGATCTATATGAGACTCACAACTCGTGTAACAACTGTGTAACGGCTAATGATTCTAATGATGCTCCATAATACTGGGGTGGTCTCATAAAGTAGGTCAAAAAATCTACATAAATAAACATGATACGACGACATCGTCGTTGCACCCAAGTTCCCTTGGACGCACAATTTATTTAGCAATAAATGAACTAAATAAGCAGAAATAAACTATGCAGACATCATATAGAATGTAAATAATAGTACGATGGCAAGGTATACTTGTCGAGCAAGAATTCTGTAGAGTGCAAGCTTCAAACCGGTGTTAAGTTTGGTGTAAGAAGAATTGTAGTTAGGGTTTGGGAGAGTTTGCAATATATATAGAGATAAGAGGCGGTAGAAATATTTTAGTGGTCTTAAAAGCCACTGCCGCTGCTGTTTCTTTCTTTCTTTCTTTCTTTGTTTTTGGGTTCGGTTGAGGAGAGTTTAGTAATACTAGAGTTAAGAAGCGGTGGAATGGGAAGGCTCACACGCGCGGAGAAGGGAAAACAAAGTTGGTTTTTGCTACTGCTGCTGTTGATATTTTGCTCCCCTAACGGATTCGGGTAGGGGCTACACGGGTAGTGGGTTCAAGCGGGTAGGGTAGAGGTTAAGGGGTTAACGGTTTTGGGTAGAGATCCAATAGGAATTATATATATATATTCACATATCTATTCACAGAAAATTCTAAAAATTATATTGGTGCATACCATTAAGCTAGCAACTGTCTAGAGGGTCTCCTACATGGAATTAAATTAGAAAAAATTTATAATGGCTCCATAAATCCCCTAAATGCACAAACACCTCAAAATCAAATAAAATATATTTCCTCTATTTAGCTCATAACTACTATAAATAAATTAATACGAATTTCAGAATTAGGGGTCATTATTCCTTGATATATTTAGGAATGACTTAAGAGTAGTATAGACACTACTAGAGTTAGTTAAAAATTTGACCATATTGTTTGACCCTGGTATTGAGGAACTAATAGAACTCCAAGGTCGAATATTAGGACTAAACCTAACCTCTATGGTAAGCTAATATAAGAGGACTATAAATTTAGATTCTTATCTTGATATTAGCAGAGAAGCACCCTAGGAAACCAAGAGGAATAAACCAATACCTTAGTAGGAGCAAGGGTACCCTACCTTCAGCTTAGTATATCCCCTAGAACCTATGATCATCGTTGAGTCATACTTGAGTCTTCATGAGTCACCGACCGGGCCATCTTATCCAACTATCTATATACTTTTCTATCTTGAGTTAATCCCTCCCTCCATCATGGAACAATTGTCATAGATCTTTACCCAATTAAAATCTATTGAATGATTAGAACCTTTCCCTTAATCATACCTCGAACACAGAGACTAGCATACCACCTCCCATTTGGAAACCATGATATTATCAAGAGTTTATTAGGTCATTCTAGGCTTTTTATTAACTGATACTGGCTAATATATTATACTATATATCATATACTCCATATAGACTCTATATATATACTATTAACTTATAGTATCTTATAAAATAAATTATTACCTATTGGTAATACCTTACCCAACACTTACCTAGGCTAATTATCTTGGTATCTTGAACACCTTACTACTTTAACTATTAACTTGGTATCTCTCCCCATATCTTAATACCTTAGCTAAAATCTAACACCTAATCCAAGTATCACATTGATACCTTAGTCTATTCACACATTACCACACTAACACACCCTAGTTAGGCACTTGACTCTCACTTACTTACTTTAATACTCTAATACCTAACTTCTCATACCCTAGATACATGTTACCCACTCTATATGTACTAAACTTGAGTACCCCAATGTTTCAGTGCTCCAAAATCCAGGGTATACTTCTCATCCCACACCCATCTATACTCTACCTATCCACCCTAACGCTCAACTACTCAATACCAACTCAACAATGGCTTGGACTGCAGAGTGCCCGACGTCATGGCATGATGTGAATACATACATGATCTGAACTTCAACACTCCCACTAGCATGCTCATATCTGAATCCCCTCACAACTCCTACCCTCAACTAATTCTCCACTATGAGACACACAGGGAACCTGACCCCCTCAAAATTCATGTGCACTATTACTCATCCTCCTCCTCGTATGTGCATAAATACACACACCACACTATATATATATATATATATATATATATATATATATATATATATATATATATATATATATATTCACTAACATAAGAAATTAGCAAAATAGATACACAACTAATAATGATAATTTATCAAACACTTGGAGTGCATAAGTCATGATACTATCTGTAGTGTCATGATACACTATCAATATCATGTCCAAAACTCCAAACACTCTATTAATAATGAATATGCATATTAAATACATCTATTCATATCTAATGTAAATAGTTGTCATGAAAAATAAGAAAAAAATACACCCATAATCATAAAACCCCAATATGCACACAACATCATGAAGGAATCATAATGGAAGCTAATAGAAACTCAGTATCTCTCCTTGCGGGTATTTCTAATCCATGGGTGGGCTCATAATGGCCAAACAAATAATAAAAATAGAATTTGAAAGAGAGATTTGAGGATTCACCTATTGGGAGATGGATTCCCAATGGAAAGCCAAATATTTCCTAGCCAAATTTTTTTTCTTCAATGCTCCTTGAAACCTAAGCTTCTAGGCTTCTTAGATGAGATAAATGAGAGAAATTTAGGATTAATTTACTAAAATTTGGTGGAGAAATGGGTGTGTTTGGGGAAGAACTCACTTAGGGTTTCTCATGAACAAATAAATGTAGTTAAGGGCGGCTCCCCCCTCTCCTATATAGGGCCGGCCAAGTAAAATCTAGGGCTAGCTAATACACAATATCCATTATACACCCTTGGGTTTGTCATGAAGAGTTATTTGATTAGTGGAGTTTTTATTCCTAATGAGGGGTTTAACTAGTTTCTAATTAATGAAGAGAAATGACTAGTTAGTTCCAAAATGACTAGTCTAATATTGAGTCCATGGTCACATCAAGTCTAGTCCAGTAACCATTATTATTAATAATTATAATATACATACAATACACATTATATAAACTATAAACATAATATATATATATATATATTAAAATTGACAAAAATGTTCCTATTGTAGAAATATTGTAGTGACAGTAAGAACCCCAAGGCAGCTGATAGTCAAGCTCCGCAGGAAAACTTCAGCACAGTCGGCGTCACTGGCAACCACCGAAGAAGATGAACTGGAAGAGTACGTCGTGGTGTCACCAACGTACCATCCCTAGATGATAGAATCCCTTCAGAGGAAGTACCTCACTTTCTCAATAAGGGCTTATATTCGAATTAAAATGCCATCTATGTCCCTAGCAGAGGGACACAAAAAAATTGTATGTCATTTATATCCCTAGCAGAGGGACACAAAAGTGTAATGATCACAATTAATGTCTTCCCCAGCAAATTATTCATGTCCGTAGCATGCGGACAAATCTGTTATCCGTACACAGGAATCCCGATTATGCCATGGGTAATGGATCAACAAAACTCCTCTAAAGGTAAATGGTTCACGTCCATATTACCTCTGAACCATACTCCTAATATTACCAATAAGGCTTGCCATGTCCATATTACCTCTGAGCAAACCTTCCTATGAGACTATAAGTCCACGTCGATATCACCTCTGAACTATAAGCCGTCTTTTCCATCAAAATAAGAGAGTCACGTCCATACTACCTCTGACTCATCCCTTTTATTGTAATCTCCACAAAATTAAGTAGTTTACGTCCACATTATCTCTGAACTATAAGTTGCTCATGTTCCCCTGTAAAAGAAAGCAGTCACGTCCATATCACCTCTGACTCATTTTCTTTTTCCTCTACAAAAATACTTCACCATGATCATACTCAGCTACAAACAAACTAGCTTGACTATCGGTTCTATACCACAGTATCCCTACCATCGCAGATGATGTTTCTATCGAACTTCCTTAATGGAACTACTCTAACCTATCACGTTCATACTACCTCTGATAGGGCTTAGCATTATCGCCGTGATGATGTTATAATACGTCCATATTACCTCTGGTATAATACTCATAGCCCAGATATCCATAGCAACAAAAAGAGTTCTAAATAGGAAATAAGGCAAAATTTTCATTAATATTCAAGATCATGGGTACATATGGAAGTCCGTTATTTAAGGATTTTTTATTAATATTCAAGATCATGGATATATTTGAAAAGAATGAGATCGCTCTGTATTGTTTCTGGTACCAATGCATGTGAAGCCAATTGCTCAGCGTATTCTGGGTCATCACTTCAGCAAGACTCCTCAATGCAAGCCACAGTACGAGAAAAGAATCCATACTGATGGATAACAAGGGAGCTTACAACACAGAGCCAAGAGGCCTAACTCTGTCATATGAAAGGACATGACTAGAAATCCTTGTTAGGATAACTAGCCCCATCTCTTCCACACAGATGCCCGCCAGAATCCAACCCGAGATCCAGCTATCATGTCCTGGCCGTATACAGGGAATATCTATAGTGAGCTGGGTTAAAAGATCTATAATCCTTCGAGAAATATGCTTATTCATCACGAATAATAATAATTATGATATCCTTTCATTCTCCATCAGGATTCGAGCAATCCGAGAAAGCCCCTAGAAGACGAGCACACACAGAAAGTCAGAATATTGGAAAAGAAAACAAATGTCAGAAGGCGCGCATCTGTAAGAATATGTGCCACTCTCACGACAATCTAGCCATCCATGCGCTCGACGGCTGATGTACTCATTCAGTATGGTCGTGCATAGATGCTCAGCACATGCTTCAAGTGAGTGTTCGGAGAAAGTGTCACACATGCTACAGAGGGAGAACTCTCACCGACAGCGCATCTTCAGGATGGAGCCTCTCGGCAACGACAATGCACGTCAAGCCAAAGGGGGTGCCTGCGCACGAGCGGGCAAATTTTTGCCCATGCGAACACACAGTGCCAAAGTGTCCAAGTGGCCCAAGAATGGAAAGCGGAAAGCTTTGCTCCTCACCTCCACCGAAGGCAGCTGGATAGTCGACTATTAGAGGGTGGGGATCAACGAACTGCTCAACTGATCTCCCCACGCTCAGTTACGACAGATACATTAGATGAAAAGGAGAAGTGATATTCCCTCTCCCATAGCCCTTTATTTATAGCAAGAATAGCCATTAATGGCTCATAAATTGCTAGGTGCCTAAACCGCAGGATGAATCTAAAATTTAATGGATGAATCTCTGCCTAGAGAATAGACAATCAGGATACCGACATGATGCCCTATCAGCAACAAGGCAACTAGGCTACGATCGATGCGCCAAACAAATATGCCTAATGCCATAAGCGCCTATATGCACCTATCTTTTCCATGCTTTTGTTCAAAGTATTTTGAACTTAAAAACATACAAAGTTTAAAGTTCATAAATTTTGAAAGGGGTCTTGTAGAAGCATGAAAAATCTCTGCCATGTGCTACTAATTTTTAGTGATCCTATATGCCAAGCAGCGCCATGCACTACTAATTCTTCAGTGTTTCCATGTGCCAGCACCATACGCCACTAATTCTTCAGTGTTCCTATGTGCCGAGCAGTGACATGCGCCAGTACTACTCATCAATCCCCATGCGCTGAGCGGTCGTGTTCCGAAGGTGCATATCATAATCATTATAACTAGAGTATGCCACGCATCATGAGTGTTATGGGCATCAGCAACCCCAAATCTCGAGCAACCACGTGGCCACATAGTACAACATCTGTCGCCACATAATATGCTCTAATACATGCATAAAAGCCTTCCTAAGGGTATAAATATTGGACGTTTCCCACATGAAAGAAAGAGGACCAGAATGACCACCACAACAAGAGAGAGAGTGGAGAAGAAGACCGAAGAGCCGCTCGAACCCTCATCAACCTCCTTGGTCCCGGATCATCAAAGGAGTAAAGGAGACGCTCAGAGCTCGATCTATACTGTCACACTTGCCCAAATCTTTTTTTTTTGTTCCTAGATCAGTCTGTATTAGGGATTCTTTTATACTCTTTGTCAATTCCTAATTAATAAAAAGTTAGCATGACTTTATATTTTTGGCGACATCGACAAGCACATATCCCTGCTATTTATAGTATTCACACTATAACGACCATGCGCCTGAATTTGAAAAGTTATTGCTTTATGGCTTTGGCGCATAAGGATTTTGGTTTTCCATATAGGCTTCTGTAATTTATAATGTGCATAACTTAATTCTTAACGTATGCACATAACCCAGTCAACTTAACACGTAGCATGCATTATAACGATTTCGAATCTGTATTAAATGCTTGCTGTCATTTGTAAATGATTTGCCATCAATAATTTAAAATGTATATACACTTAAATGCCCATAATCTTCTCATCTTCATAACCGTTATGCTGCATCATCAATATATGCCACATCTGATAAGAATGGTTTGCCACATAAGACTATGTCGCATAGATAAAAAATTGATGCTGCACAGGGAGATCATTGCCTCCTACCGCATAGGAAAATTGGTCATATTTACACTTGGCACTGTACAGCTGTATACTGAAAAAAAGTAATAATGACGATTTTTTAGTAATAATAACGATGACGTAAGCACTGACGTCTGTCTTGTTGCCGTCGTCTATACAGACTATGAAGCATCCTGAGAAATTAATATTGTGCTTGCAGTTGAGTTTATTTGCCTCATAGACAAAGAACATTCTTTGGTTTGGATGCCACATGGACATCATAGCGTATAGTATTTGAATACTTGGGCATATGCGGCCTGACTGAGATTAGATGCATAGCTACTTGAGGCGCATGGACTAACTTTTTCCATGCTTCTACATCATTTACGGTGATCAAGAAGAGGAGTTGTACATGGAGCAGCCAGAGAAATTCTGTGAGAAGGGCAAGTCACACCTAGTCTACTGGTTGAAGAAGAGTCTATATGGTCTGAAGCAAGCTTCGAGTCAATGGTACATAAAGTTTGAGTCATTTATAGTAGAGCATGGTTATGCACGGACGATGTCAAACTATTGTATTTTTGTGAATTACTTTGTCGATGATGATTTTATTATAATTTTGCTCTATGTAGATGATATGTTATTGGTGGGTTAAAATGTCATCAGGATAGCAAAGTTGAAGCACCAACTAGGTGTGGCCTTCTCTATGAAGGATTTGGGTGCAACAAAGGCTATTCTTAGGATGGAGATAAACCGAGAGAGAGAGAGAGTCCAAGCTACTTTATTTGTCTCAAAAGAAGTACATTCACCGGGTACTAAGCATTTTGGGATAGATGGGTCAAAGAAAGTGAGGAACCCTCTTGTGGCTCACTTTAAGCTAACTAAGGAGCAGTATCCATCTACCGAGGACAGAAAAGAAGATATGGAGTAGGTTCCATATGCTTCAACAGTAGGGAGTCTCATGTATGCCATGATATGTACAAGGCCAGACATTGCTCACGCAGTTAGCATGGTTAGCAGGTATCTCTCTAATTCTGGGAGGATACATTGGAGTGCGGTCAAGTGGATTCTACGGTACCTTCAGGGCATTGCTGATTGGAGGATTTTATTTGGTAGTGACAAACCGAAGATGATAGGGTATACTGACGCTGACATGGCTGGAGATGTAGATAAGAGACGATCGACTTAAGGTTATGTGATAATGTTTGCTGGTGGAGCGGTGTCGTGGCAGTCACGATTGCAGAAATGTGTTGCCTTGTCTGCGATAGAGGCAGAGTATATTGCGACGACGGAGGCTTACAAGGAGTTGTGGATGAAGAAGCTGTTGCAAGAAATATGGCTGAAACAAGAGCAGTATATTTTGCTTTGTGATAGCCAGAGTACGATCTACCTTGTGAAGAACCTGAGATTTCATAGTCGATCCAAACATATTGAGACTCGGTATTACTGGATACGAGATATGCTAGAGAAGAAGGATGCGGCGCTTGAGAAGGTCCACACGGACGACAATGGAGCAGATATGTTTATGAAGGTTCTACCAAGGGAGAAATTTGAGTACTGCAAGCGGATCATCGGTATGACGAGCTCCTCTACCTAGTTGGGAAGAGGGAGATTTGTTGGAGTGGATGGGGTTCCCAATCTATGTGGAGAATACCCCAGAGTGAGACAAGCGCCATCCGTGTGTCGAAGAAGCTCGGGGAGTGTATTGTGCGCCGTATATTGGAACATTATTGGTAAGCAAATATATTATTGGATTTTCATCTTTGACTTTGATTATATATTTATAATTGGATCTTTCATATGTTGATTTTCCATATAATTGGATTTCCAATTTATGGCAAACCAATTTATGATTAGATTTTTATTAAATATTGATTATATGTAATTAGATTTTCATATATATTAGACTTCCATATATAGATTTCAAAATACATGGTAACCCTAATCCATGCAAGGGTTTATAAAAGGTTCATGCAATACAACAAAAAAAGGTGACAAGGGTGTTTTGCAACAATTGGGAGGAAAAATGAGAGATCCACGGCTATTTCGAAGAGTGGATCATTTTTGGGTAATTATATTTCTCATCATATATGTTCTTCGTGTGTTTGTGATCAATTTTCTATTCCAAAGAATTATGGATCTCTGTGTAGGATCAATGAAGAGTTTGTAGAGGGTGTAATCTTCTATTCCAATAGAGGAGGCTTTTCAGGGTTGGACTCCGATCGTCCCATGATTTTTTCCATTTGTATTTTCTACGTAAAAAATTGCTTGTGTCTGCGTTTGGTTTTTTGTGTGATTTTGGCTTTTGGTTTGTGTTACTTTTCTTTGGTTCTCTCGTAGGCTCTTTGGTTTAGGGAAACAATTTTCGTGTTGCATTCCCAACACGTGGTATCAGAACCAAATTTTATTCTACTGATACCAACATGTGGGGGTATCCTATCACAGCATCTACTATCAGAGAAAGGAGTGATCCACTGCTATTTCGAAGAAGGGATCATTTGGGTCATTCTATTTCTCGTTGTCTCTGCTCTTCGTGTGTTTGTGATCAGTTTTTATATTCCAAAGTGTTGCGGTGATCTGTGTTGGATCGGTGAAGAGTTTGTAGAGGGTGTAATCTTTTATAATAATAGTGAAGGTTTTTTAGGGTTGGACTTCGATCGTCCCGTAGTTTTTCCCATCTTAATTTTTTACGTAAAAATTGATTGTGTCTGCATTTGATTTTTCTGTATTATTTTGGCGTTTGGTTTTGTGTGCTTCAATTACAGGCTATTTGGTTAATAGGGACAATTTTTGTATTTCGTTTCCAACATCATTGCATTCCCAATAAAGCATTCATTGTAGAAACCGTGTCTGAGGCTGACCACAGCCAAAATTTAGGCCAACTCACCTGAGATAACCAACCCCTGTCTAACATACACCAAACACAGATAAAGACAACGTATATAGCAATGACTACGTCACCTGGACAAATTCTAATATGTATAACTCAAGTAAAATTACAAAATTGACAAAGCCAATGCTAAAGCCTTTTTCCCTAATAAGTTCAACCTCTCACCACACTCAAGAAAAAAGACAGAGATTATAATTGAAATAACTCACCAAATCCTATAGTAATTTTTCTGAACGAAGATGACGACTCCTCGATCAGATCTCCTCTTCCTTCTGTCTTGGATGGCGAGTCCTAAAAGTAAAGCACGGACTTTCTCTTAGATTTTTGTGTTGTAGATGGGTGTACATCACTTCCACTTAGTGCTCTCATGAAACCCCATATCAAATTTAATCTAATGCATTCTTTGATTAATTATAACATATGTCTCTATGTTGTACAGGTTGTTGAAATCAGCAAAGTGAACGAGAATCAATGCTAAGTTATAAAGAATGACTAATTAAGCAAAAAAAATTTAAAATTCAATGTTGGGATCTTAATGAATTTTTAAGTATAAGCACAATCATATTTGTAAATCTTATATTCATAGTTCATTAAAAAATTAATATAATAAATTATACTCTAATTTTAGTTCCCAATTTAATATTCAGTTCTTAGCAAATATAGTCATTTGCCAAACAAATTCGCTCCTCACAATCAAAAGCAGAAAGACATCCATGAATTGTTAAAAATATTAAAGAGATTCCTTTATCCTACAGTGGTGATTTTGTAAATATTAGAGAAGTTGGAACGGTGCACATGGATCTTTTAGATATGAAGGAGAATGTTGGTTGACGGATCTGTGACCGATGGTAGACAGACGTCCTGATGGCAAGCTACATGACAACGGACAGCCTGACGGCGTACGGTCTGACGACAAGTGACCGGGACGGGAGGCAGGACGGGTACTGGTACCGCCTGGATCGGGAAGCGGACGGCTTGGCTGTGATATTAGGGAAAAGAGAAGGTCAAGGACACTCGACGGATGACCCCCCCTATAGGGTTTCACATGCCCGGGGAGGAAGGTGGGAAGATTATGTTTCACACTCTAACCTCAAAAAAAAATTCGCAATTTCTTTTTCATAATACTTTATTGATTATTTTTTCTACGTCCATTCACAAAATATAACATAAATCATGTCCTTATAGATTGCAAATTAAATTGGAACAAGACATCTTTCTTAGATTTGGAGGAGAATGCCGTTGATCCAAAAGGTAAGGACTATGATGGGGAACTACTTTAAGGCTCACTTTAGATACTGCAGAAGCGGAAATAGCATTAATACATCTACCACTATCTATAATTACCTTGCAGTTCTTATCTCTAATCCTTGACATTTGAAATATTTTACGTTTGGGACAATCTTTGAAAAATCCTTCTCAACACTCTTGCCCTTCGTACTTACCCTAGGTTTGGGTGGGTTGGACAACGAGAAAATCCGTTCTGAGCGGCTCATAATCTGGCCTTCGATTAGGGTATTGGTTTGTTGATGATCGTGAAGCTTTTTGACAAAAATCTTGACTCCTAAAAGTCGAATATGGCTTAACTTCGTCTAGGTCTTGAACTAGGGCATAAGCTCTCTCTAATGTGTCAATGTCTCTTGCGAATAATTTAATTTTCAAATCAGTTTGCAAACCAGTTCTAAACCTAGATATAATTTGTTTAGGAGTCTCACTTTCGATAATGCTACATCTTACCATGAACTCATCAAATTTTGCTATATACTCTTTAGCCAACATGTTTCCTTGACGTAAGAGGTTCCACTGATCTAATAAACCAATAGTAAATTATTTGTCTGATACCAGATGTTGGGATTGGACACGCCTTGCAAGCACTCTGATACTATATTTGAGAATGACTATAGCGAAAACTTATGCCAACCCACCTGAGATAACCAACCCATGTCTAAGACACCAAGAACAAATAAAGGCAATGTATATGGAGGTGACTACGTCACCTGGACAAATCTCAATCTATATAACTCAGGTAAAATTATAAGATTGACAAAATCAATGTTGAACCCTTTGCCCTAATAGGTTCAACCCCCTCACTATACTCAAGAAGAAAAGACAGAGATTATAATTGAAATCACTCACCAAACCCTGTAGCAATTTTATTGAACGAAGGCGATGACTCCTCAATCAGATCTCTTCTTCCTTCTGTCTTAGATGGCGAGTCCTTAGAGCAAAGCATAGAGTTTCTCTTAGATTTTCTGTGGACGAGCATCCCGAATCTCTATCTTTTGTGCTCTATTCTTTGTGCCTCCACCCTCACCTATATAAATAGGATAAGAAACCCTAGTTTAGGTCATAGAAATTCCTAAATAGGAAATCCATTATCTAAAATAGAAAACACCAATTATGGACGTCCAAATATAGTCAAATTAAATATTTAATATAAATTTAAAATTTAATCAAATTAATGTTGATTTTTAAATTATATCAAATTAAATCTTTTACCATATTTGGGCTCCAAAATTTGCTCTTACAGAATCTAGACTGGACCCAACATACTCCCCCTCCAGTCGGATGAGATGGTATTGACCCCATGGATCATCAACTAGACTCCATGAATGTCGTCCGGCAACAGAATTCCTTATCCCCCATGCCACTGATCTCCGATCCCCCAAGCAGCTTTGCATCTTCCTTCGTTTCCAACTCCTCAACCGTTACGTCGATACTAATTATCATGCGTAGCACCTCCTGTACCAATGGAATCCTGATAACATCAATGACACTGCTAAGACTGAAGTCCCTAACGATCAGCCTCACCATGAGTCTTGGTTGCCTGTCCCTGAGTTTCGTCTTCCACCGGAACGTACTACCGTTCCGACGAGCTTCTTCACCCTTGGTTGGCCCAACCAATCGGATGGTATAATTCCCCCTACATTCTGACTCATGACCCTGCATACCTTCATGTCCGACACTGAAGCTCCCAGTACACATGCATCATCGAGCTGAATATCATGCACTGTACACGCCGTCAATGACCTACAGCACTCCCAGAACTGTATGAATATAGATGCACCTGCCTCAGATTGAGTTTGTTATAAATATTTATCTCCTTCCTGGCTTCGAACAACTGAAATAGATGTCGCCAAAATCAGATCTGTGGAACAACCCCCACCTGGATACCGACCAGCTGTCATGGGTAGACAAATTGACCATCAATCTTTCACTCATCACCATTCGACGCTTTGTCTCAACGAACTGAATCCTCTGTAATCCTCAAAGTATCTCAAAGACCCTCCCCAACAAGTTTTTGACGATCCACCTCATGCCGAATACCTCTCGAGCCTCCATTCAATATTTGTGTCATGTCCTTACAACTTAGCGGCTTGAGCCTGTACATGCCACAACATAAATCTTCTCGAGTTAGCTGTTGGAAAACCTTTGTAAGCATCCAATCTTTGTCCACAAATAAACTGCGACAACCATCATCCGCCAGCCTCCCTACCATATCCAAGTTGTTGCGCAAACTCAGTACATGTCGCACATCCTTGAGAATGAGCTTCTCACCAAGCTCCGTTATCAATTGTACATTACTGATGCCTACAACCACAAATGTTCCCTTGTTGCCCATCTCTACACGTCCAAACTTGTTATCGTGGTATGACATGAAGATCCTCATATATGGAGTGTCATGATACGATGTTCATGTGTCCATGACTCAATCGCCATCATTACACATGCCATAAGGTTCCTTTGCGTCAGTTGTTGTGATGGTGAGATCTCTCATAGCCGTGAGATCCTCTTGATCGTCCTTGCCTTTGTCCTTCTAAGCTTTGAACTTCATGCAGTTCCTCTTGATATGACCATTTTTACCATAGTGATAGTATCCCTCCTTGTGGTCCACAGTCGCAAGATCCCGAGAACACTCCTTGTCCTCGCTTGTGACTTGGTTCTTCCCTTCCCATAGGAATAAACCAGAGCGGACTCCTACGAAGATTCTGTCACTACCACATTCCAAAAATAGGAGTATTTTTGACTTTTATATATATTTAATATTGTGGTAGTTATTTTAAATAATTGCATGATAAGTATATTTAATTTAAATAATTATATGAGATGTGTATTTAAATCTTTACAGCGTTCATTAATGTTTGAGCTGGTAGACTTGACCTAGAAGCCCACTAGACGAACACATGTCCGAATTATAGGATTTTGTATTTAATTTGTATTAATAAGAATTTAATTATTGGAGGTAGTAATTAATTACCGTAATTTATTTAATTGTTGTACCTTACCGTTGCTTCGATATTTGGAGCGCTACCCTAGCTTTTGCCTTCCAACAAATTTTACAACCTTGCCCTAGACATGTCCGCCTTTCATTCTGACCTTTTTGTAACTCATAATTATGCTCTCTTGTGCTTCATTTTAGTCGCACAATATTTATCGCGTACATTTATTTAATTTCTAAATAAATTCTAACTTTGTATCGTTGTGCGTTCCAATCGAAATTGGAGGCAATTTTGACCCATTTTTTCTGTGACCTAAATTAGGGTAATTTTTTGTTCTGAGTCTTTTTCACTAATGATATTTGTGACCCGACCTAATTTTGGCCCCATGTACT
This sequence comes from Iris macrosiphon, assembly GCA_036927795.1. NCBI lineage: Eukaryota > Viridiplantae > Streptophyta > Magnoliopsida > Asparagales > Iridaceae > Iris > Iris macrosiphon. The sequence continues at coordinate 116,093,438 of JAYESA010000013.1, forward strand.
CCTAATTAATTTTAGAACACAGCTTGCATTTATTTCTAATTAAATTGAGGATACCATTTTGACTGATTCCGTTAATCCCGATTTAATTCCAGTACCCTATTAATTTAAGCCCATACCAAACACACAACGCCCCCTCACCCTATAAAATACTAAACATCAAATCGTCCACCAATTTTTTATCATTTCCTGTGTTTGTGCAAATATCCAAATTTAAGGGGGCTAATTTACAAATATTGTATTAGGTGTCAACACCCCATTGGTTCAAACCAATGGAGAAGCCCAACATTGACTAATCAACCCAACTCTCATCCTTACATGAAGGATTCCTTCATGACAAATCTAGACCACCCATTTAAAATGGATGCATCATCACCCCTCATCTCCCACTCACCTCTCCCTATTTAATGTCCCATCATCCACACTCTTCCCAACCTAGACCTAATCCCCAAACCTAGGGAAGCCCCCATGTTTCTCTCACCTCACTCCTCCCTCTTTTCTAACGTAGGAGAAATTTTTCTTTCTCTTCTTCTTCTTCTTTTTCTCTTCTTCTTCTTTCTTTCTTCTTTTTTTTAAATAGAAAAGAAGGGGGGAAATATCAAACCAAGCTTCATTGTTCACCCCCGGCCCGGCGGAGCCCTGACCCCACTCCGGCCAGCCGACCCGACACCACCAACCCTGACCTCCACACTGGAGCTGACTCCTCCCGCTGCTCTTCTTTCTCCCCCTGCCTGAGCACCAGTCCGGCCAGCTCCACAACTCCACGAGCCACCCTCCTTCCCCGGCTAAGCCACCTGACTCCCTGCATCCCCTGCACGACGCCTCACACCGCTGTACTCCGACCCGGGTCAGCCCACCTCGTCAGCGGCGTCCTCCTCCCGACCTCCGAGCTCCCTCCTCCCTCAACCTCCAACTCGAGTCGAACCACCACCACCAGTGCTATCAACCCTCGATCCTGCACCCGACCCCAGCCCTGACCCAAAGCTCTTCCCGCTGCCTGCATTTTCCCCCGGCCTCCTTCCTGCTCACCGTAACCCACCGGAGCAGTCCCATTTCGGTCACCCCCGACCGCCTAATCAGTCGCCTGCACCAACCTCCCTTGCCCGTACAACTCGACGACCTCCCCCGCCTGAGCAGCAGACGTAGCCAAGCTCCCTACTCCGGCGTAGCTCCACCCGACTCCCTGCTCTCCCATTTCCCCCGGTGGCCAACCGTACTATCACCACCTTCCTACACTCCGGCCAGCTTTACCCGTCCAGACGGCCACCACCATATACTATCACCACCACCATCACCATATACTACCACCACCACACGACTACCACCAGCTTCCCCTCCACTCTCCGGCCAAGCTATTAGCCCCTCCACCCACTGCCTCGACACCACGGAGCCACCCACAGCTCCACCTTCGACTCCGGTCACGACCCCGGTGAGTCTCCCTCTCCCTCTTCCCTCCTATTATAGTGTATATATTAATTGGTATTTATGTAAAGTATATATGTATTCCTACATAATAGTATATATATGTATTTATATACATACATATGTATATGTATGTATATTGTTTTATTTTCATATGGTATACATGTATTCATACGTAATAATATATATATATATATATATATATATATATATATATATATATATATATATATATATATATATATATATATATATATATATATATATATATATATATATATATATATATATATATATATATATATATATATATGTAATTGGTATTTTCATATAATATGTATTTAATAAAATGTATACTAGTATAAATTAAATTCATGTATTAGTATTTATGTATTCATATATATATATATATATATGTGTGTATGTATTAACACATAATGTATTCCTATTAGTATTTGTGTATTCAACATATATATTGGTACATACGTATTTATGATATATGTTAGTATGTATTTGGTATGTATATATTTATATGTAGCATATATACACATAGTATTGTATATATATATATATATATATATATATATATATATATATATATATATATATATATATATATATATATATATATATGTACTTATATACGAGTATATAGTATTGTATTATTAATTGGTATATGTATATATATATTTTTTGTATAAACACTTAGTATATTTTTACTATATATAATTGGTATATATATGTATATATATATATATTGCTCAACTATATATATAATATACATGTAATTAATTGGTATATATATATATATTATATATGTATTTAATTTGGTGCATGTATATATTGTAAGTACTAATGCTAGTTAATAATAGGTATAATATGTTTTATGTGTCTATCTACTAGATGACCCTAGTTGACCAGTATCATACCTAGCGTAGTCCCGAATTCAGTGTATTTAGATTGTGTGTTAGTGTAGCATCTGATGCAAATGTTGTATTATTTTAGGATATTGTCTATAGGACTGTTAGTTCATCCAGGCGAAACTCTGGAACAGGACATTAGTGTTACCAGCTAAGGACCCAAGGCGAGTACATTCTCTGACAGTTTCTATTATATTTATTATTTCTATAACTCTTGTTGTATAGCGTACAAGACTCTGACATTGTTCTTTACACGAGTTGGCATCATTGAGACATGTCACGAGGAGTCGTGATCTGGAATCCATCGTGCTAGCTGGAGAAAAACGGAGAAATATTAGTAGTTATGTGATCATACCCAACTTTACATGCATCATAGCTCACCCATGTCTCACGTCGGTATAGCCTTACCATTACATGCCTCATCACTGTTACATGTGGTTAGCCTGACTATTACTCGCATCATAGCTATCCGGATGGATTAGCCTGACCTCAGGGATGATCGCTAACCAATGTAATGAGTCTTATCAGTACCAAGCAGATCACATGATATACTGATATTTCACATACTTAGTTAGATGATTCTTGACATGTATCTCTAGTGTATTGATCTAGCATCCTCACATGTTCTAGTTTTGTTCTTGTACACCTTTACATACCAGTTCATTATTCTAGCGTGTACTTGGATTTCTATTTTATTTCTAGATGTACATTATATGCTCCAGTATTCCTTTATTCCAGTATTTCTGTTTCCAGTATATCCATGCTCATGAGTATTCCTTATTGCCAGTTTTTATATCTGTCTGTATTTCTTTACACTGTATTATAGTTTTATCAATATATGTGGAACTGCTGTTAGAGGTGTATTTCGTTCCAATCCTGACTGGATATATTTTTCCAGACTATGCTTAGAGGACTGGTGTCCGACACTTATGGACCACAGGGTGAGTAGCTAAGACTTGGACTTGGTAGTTCAGTTGTGATTCCGGAAGGTTAGCCGAAATCACTAGTTATCTAGTTAGTTCTTTTAGCAGATTATTTTTGGTACCGGATTTGTCTCCGGCATACTTGTTGAGACTTGATTTATATTGTTGAGTTAGACTTCTTTCTATCTTTTTAGACTTGTGTTACATCTTACTTGTTTTTTTGAGATCTTATCGTGCTGTAGTTATGTGATTGAGTATGTTGTTCATATTATACTGTGATATCCGTGTCTCCTCATGGAGTTGGATATTCATGTGAGATTGATTAGATAGTTACATGACCTAGACAGCGTTCTACCGCCGATGCTGCGGCGTAGGCTGGACGTACCCACGCTCTCGTGCCCCTATACCGGGTTGGGGTCGTGACACATTTTTAGTTGTGGCCCATGCAGGTCAGACTTCGCAAGTTGTGCGATGTCGTGGTAGTGTGACATCTTTGTTACACTACTGCGTGCCTGTTATAGAATATAGGACATAGGATACTAGGATGAGAGTGGATACTCAATCGCAAAATTCTTGAGAGATTCCTGGGACGACCCCTTGAGAATCTTATTACAATTTTTAATTTAATCCTTCGCCCTTGTTTCCGTCTGTCCTCACTCGTTGATATTAAGTTTAATTTTTGTTGACCAGTTGTTAAATTTAATTCTTGGTATCTTTGTTGAGTTAATTTTATATCAAGATGAATTTTACGGGCTAAAATTTACGGTATCATCTGATGACGTATGTTGATGAGGACAGTGAGAAAGGTAAAACGTCTACTTTGGTTATGGAACCTAGAGTTTATCGCAGCCATACTAGCTATCGTGACGAGAACGTAGGAACCTGACTTGGATGTACATATTGTAGTTATAAAACTTAGAGTCTCTCGCAGCCATATCGGTTGGCGTGGCAAAGATTCTAGATGACATGATTATAGGGTTGCATACTTTAGTTACGGAACCTGTCGTTTATCGCACCTATGCTTACTGGCGTGGCGAGGATTCTAAGTGTCATGATTTTGAACAGACGTGTATGATTATCAGGTTGTATCTTAAATTGGTTCTTAAAGTATCATCTCAACACTTATCTATTTCTGTTATTACAGGACTTTATTCCATCGTTCTTTTGTTTGCTAGTAGTAGAAATACCTTCAGTCCTCAATCTAGTTCTTTTTGAGCTTCTATTCCTTGAGGATTCCATGTTAAGTATGATAATTAGTGACTTGTAATTATGTCTGTGTCTTGAGTATTAGTATTGACTGAGTGTTGCTTGTGAGTTTGTAAGTGTTTCCTAGTTGGACATGTGAGCAGTAGGCATTAATCAAGTAACCCATAGCGTAGTGCCTTGTAGCAATAGTTCTATGATAGGTGTGATATAGTTAGTATTGGCACTATAGATAGAGGAGAAAGAATATCAGTGATGATGATCATTTGGAAGTAATAGTGAGTGATGATGATCATTTGGAAGTAATAGTGCAAATAATTCGGGTAGTACAATTTTCGTACACAGTTGAGGTTGTAAATAATTAGTGTATTAGTGTGCACCTTGAGTATTAGAGACTGTGAGTATTTATATGTATACTTGTGGATTCAATTTTATCGTTTGAAGAGTGGGAATGAATTACAATTTTTAAGAATTTTAAGGAGTTGAGATTTTATGTTATTAAAATGTTTGAAGACTCAATTTGATTCAATAAACATGGTCAAGGCTATAAAGATTTTAGAAGTGATTAAAATTTTATTTCGATATTGAGTATTTGACTTTTGAGGAAGTATATGCATTTTATTTTGAATTGTTCAAGAAGTTAAACTTTGATGATCTTATTTTGAGGATTAATTTTTACAGTGGGTAAGAAATGTATAATAGTATATGAGTGGATGAAGTGCATACGTAAGGATCTGTTGACTTGGGCATGATTGAGATGGCACTACAAACAGACTTGGGTGTCCATCTAGAGTTGTATTAGGGACAATAATACTTAGTATGGTGTGTTGCACTTGGTGTGCACTTGAGTGATAAGAACAACTAGTATCAACAATTACAGTAGGTAAGAAAGCTAGCAGTGAGTGTGCTTGTAGTAGAACTATGGTACCTAAAAGGGATAGAGGTATCAAACCTTGGATGTATCATTGACCTGTGCAATCACAACTAGGAATATTTCTATCTATTTATCTTGAATGTTGCTTCTTTAGAACTTTACTGTCCTTCCTTGATGATATCGCATCTATTGCCTTAATTATTCTTTTGGATCTGTCTTCAGGATGTCGCCGAAGACACGATCTATGAGAGTGGGAGCACCAGCTTTAGAGGGGTCTGCCACCTCTCAACCTGATGGACAGACAACCGTAGTTCCTCCTATATCTCCGATGCATGTGGAAGAATCTGCACTTTTCAGGGATCCTCCTTTCCCACCTGTTCAGAGGTTTGCCGCAGCTGTGACGGACAACCTTCCTCCTTCACCACTCCGATTTTCGGAGGTGTGCCCATTGACGGGGCACAGATGTTTACCTTGATCCAGGGCATAGTAGATGCCCAGAGAGTGACGGCAGATGCTCAGCGAGTTCAAGCTGAGGCTCTGAGGGTGCAAGCAGAAGCGCACCAGGCGCAGAGTGAACTAATGAGAGAGAGCATGGAGAACGCTCACCAGATGGAACTACAGGCAGTTGAGAGAGTTGCCCAGCAGTATCCTGGCCAGCGGCAGCCGAGGGCATTTCAGTATCAACAGCAGTACCAGGCACCAGTTCGTGTTCAGCAGGATCAGCAGACTTGTCATTACTGTAAGAACCCAGGTCATCTTAGGAAGGGCTGTAGATCGAGGCTAGGACTTTGTTTGCGCTGTGGCGATGTAGGACACCGAATGAGGGATTGCCCTCTAGTTCAGCGCGCAGCTCCAAATTATAGAGATCCAGTTAGGCTACATGTGGAACCGTATATTGCTCAGCACCCGCGAAGGGAACCACCCCAGCAGGGCGGGGCATTTGCGATGACGGTCGAGGAGACCGATACTGCAGGTAATGTGTTAGCATGTTCTGTTCCTTTCTTTCCTTCTATCCCCTCTATTGATTGATTAATTGATTCCTTAGTACCGTAGCTTCTATTCATGATTTCCTTGATAGAATATAGTTAGTAGTACACCCTGACAGAGACTGCAATACCATAATAAAATAGACCATAATCATGCATGTTTCCTCTAGATTGTATGTTGTATGACTGTAGGTAAATTTTTCTTAGACCATGATCATTGGGGTTTAACCATAGCAAAGATCTATGAAGAGGTTATGACTTGACAAAAGGGACAAGATGATTAAAATTTAAGGATAAGCATTAATTTAAATAAAGAGTTAAGGAGTTAATATAACAGAATTGATGGATCATTGATTTTACGAAGATTGAGGTATGATTAAAATTTGAGGATAAATATTAACTTAAATGGAGAGTTAAGAAATTAACATGGCAAAATTGATAATTTATTAATTTTAGGAAGGTTATGATATGATTGAATTGGTTATTAAAATTTAAGAAAATTAGGGAAATTATCATTATATCTATTTGATTGCAAGATAGGAATTTAAAATTTTATATTATGAATGTTGCATTTGAAGATTCCGTAAGTATCACATTGTTGAGTATTTTGAGGAAAAAGAAAATCAGGAAATAAAATCGTTAATGGAATAGTGTCGAATTCAATTCTCGGGATGAGGATTTAGATTTTGAATATGCATCGATTGGATTTAAATTGAGGAGTAAAATTATTAATGGATTAGTGTTTAAATTCAAACTTTTCGGATGATATTTCAAATTTTATGAATATAGTTGATTAATTAAATTGAAGGGTTGGATTTATGGATTGTGTTTTTAGATGGGAGTCTTAATGTGCATTGAGTGAATTAGAGGATTGGATGTCAAATTTTGAGTATTTAATTTTTAATTTAAATTTCAGAGGAAATTATAATAAAAAAGGAATTTGATTCTACTCCGATTTTCAGGAGTACGATAATTAAATTTTTGAAAATTTTGTGGAATAGCAGAATGGGTTTGCTTTATTATTAAATGGTTGATGAACCTAGGTTTGATGGAAAATAATACAATGAATAAACACTACTATTGAGGATTTAAATTTTGAGGACGAAATTCTTTTAAGAAGGGTAGACTTGTCACTACCATATTCCAAAAACAGGAATATTTTTGACTTTTATATATATTTAATATTGTGGTAGTTATTTTAAATAATTGCATGATAAGAATATTTAATTTAAATAATTATATGAGATATGTATTTAAATATTTACAGTGTTCATTAATGTTTGAGCTGGTAGACTTGACCTAGAAGCCCACTAGACGAACACCTGTCCGAATTATAGGATTTTGTATTTAATTTGTATTAATTAGAATTTAATTATTGGAGGTAGTAATTAATTACCGTAATTTATTTAATTGTTGTACCTTACCGTTGCTTCGATATTTGGAGCGCTACCCTAGCTTTTGCCTTCCAACAAATTTTACAACCTTGCCCTAGACATGCCCGCCTTCTATTCTGACCATTTTGTAACTCATAATTATGCTCTCTTGTGCTTCATTTTAGCCGCAAAATATTCGTCACAGACGTTTATTTAATTTTTAAAAAATTCCAACTTTGTATCGTTTTGCGTTCTAATCGAAATTGGAGGCAATCTTGACCCATTTTTCGTGCGACCCAAATTAGGGTAATATTCTGTTCTGAGTCTTCTTCACTAATGATATTTGTGACCCGACCTAATTTTGGCCCCATGTACTCCTAATTAATTTTAGAACACAGCTTGCATTTATTTCTAATTAAATTGAGGATATCATTTTGACTGATTCCGTTAATCTCGATTTAATTCCAGTACCCTATTAATTTAAGCCCATACCAAACACACAACGCCCCCTCACCCTACAAAACACCAAACACCAAATCGCCCACCAATTTTTTATTATTTCCTGTGTCTGTGCAAATACCCAAATTTAAGGGGGCTAATTTGCAAATATTGCATTAGGTGTCAACACCCCATTGGTTCAAACCAATGGAGAAGCCCAATAATGACTAATCAACCCAACCCTCATCCTTACATGAAGGATTCCTTCATGACAAATCTAGACCACCCATTTAAAATGGATGCATCATCACCCCTCATCTCTCACTCACCTCTCCCTATTTAATGTCCCATCACCCACACTCTTTCCAACTTAGACCTAATCCCCAAACCTAGGGAAGCCCCCATTTTTCTCTCACCTCACTCCTCCCTGTTCTCCAACGTAGGAGAAATTTTTCTTTCTCTTCTTCTTCTTTTTCTCTTCTTCTTCTTCCTTTCTTGTTTTTTTTAAATAGAAAAGAAGGGGGAAAATATCAAACCAAGATTCACTGTTCACCCCCGGCCCGGCGGAGCCCTGACCCCACTCCGGTGAGCCGACCCGACACCACCAGCCCTGACCTCCACACCGGAGCCGACTCCTCCCGCTGCTCTTCTTTCTCCCCCTGCCTGAGCACCAGTCCGGCCAGCTCCACAACTCCACGATCCACCCTCCTTCCCCGACTGAGCCACCCGACTCCCTGCATCCCCTGCACGATGCCTCACACCGCTGTACTCCGGCCCGGGTCAGCCCACCTCGTCACCGACGCCCTCCTCCCGACCTCCGAGCTCCCTCCTCCTTCAACCTCCAACTCGAGTTGAACCACCACCACCAATACCATCACCCCCTCGAGCCTGCACCCGACTCTGGCCCTAACCCGAAGCTGTCATGACCCGCACCCGGTATAGGGGCACGAGTACGTGGGTACGTCCAGCCTACGCCGCAGCATCGGCGGTAGAATGCTGTCAAGGTCATGATACTATCTAGCCAATCTCACACAAGCATCCAATCTCCATAAGGAGGCACGGATGACACGAATAAAATGTACACATACTCAATCACAGGATTACAGCACGATAAGATATCAAACAAAAATTAAATACAACACAAGTCTGAAGTAATAATCTAACTCAACAAATATTCAAGTCTCAATAAAATGCCGGAGACAAATCCGATACCAATAGTCTGCTAAAAGAACTAACAAAAATAGTAATTTCCGGCTAGACCTCCCGGAATCACAACTAATCTACCAAGTCTGCAGCTACTCACCATATGGTCCATAAAGTGTCGGACAGCGATCCTCTAAGGCATAGTCTGGAAAAATATTTCCAGTCAGGAAGGAGCAAAGTACAAATCTCAAATAACAGTTCCATTTAATTGATAAGGACTATAAGACAATAAACATGTAATGCTAGCTACTGAGAAGACAGTGAAATAAATACAATGGCAAGTAAAGAGAGACAGGCAATATAAAGAGACGAGCAATAGGCAACATGGTACAGTCAGTGCATGTATGAAAATAGAAAGAACAAGGAACAGTATCATATACGGGTGATGTAGTATATGATTTAAATAGGGAACTGTAATCTATTCTAAGTGTTTGAAATAGTAGTTTCAAAATGTGATCGGCTTGGGAACATGTACGATAGCTACAGGGCCTGGCTAATCATGGGTGAAGAGCATAATTAACACTTACATTGTTCTACACTACAATAAGAGGTTATGATCACATTTCTTACTAACTACTTCCCCGCCCCCAACTAGTACTGTGGATCCAACCATGACACGTCACGATACACGAGCAAGTCCAATCTATCATGTACGATGTCTAATATACATGTCGTGTACAATGTCAATACGATAATCATTGTAACATCTCATGACTGCAGATCCAAGCTATACTAGTCCGTGTAGCACAGTGTCAAGGATTCAGTTGTAACATTTCAAGATTATTAAATTTATAGAAATTATCCAGAAATTGAAAATTATCAGAGAATGTACTTGCCTTGGGTCCTTAGCTGGTAATTATTGATGTCCTGTTCCAGAGTATCCCCTAAGTGAACCAACAGTCCTATAAACACATCACAAGCAAAACCACATTTGCATTAGATGCTACACTGACACAGTCCAAAAATACTGAGTTCGGGACTACTCTAGGTATGCTACTGGTCACCTAGGATCTCCTAGTAAATAGATACAAAATTATACATATCTTAATTAACATGTGTACTTACAATATATATATATCAAATTAAACACACATACAATATATATATGTATATACCTTAAAAATATGCCAAGGGTTTATACAAAAATATATATACACATATATATATATGTCAATATATTATATATAATATTAAATACTAAAACACATATATAATACATGTTTATACCTATACCAACAATAAGTTTATATATATGTATATATACTTACATATACCAAAATGAAAATATAAATCTACATATATATATTGATACCAAAATACGGTTATTTTGAATATATATCAAAATACTGGTATTCATATATGTGTTTATACATATTCCAAAAATACATTTAATACGTACATACTATATGAAATTATACCAAATAAATATATGTATATTTGCACCCCAAAACATACATTTATATATAGGTATCTATATATTACCAAAATAATACATATTTTCTATATGAAAAATACAATACAATATTCAACACATATCATTATACGTATACGTATCTATATACATATATATATATATCTACACATTAAATAATATATACAAATACATGTACATTAACATAGAATACACTAAATATTTTTATATACCATACATATATACATTATATTAAAATACACATATTACATTATACTAGGTATATACTATACTAGTACATGTCTTAAACATTAATTAAATAATGCTATACATATACATATATTAGTATATACTCAAACGTATATACATATGTACATATATATACATACATATATATATATATACATATATATATATATATATATATATATATATATATATATAAGGAGAAGGAAGGGGAGAGAAGAACTTACTGTGGTGGTGGTGGTAGTTGATGCTCGCCGGACCGGAGGGGGAGACAGCGCCGGACTGTGCACGTAGAGGAAGGAGCAGTAGCGAAAAGGGGAGCCGGACGGGAAGTTGGGCAGCCAGCGCCGGAGATGGGCTGCACAGGTGGAGGAGGAGCCGCAGGGTGGTTCCCGTGGTGGTCCGATGTAGATGGAAGGAGGAGATGGAGATGGGGTTGCCGCCGGAGGGAGTCGGCTGATCAGTGGGCCGGCTGTTCAGTGCCGTCGAGAAGGAGCAGGGAGCAGGGAGTCTGCCGGAGTGGATGGATGGATGGATGGATGAATGGATGGATAAAGCCGAGGTGGTGAACGCAGAGCAGCGGTGGTCGGAGCAGCAGCGCCGGTCGGGTCTTGCCGGGAGTGGATGGATGAACAGGATATTTCCCCCCCTTTGGAATTTGAATTTCAAACTCAAAAATAAAAGAAGGAGAAGAAGAAAGGAAGAGAAGAAGAAAAGAAAAGAGAAGAAGAGGAGAAAATTTTGGATGGGGAAGGAGGCTACGTTGGAGAGAGGAGAGAGAGAGGTGGGGGCTTGCTTGGGGATTAGGGTTTTCTAGGGAAATGTGTTGATGGGGCTTTAAATAGTAAGAGGGTGTTGAATCTAATGGTGATGATGGACCCAATTAAATGGGTGGTCCAGATTGATCATGAATAAATTTTCATGTGGGAATGAGGGTGAGGGCTAGTTAAATAATTATTAGGTTCCCTCATTATTTTAACAAATGGGTGTTGACACCAAAAATACCAATTTGCAAATTAGCCCCCTGAAATTTGGGTATTTGCACAGACGCATGAAATAACGAAAATTTGGCGGACGATTCGGTGTCTGGTGTTTTGTAGGGTCAGGGGGCGTTGTAGGTTTGGTACGGGCTAAATTTGCAGGGCACTGGAATTAAATTGGGATTTACAGAATTGGTTAAAATTATATCCTCAATTTAATTAGAAATAAATGCAAGTTGTGTTCAGAAATTAATTAGGAGTACATGGGACCAAAATCAGGTCAGGTCATCAATACCAATAATGAAGAAGACTCAGAACAGAATATTACCCTAAATTGGGCCGTACGAAAAATAGGTCAAGATTGCCTCCAATTTAAATTGGAACGCACATGATACAAAAATAGGGATTTATTAAATAACGTCCGCGACAATTTTTGTGCGGCCAGAAATAATGCACAGGGAGCATAATTATGAGTTACAAAAATAGCAGAATGGAAGACGGGCATGTCTAGGGCAAGATTGTAAAATTTGTTGGAAGGCAAAAGTCAGGGTAGTGCTCCAAACATCGAAGCAAAGGCAATGCGCAATTATTAAATAAAATACAGTAATTAATTACAATCTCCAATAAATAAATTCTAAATAAATAATTAAATACAAAAATTCCATAATTCCGACAGGTGTTCGTCTACTGGCTTCTAGGTCAAGTCTACCAGCTCAAACACAATTGAACACTGTATATAATATTATATTTAAATTACACATCACACATTTATTTAAAATCAAATATACTATCATGAAATTAATAAATTGTAACTAATAATTTTAAATATTATAAAAAGTCAAAAATACTCCCGTTTTCGGAACGTGGTAGTGACAGAAGCTCCTCCCGCTGCCTGCATTTTCCCCCGGCCTCCTCCCTGCTCACCGCAACCCACCGGAGCAGTCCCATTTCGGTCACCCCCGACCGCCTAATCAGCCGCCTTCACCAACCTCCCTTGCCCGCACGACTCGACGACCTCCCCCGCCTGAGCAGCAGACGTAGCCGAGCTCCCTACTCCGGCGTAGCTCCACCCGACTCCCTGCTCTCCCATTTCCTCCGGCGGCCAACCGTACTATCACCACCTCCCTACACTCCGGCCAGCTTCACCCGTCCAGCCGGCCACCACCATCTACTATCACCACCACCATCTACTACCACCACCACACGACTACCACCAGCTTCCCCTCTACTCTCCGGCCAAGCTCCCAGCCCCTCCACCCATTACCTCGACACCCCGGAGCCGCCTACAGCTCCACCTTCGACTCCGGTCACGACCCCGGTGAGTCTCCCTCTCCCTCTCCCTCTTGCCTCCAATTATAGTGTATATATTAATTGGTATTTATGTAAAGTATATATGTATTTCTATATAATAGTATATATATGTATTCATATACATACATATGTATATGTATTTATATTGTTTTATTTTCATATGGTATACTTGTATTCATACGTAATTATATATATGTATTCATATATATATATATATATATATATATATATATATATATATATATATATATATATATATATATATATATATATATATATATATATATATATATATATATATATATGTATGTAATTGGTATTTTCATATAATATGTATTTAATAAAATGTATACTAGTATAAATTAAATTCATGTATTAGTATTTATGTATTCATATATATATATATATATATATATATATATATATATATATATATATATATATATATATATATATATATATATATATATATGTGTGTGTGTGTGTGTGTGTGTGTGTGTGTGTGTGTGTATGTATTAACACATAATGTATTCCTATTAGTATTTGTGTATTCAACATATATATTGGTACATACGTATTCATGATATATGTTAGTATGTATTTGGTATGTATATATATATGTAGCATATATACACATTGTATTGTGTGTGTGTGTGTGTGTGTATATATATATATATATATATATATATATATATATATATACGAGTATATAGTATTGTATTATTAATTGGTATATGTATATATATATATATATATATATATATATATATATATATATATATATATATATATATATATTTTGTATAAACACTTAGTATATTTTTACAATATATAATTGGTATATATGTGTATATATATATATATTGTTCAACTATATATATAATATACATGTAATTAATTGGTATATATATATATATATATATATATATATATATATATATTGTATATGTATTTAATTTGGTGCATGTATATATTGTAAGTACTAATGCTAGTTAATAATAGGTATAATATGTTTTATGTGTCTATCTACTAGATGACCCTAGTTGACCAGTATCATATCTAGCGTAGTCCCGAATTCAGTGTATTTAGATTGTGTGTTAGTGTAGCATCTGATGCAAATGTTGTATTATTTTATGATATTGTCTATAGGACTGTTGGTTCATCCAGGCGATACTCTGGAACAGAACATTGATGTTACCAGCTAAGGACCCAAGGCGAGTACATTCTCTGACAGTTTCTATTATGTTGATTATTTCTATAACTCTTGTTGTATAGCGTACATAACTCTGACACTGTTCTTTACACGAGTTGGCATCATTGAGACTTGTCACGAGGAGTCGTGATCTGGAATCCATCGTGCTAGCTGGGGAAAAACGGGAAAATATTAGTAGTTATATGATCATACCCAACTTTACTTGCATCATAGCTCACCCACGCCTCACGTCGGTGCAGCCTTACCATTACATGCCTCATCACTGTTACATGTGGTTAGCCTGACTATTACTTGCATCATAGCTATCTGGATGGATTAGCCTGACCTCAGGGATGATTGCTAACCAATGTAATGAGTCTTATCAGTCACAAGCCGATCACATGATATGCTGATATTTCATACACTTAGTTAGATGATTCTTGACATGTATCTCTAGTGTATTGATCTAGCATCCCCACATGTTCTAGTTTTGTTCTTGTACACCTTTACATACCAGTTCATTATTCTAGCGTGTACTTGGATTTCTATTTCATTTCTATATGTACATTATATGCTCCAGTATTCCTTTATTCCAGTATTTCTGTTTCCAGTATATCCATGCTCGTGAGTATTCCTTATTGCCAGTTTTTATATCTGTCTGTATTTCTTTACACTGTATTATAGTTTTATCAATATATGTGGAACTGCTGTTAGAGGTATATTTCGTTCCAATCCTGACTGGATATATTTTTTCAGACTATGCCTAGAGGACTAGTGTCCGACACTTATGGACCACAGGGTGAGTAGCTGAGACTTGGACTTGGTAGTCCAGTTGTGATTCCGGGAGGTTAGCCGGAATTACTAGTTATCTAGTTAGTTCTTTTAGCAGATTATTTTTGGTACCGGATTTGTCTCCGGCATACTTGTTGAGACTTGGTTTATATTGTTGAGTTAGACTTCTTTCTATTTTTTAGACTTGTGTTACATCTTACTTGTTTCTTTTAGATCTTATCGTGTTGTAGTTATGTGATTGAGTATGTTATTCATATTATACTGTGAATCCGTGTCTCCTCATAAAGTTGAATATTCATGTGAGATTGATTAAATAGTTACATGACCTAGACAGCGTTCTACCGTTGATGTTACGGCGTAGGCTGGACGTACCCAAGCTCTCATGCCCCTATATCGGGTGCGGGTCGTGACAGATTCAACTTGCTTACGCCGGACCTCCTCATCCAACAAGCTACTTTTGACCGCCTCCATCCTGACAACTCCGTCAGGCGCGAAGTTGTTTACCGACACCACCAACATCTCTCAGCTTTTTGACAGAGAACTCAAAAGCAAAATGGCTTGAAGCTCATCGTCAATCATCATCTTTATCACAGGCAACTGATTAATGATACCCTGAACCTCGTTCAAATATTGTGCCACTGGGGCACCCTCTGCGTAGCGTCGACGTGACAGTTGAGGAGTCATAGGGTCAATACCCTCTCATCAGACTATAGGGGGTATATTGGGTCGTCTGAATTGGTAAGAGCAAATTTTGGAGCCCAAATATGATAAAAGATTTAATTTGATATAATTTAAAAATGTATATTAATTTGATTAGATTTCAAATTTGTATCAAATATTTAATTTAGCCATATTTGGATGTCCATAATTGGTGTTTCCTATTTTAGATAATGAGTTTCCTATTTATGAATACCTATGACCTAACCTAGGGTTTCTTATCCTATTTATATGGGTGAGGGTGGAGACACAAAGAATATAGCACAAAATGTGTAGATTCGGGGTGCTCATCCACAAAAAATCTACGAGAAAGCCCGTGATTTGCTCTTAGGGCTCGTCATCCAAGATAGAAGGAAGAGAAGATCTGATCGAGGAGTCATTGCATTCGTTCAGAAAAATTGCTACGGGGTTTGGTGAGTGATTTCAATTGTAATCTTTGTCTTTTTTTCTCTTGAGTGTGGTGAGGGTTTCAACATTGGTTTTGTGAATCTTGTAATTTCACCTGAGTTATATAGATTGAAATTTGTACAGGTGACGTAGTCACCGCCATATATGTTGTCTTTATCTGTACTTGGTGTTCGCTAGACATGAGTTAGTTATCTCAGGTGGGTTGGCCTAAGTTTTCGTTGCGGTCAGTATTAGACACGGTATTAGACCGCTTCCAGGACGTCTGATCCCAACATCTATGCTTTTGCCGAACTCTCCATGGACACGTGGTGAAATACCTAGTCGTACTCGAGCCATTGACAGATGAATACAACGGTCTTTCGGTCCATTCGTTTCCAGTCTTCAGCAGCTTTCTCCGTCGGCTTGGCGTTGTCGCCCTCTAACGGACCATACAAGTCCTTGCACCAAAGTAGATCCTCCATCCTTGGCTTCCAAATCACCTAGTTCCCCATGTGAGGATGATCATACGTGTGTTCATCAACTCCGTAGACATGGTTTCACCTTCGTTCTCGAGAAACTGAGAGGTCCGATACCATATGTTGGTATCAGACTATCAAACCAGAACCAAGAGCTCTGATACCAGATGTTGGGCACAACTTTGAAATACAACAAATGTGTTTATAAAAATTACCATTTTTAATATAATTTAATTTCGTTTCCAACTTTGGATTCGACCCATTAAACAATAGAAATTGTCCAACCGAACAATCCAAATAAACTGAATAAACCGAATTGATTATTCGATTCGGTTCGGTTCGATTTCGGTTTTTAGAATTTTCGTTTATTTAAATTTGACTATTTTGGTTGAAACCAAAAGCTCACCACACCTAATTCAAATACCTTTTATCCCTCTTGTCTGCTTACACCTTGGGATAACACCTTGGTTATCGAAAAGTGCTCATGCGGATCATTCGCTTCTGTCCATTTGTGGGGTCCAAATTGTCCAATATCCTGTTCCCAAACATAAAAGAGAACAATTTTATTAACCGAATGATTTGCAAACTAACATTGCAAAGGTCACGCCAACGCCCCGCATTGACCTCATCTCGATTCACAATAGCCAATCAGACCCAGAAACACCGATTGATCCGAATTACCACTTTCTTCTCATCAGATGGAAGCTCTCCGATGTAGATCCAAAACTCGGGCTTGCGGACATATCGGATAAGATGTCGGATATCGAAAGGAAAGGAAATCGAATGAAGCGGAAACTACATGTTATGGGAGATCCTATTTATTTATATTTCCCCATCGCAACCAAATATGTGAAACCTACTTTCTTTTTCCGAAGACAGACAATTGATAGGATTTCAAGAGGACAGCCTGATGTATTTGTAACTTTCCATCGTATTGATCTTAAGGTAACATTTGATTCAAATTTTTGAGACTTGAAAATGGACTTTAGATTTCTAATCCGGATTGAAAATAAAAAAAACTTCATATTCTCATTGTTGTGAAAATATAATTACCACGATACCACTTGAAAATAGTTTTTTCCTAAAAATGTTGTTGAATATTTTGTTTAGACAATAATATCCTCACTTTACTTTCAAAATTTTAACTTCTATCCTAAATATGTAAATTTAAATAATAGAAAAATAAAAAAATATTTATGAAAAACTAAATAAATTAACATTCTTTTTTTTATATTCCAAAATCAATCTAACCAAACATGAACATGAAAATGTTGAATTCCTTTGCCATAGAAAAGAAATAAAAAATAAATTTCTAGAAATACAAAATTTTGATCCAAACGAGTACTTTAAGGTCTCGGAAATCAGATGTAAAAAGGTTAAAATAGTTGAATGTACTTTAACATTCAAAGTTTGTAGGAGAGGAGGTACATTCCTGATTGTAATGCAATTAAACTTTTTTCTTTGCATTAGTGCAGTCAGGAATCAGAAGAATCTTTACAAAAATAAATATTATAGGATGCAATAATTGTACAAGGACAAGATGCATTCTCTGGCTGTAGCAATACAGCACATGATCCAATTGGTGACAAGTTCCTGTATACTTTAGAAGAACGCGGCAGCAGGATAGTAGATCACTAGTTGGTGTTGAACTCCAAGCAAAAAATATCTTATTTCAAGTGAATTCTCTACAATCGTCTGGAGTAATTTTATTGCTATGCAACTTCAAATTCCCAACTCCCTCTTGAGTTGGGCAAGGGCTGCTTCAATTTCGTCAATGCTATCTTCGATGCTGCTCTCTGTTTTACCTTTGTCTTGCATGCTATCTTCTCGTTTCCCTTCTCTGGAACTAACATTTGGATTTCCCACCGAACTGTCATCACTATCAGCTATATCATTGATGTTAAGCTCCTTTTCCAAGAACTCAACAAACTCCTCCCCAATATCCTGTTACATGAAATTTCAAAAGAGTTATTTTCTGTAGGAATATTATAAAATGCTTAACCCTCAACCCTCACTATAACTCTATAACTCTAAAGGTGACTCAATACAAGTGTGCTGAACATATTTGAAAATGTTCATATCCCGTGTCGTGTCCTTTTCCATACTCGTGCAACATAGATGGGATAAGAGGAACCTAAGTTTAAATCCCCGGCATACATCTTAAGCGGATTTTAAGTGTGTGTGTGTTTGTGGGAGGGGGGGCGGGAGGGGAGGGTGGGTTGTATTGCAGCGTGGAATGGGTCGGTCAGGCAGCCAAACATTAATGTACGGGTATGTTTTTTGTTTTTTGTGGTATTGCAGTTATTTCCTGTTCTCAGTCCTCAAAGTAGACCTTGATGTACGGGTATGTTTTTTGTGGACGCATGGGTTAGGCACGCCAAAATTAATGGCGTTAGGAGGGGAGGACACGCATCTCAAGTGCGAATTCTAATGTTTTGATCCTTTATAGAAGTTATTCTCACGAATACAATTGTTGGAGCTTTTTACTAGGCTACTAGAACGATAGTCCCACATTGGAAAAACCTCCAAGTGTGTATCTCAATATATAGCTATGTTTTGTATTGACATGTGCACATGAGATGTGATGGCCTATATGGTTGCCATGGAGAGGTATTTTTCTAGAAGGATAAAGTTTAAATCCTTAAGAACTAAACCTCGAAGGGGACTTAACGACTCGGACTCGGACGAAGGGCGCAAAATGACGCACTTTGCACGTACGCATCGGACGCAAAATGACGCTTTTGTACGGAGTTACGAGGCGTCTGTGCAGTGTTTTGTGCGGGGCGTCTACGCGGGTGGCATCAGGCACTTTTGTGCTAAGTTGCTCGTAGGTTGCGCGCTAGGCCGTTGCGCACGGCTCCTACATGTGGCAATCCGCGCATGGCTCCTGCACGGAACGTCTGCGCGGGGCATCTGCGCGGGATTTCTGCTTAGGGCATCTGCGTGTGTGGTTTCTGCGCGAGACGTCTCTTCAGTTGCTCCAGGAGAGTAACCGTCCATTTAGTGGGGGAGTAACTACTGTAACCACCCACTTAATAGGTAGTTAACTCCGGACTTAATGGGGTGTTAAGAGGTGACTCTCTCCTATATATATACTTCAAGTTCTTCACTTGAGGCAGACACGAGATAGAAGAGAGAGGATATATGCTATGAGATAACACGAGAGGATATATGCTATGAGAGAACACTTAGCAACCGAGAAGGAGCAACGAAGTGTTGTCGCAGAGAGGAGTCCAACGTCCACACATAGTGACAAATTGAATGTTCCAAAAAAATTCATATCGGAGCTTGTTGGTTCCTGAAAACAGATCGAAGGAAAGAAGGTCGAATTTTACTTTCAGCAACGATGGTTAAATAACCTCAGTGAGTTGACACCTTCTACAATTTCTTCTTCTCTTCTGTTTGTATTTTGTAAGAGATTGTGGTAGCAACAGTGTTGCAATCTTTTACAAGCTTTTTACGTTTTAGAGTTATTTTTTCAAGTCAGTTGTAATTTTCCTTTCCTCCAAATTGTTGTAGTTTTCGGTCTTCCACGTACGATTGTACGACTTTTGTAATCGCGGGAACAACAATTTCAAAGCAAGATCGGAGGAGCGATCTTAGTACGAAGATGGAAAATCGAACTTCTCTTCTCGACACAAGTTTCAACAAACTTGTCAAATTCCATGGAGAACACTAACATCTAGAAGAGAGATCAATCTCAATCTTCAACTTGTCAACATTGAATATATGTTGACTCGTCCGGAGCCTACAATTCCTGAAGCTGGAGATGTGCTTACAATTGCCAACGAGATTAACAAGCAATACAAATGGAAGAATAATGAACTTGTGCAAGTTGTTTTCTAAACGTCATAGATGACTCTATGACAGAGTCGTACAATAAGAAGGTTAACACAAGAGATGCCTGGGAGTCTCTTGAGAAATGTTACAAGATCGATAAGAAGATGTCAAAAATCTATCTTATCGACAAATTCTTCAAAATACAATTTAAGGATGACAAGGTCATGTTGCTACAAGCCAAAGAATTGCTCAAAATGCAACAAAAGCTGGAGGAAGGCATGCGTCAAGAAGAAATTGTGAGCTTAACAAAGCTGGAGGAAGCCAAAGAAGCCAAAACAGAAACAAAAAGAGCAAGGCGAGCTTAACTTGGTTGCTATGATTGCACAGGTTGAGTCATCTCACATAGAAACGGACTGGTGGGTGGACACAGGTATATCTTATCACGGGTATTCAAAGAAGAAACTGTTCACCTCTTACATACCTACTGTTGCGTAGATTAAAATTGTAAGAAAACCGTTCAGACGGGTAAACTGAAATACAGATCTTCTGGAGTTGGTGAACTCAGATATCTGTGACTCCAAGAACATCTCTACAAAGACTAGAATGAAGTAATTTATCACTTTATTTGACGACTCACGTTCGTCTATCTTCTCAAATCGAAGGATCAAGCGTTCGAGAAGTTCAAAGACTTCAAGGCTAAAGTTGAACGTCAAACGGGACAATAACTCCAGACTTAAAAGTGATCGAGGCGGAAAGTATCGTTCCCTTGAATTTGCATTATTCTGTAGAGAACATGAAATTGTCAATGAGACGACTGCTCCATATTCTCCTTAATACAATAGAGTTGAACAAAGGAAGAACAAGACGTTGACAGAGATGATAAACTCTATGATGTTGACTGCGGGTCTTCCAAATTGTTTTAGAAGAGAAGCTATGCTAGCGACTATGTTCATTCTTAACAGAGTGTCGCTTGTCAAATCAGACATTACTCCTCATGATTTGGTTCAAAGTCAGATCCAACTTAAATGTTATTCGAGTGTGGGGTGCCTGACCTATGTAAAACTGTTTGACATCAAGATTCAAAAGTTACGAAAAAAAAACTACGAAGGCGATATTCCTGGGCTATATTGAGAAAAGTGATATTCGCAGGTTCTTTGATCTTGAAACAAATCAAATCATTGAATCTCACGATGCTGAATTCTTTGAAGATAAGTTCGTCAGGCACAAGAATATTGTTCTAGCGAATCTTCCGAAAACACTGTGAATACAAAGGAAAGCTAGCACTTCCAAAGAAGTTGTAGTCCAAGAAGAAGTTACAATTGAAGATACAATAGATAAACCAGAACTCGCAGAGCAGTCATCAAAGCGAGCGAGGAGGCCGAAGGACTTCAGTGAATACTACGTCACCTATCATGTGGAAGCATATCTAGTTAGCTATGATGAGGCGATGAAGATCAGAGATGCTGCTTTCTGGAAGGAGGCAATCAATGATGAGATTCACTTCATAACATCCAATAACACTTCGGTGTTGGTCAATCTACCAGAAGGAGCAAAATCCATCGGATGCAAATGGATATTCAAGAAGAAGATGAAAGTCGGCAGAGCTTTTTATAAGTTCAAGGCTAAGCTAGTAGCCAAGGGATTTTCTCAGAAGTAGAAAATTGACTACTTTGACATATATGCTCCAGTTGCGCGGATGATAGCTATCAGGATATTGATCCCTCTGGGTGTTATTCATAAGCTGGTAATTCACCAGATGAATGTCAAAACAGTATTCTTGAATGAAGATATGACCGAAGAGATTTACATACAACCTGAAGACTTTGTTGTTAAGGGTCTTGAAGACAAAGTGTGCAAGTTGGTGAAATTTCTATACGGTCTGAAGCAAGCTCCTAAGATGTGACATGAAAACTTTGATAAGGTCATCAGATCAAGCGGCTACAGAATCAGTGAGACAGATAAGTATGTTTACACTAAGTTCGCTGATAGCAAAGGGGTAATAGTTTGTCTTTATATAGATGATATGCTAATCCTGGGTACGGATCTAGAATGCATCACATAGACGAAAAAGTTTCTCTCATCCAAGTTCAGTATGAAGGACATGAAAGATGTTGATGTTATCCTGAGGATAAAAATCATTTTGATGGAAGATGGACTTGTTCTATCACAAACTCACTACGTAGAGAACATGCTCACACGGTATGGATATCAGGATCTTTCGGAGATCAATACTTCGTACAGGTATGACAAGAAGCCGAAGTCGAAGTCAAAACCAGGAGAAAGCGTCACACAATTGGAATACTCTAGTGTCATCGGAAGCTTAATGTATGCTACGAGTGCAACTAGGCATTTGCCGTAAGGATGCTGAGTCGGTTCACGAGCAATCCAGCTGTAAAACACTGAAAAGCTATAAAGAGGGTAATGAGATATTTTAAGTGGACTCAGAAGTATGTATTGCACTACAGCGGTCATCCGACAATAGTGGAAGACTTCAGTAAAGCAAGTTGGTGCTTAAAAGAAGAGAGTAAAATGTCCATAGGAGGATACATCTTCTCCATGGGTGCAGCTGCTATATCGTAAAAATTGAAGAAGCAGATTTTGCTCTCTTAGGCCATCTTCAACCTTGCTCCTCAAATACCTAATTGAGGGAATTTCCTCAAAAATCATCTCTAACCATGCCCAAATTGAGAGAATTTCCTCAAAAATTTAAGGAAAGGGAGTTGGATCCTCAAATTTGGGGGAGGAGAGAAAATTCTCAAATTTGAGGATCTAATATTCATGTCTATTTTACCCTCAAAGTTGTAACTAATTCCTAATATATCCTACATATGTCTAACACTTAATTAACTTACCATATTTTTCAATTTAAAACTATAAATAATATAATAATTATACCATTAAAAAGTTCTTAAGATTATCCAATAGAATCTAATAATGAATATATTTGTTATTAGTATTTTTTTGTTTATTAGATTCATTTGATTAATAAAATAACATTTAAATAATTTGACAGAAATTAATAGAATAATATCAAACTTTCTAAAATTAAAATACATTAACTTAAAAAACATAAACAAGTACATCAAAATTTAAATGATATTATAACATAATTTAAATAATAATAATACAATATTATTAATATTAAATAATATAACTAATATAAAATAATATAATATTATCTCGGTAAATAATATTAATAATATAACATTAATGTATATGATTATATTAAATAATTGTGAAGAAATAAATTTATGTAGAAATAAATATTTGTTGTTTATTATTTGAGGATTGATGGGTTAGAGGTGTAAAATTTTGAGGATAGCATAATATAGGAATATTCCTTTTTGAGTCCTCAAATTGAGAAAAAAATTGAGGATGGGTTGGAGATGGCCTTATTCATCTATGGATTCTGAGTTCAATACTTTAGCAGCTGCAGTAGATGAAACAGAATTGCTTCGAAGCTCTTGTATGATCTTTCGTTGGTTTGTGCGCAGATTCCGGCTATACCGATATATTGCGACAACCAAGCGACTGCAGCAGTGACAACAAATGATCTATTCAATAGAAAGAAGAGGACTGTGCGACGAAGTCGCACAGCATTGAATGAGCACATCAAAGGTGGCATCATTGCAGTAGTTAATGTTCAGAGCCAAAAAAATCTGGCTGATTCATTCACAAAATGCCTCAAACGCCAGGCGGTCGAGGATACAACAAGAAAAATGGACTTGAAAGAATTCTAATATTAAGTATTTGTAATTCTACCATAAAGTATTATGCTATTAGTTCAAAGAAAAATCTACTAGGCATCTTAATTTTGGTTCAAAAAAGGATTAATAATTGGAAAAATATCAGTTACAATGGTTAGTCCTTGGAAACATTGTTGAGATATTTTTTCGGAACTACTATGGTCTACTGGTTACTCTTGGTATAAAGCAAGTCCTGTGGAAGATTGACATTAAGCCTTAATGAGTTCTTGGACATTTAGAATGTCCAACGTGCTTTACAGGAAGCACGGGTAGCTCAGCAATACAAAGAGACTAGTACCCTATGTTACAGTGGCATGAGATCACATGAGGTAGAATCTGGGATTCAGACGATGTCATGGCGGCGCAGCACAGCATAGAGAGGTAGCCTAATACTAAAAAGTGAAAAGTAGTACAACACTACAAAGAAGTTGGGACCTCATACTACAGTGGTATGACACCACTAAGAGGTTGGACCTCGACTTTAGCTCATGTCATAGCGGCGTAACACCGCAAAAAAGTGAAAGACTTCATGCTAAAAAATGTTAAACTCTCTTAAAAGAACTCACCTAAGTGTATAAACGGAGATGTAGACCATCTCTTGAGGGTAAGCTTATAGACACCCAAGATACATACACCGATACCAGGTCAGCACTGGACCTTTAATGTGCGACTAGGGGACAGCTGATGTAATTGTGTGATTGAGAAGAAGAGCGGCTACGGTACTGAATTCAAGGCATAGTCCATTCAGTATCGTATTGTTATTTCACCTATGCGGGAAGATTCAAGTCGAAAGTGATATTTATCCTATTGCATGATGGCCAAGTCACTGTAGGAAACGTTCAGCCCATATATTGAAATATATAGGAGATTGTTGGAGTTTTTTGCTTGACCACTAGAACAATACTCTAACATTGAAAAAATCTCCAAGTGTCTCTCAATATATAGTTATGCTTTGTATTGACAAGTGCATATGGGATGTGGTGGTCCATGTAGTTTCCATGGTGGAATGTTTTTCTAGAGAGGCAAAGTTTGAATCTTCAAAGAAATATTTATGTTTTTTTGTCACTCTTTGGGATTTTCCGAACGAAGGGTGCAAAGTGGCACTTTGATGGCGCACTTTGCACTTCGCATGTACGAATCAAACGTGAGATTACGCTTTTGTGCTTATTTATGCATCGTTTGCACGCAGTCTGTGCGCTAAGGCTGTGCGCTACGATGTTGTGCGCGGCTTCTGTGCGAGGCAACCTACGCGCGTCTCCTGTAAGCAGGGTTTCTGCACAGGACGTCTGTGTGGGGTTTCTGCGTGGGACGTTTGCGCGTATGGCTTCTGCACGAGGCATCTCTTCGATTACTCCAAGAGAGTAACCGTCCATTTAGTGGAAGAATTATTGTTGTAACCGTTCACTTAATATGTGGTTTACTCCGTGTAAAATCCCTAATTCTGAAAACTGTAGTAAATTATTTATTTATAATAGTTATGAGTTAAATAGAGAGAATAAATTTAGTAGATTTTATTCTAAGGTGTTTGAGCATTTAGAGGATTTATTGAGCCTTTATAAATTTTTCCTAATTTATTTCATGTAGGAGACCCTTTGGACAGTTGCTAGCTCAACCGTATACACCAATATAATTCTTAGAATTTTCTGTGAATAGATATGTGTATATATATATATATATATATAGATATAATTAATTAAAATAGAAATTCTTATTGGATCACAACCCGAAACCCAAACCCTCTATTCCAAACCCACTACCCGTTCAGCCTACCCGGACCCGTTAGAAGGAAAATATCAACCACATCAGTAGCAAAATCCAACTTTGCTTTCTCTTCTCCGCGCGTGAAGAGAAATATCAGCAGCAATCCCACCGCCTCTCATCTCTATTATTCCTAAACTAACCTCAACCGAAACCAAAACCAATGAAAAGAGCAACCGAAACTAAAACCAATGAAAGAAAGAAACAACAGCAGCAGTAATTCTTAATCCCTAAGTTTCCCCACCACCTCTTATCCCTATATATTACAACTCTTCCAAACCCTAACCCACTTCTTTTTATACAAAACATAAACACAGTTTTGGACATGCAGTATACAGATTTCTTGTCCGGCAAGTATACCTTGCCTTGTTATACTGTTTAAATTCTATATTTATTATTTGCATGTTTATATTATATAACTGTGCGCGTCCGAGAGACTCGGGTGCAGTCAACGAAGGCGTTGACGTTAGGACTTGTGTCTGACTTAGTGTCTAGTAGACCCACCTAAAGTTGTGGAGTTATTGATATGACTCCCCAGGCCTTGACACGTATCATTACACGTCACAGAGTGAGTTCATGTAGGGACGCGTGCCTCATACTCGACTAGCCATCGGTGTGAGCAACACGTGTAACGGTATTTAGGTTAGTTGTTTATTTCTATAGAGACTTGCATCATAGTACGAGATGTCCACGTCGTGTTCACGACTTGTATATCTACATTGGACGGGGAGGACTACTAGCAGGCGTATGGGACACCCACTCCCTCTATACAGATACCGCACTCGACGGAGTGATACGAACGTATATATATTGCAGATACCACGTTCTTTAGAGTGTTGGGCGTCACTTGTTATTTTCGGCAGATACCACACTCTATAGAAACGTTGGACGTTATTATACAGATAACATGCTCCTCGGAGATGGACGATTGCAGAGTGCCGATGTATATGGGAACATATGTGGCATATACTAGTCAGTCACGACGATTGGCGAATTACGTCAGCATATGTCTAGCCTACACTTTTCCTACGCACTAAGCTGTCCTCAAATTGCATTCACTTAGATGGTTAGCACACCCCTTTTATTTATTCAGTATTTACTTTATGGCATGCTTATATGTATCTTGTTATGTCCCTCTGAGGACCTGGTCCCTTTCCAGATATAAACGAGCAGGAGTATCCGCAGGAGTACGGACCTGGACCGGACGCTACTTATCAGACTGAGGAGGTCTTACCCTCGGAGTATCTGTGATTTTATTATCGCTGTTTTAGAGATCCATGTTTGCTACTTCAGTATAGTCGTTTTGTAGTGGATTTGTTTCCACCTGACTATCAGACTTGATACTCATCTTGGATATTCAGTTATTATTCAGCTCTTTATTCCTACTTATTATTTGTGCTGTGGATGAGATCTAGATTGTGTGTGACTTGTTGTGACAGTATATTACCACTGGTGGATTGGATATTCATGTACATCGTACGTGTGCATATAGTTTTCATATATTGGAGTTCATATACATACGGCTGGGCGTGTTACGTATTCCTAGTCCTACGTATTTTGGGACTGGGACGTGACACTCCGGATTTAATGTCCATTATATAATAGTGGGCTGCTAAGGGGTATAGCTCTCTTCTATATATATACTTCAAGTTCTTCTATTGAGGCGGACACGAGAAAGAAGAGAGGATATATGTTGTAAGAGAACCCTTAACAGCCGAGAAGGAGCAACGAAGTGCAGTCACATAGAGGAGTCCAATGTCTACACATAGTGACAAATTGAGCGTTCCAAAAGTTTATATATCAGAGTTTGCAGGTTCCTGGGAGCGGATCGATGGAAAGTAGGTCGAATTTTTCTTTGAGAAACAATAATTTTAATCACCCCAGTGAGTTGTCATCTCCTACAATTTCTTCTTCTCTTTTGTTTGTATTTTGTAACAGATTGTAGTAGCAACTGCGTTGCAATCTTTGACAAGTTTTTTACATTTCAGCGTTTCAAGTCAATTGTAATTTTTCTTTCCAAATTGTTGTAATTTTCAGTCTTCCACGTTTGTATGACTTTTGTAATCGCGGGAATAACAATAGATGCCTACCTGAAACAAACATGCATGTGGACATACAAACTAAGAAATGGAAGCATAGGCCATTGTCCAGAACTGAGGACCCTAATAGTTTACAAAGCCTCTGCGTGTCCGCTACTTTACCACTTTCGTGAACTTGTGAATATTGTGTCATCATGAAGACTCAAAAGTAAACGAGTAGGAGATGGGCGGAGCTTATTACCTATCTCCAATGGTTTGCGATCAGCCGATCACCAATCTCCAATCTGGAGCCATGATCGCTAACAACTAGGCAGAGTTACACTAGGTAGAAGCTTCATGCTATTTTAAGTAAAATGGTAAACTAGATTTGATTTGAGAATTGCTTGTTTTACTTGGTTCTTCTGAGTATATATACTTACCTTTCAGTAGTCTCTGTTTATGATCCAACGATCTCAAGAAGTACTCATTGATGGCCTCTCTCTCTCTCTCTCTCTCTCTCTCTCTCTCTCTTCACTGTGGTGCTGGTAAAGGCAGATGTTCGCCAAATTGGATTAGGTCGGGTCTCTACCCTTACTCAACCGCTTACGCCGATTTTGTTGATAGCACTAATGTATTGGCCCATATTTGCAAAATGGACTAAAAAGAGATGTGTTTGAATATTAGAAATATTTAACCCATTAACCATGTAAATCCTATTTTCTGGTATCGATATTTAATATGGATACTTGAGTGTATATTGTATTTTTGTATCTTGTATTCATGGGTTTGATCTTGTATAGCATTGTTAGTATTAGTTTTATGGTATTGAGATTGTTTTCGTGGATTTTGGATTCATATTTCGAGTATCATACAAGTGTATCGCTCCTAGGATATGCGGGAGCTAATTAATCCGATAACGGCCCTATGCAACAAATAATATTTTTATCGATTCCTAAATGTTGAGGTTCAATTTAGAGACTACCCTAGACTTCTAGACGCCCTTAGAATTACCCTATACCTTGCTAGGATTTGGTTCGTAGATCGAGGAGCCCTGTCAGCAAAACTAAATAGGCATCGGAGCACCGGTATACCGTCAGTATACCAGTGGACTCTGATACTGCCACTACTCAACAGTGATGACTTGGTTGGTAGGGAATATAATGGGTGGTTGGTGAAAATGGAGGTTGGGATTGGTTGAGGAGTTGGAAAGGGCCATGTGGCACCATCCCCTTGGCAGAATTGGGCTAATGGAGAGAAATAAGATCCTTTTCTCTCTCACCTATTGACAAACTCTCACTTTCGTCATTTTTCTCTTCCTTTTGTTCTTGTTCTTGTTCTTGCTCTTGGAGGCTGACCTAGGGGGAGGTGAAGGAGCTGGTAGTGGTGGTGGCGACTAGCTTGGAGAGGCACTAGCTATTCTTTTTCTTCTTCGATTTCTCATCCTTGATCAAGCCTAGGCAAGTACACCTTGCTCTCATGATGGCTTTGTGTCCGTATTGTTTTTGTGATTTAGTTTTCACACATGTTCTTGGTTTTCTTGAGTTGTTAGTACTTGTTACCACGCTAGATTTTGAGTTTTGATTGACAGTTTCTTGTTTTTACCAAAATAGATAAATAGCTCTAATTTGTTCTATACTTGTTGTGATTGCATGATTCTTGTTCCATTGGCTCACATTAGTCTCATATTATTTAATTCTAATTGGTAGATCATTTTTCGAACGAGAAACGATCAAGAACGACCCCAATTTCTGAGCTCTAAGTAAAAGATTTTGCACTTACATTACTAGCCAATATACTGCCAGTATACGGTGGGTACAAAACCAATACAAATTCACTAGTTAGGTAGTTTGCAATCGGATTCGTGCCGTTTTTATCAAGACATTATAGTAGACATGTTTCCATGCTTGGTTTGTGATCACTACGGTTTTGATTCTTTGTTTCACATCTAGTCCATGTTTTATCATTTTCTCTATATGCAATCCATTTCGTTTCCGATTCCCGAGTTCTTAGATGTCACTTAGTAGATAGCTTGTATTTACTATTCTTCACATGATAGCATGCTTAGTTTACGATCTAGACTTGCTTCGTAACGTATCTCAGTTATATCCCATTTTCGTGTTTTATTTCATATCGCAAGTAGTTCAGTTCTCGCCTTGATCCTGCTATAGCTCTAATAATGCTTGTTTGTAGCTCATTCCGAGTCTCTAGAGATCAAAAGGGAGATGGATCTAAGTACAGGTTTTTTTGTGAATTGGATTACATCTGGCACTATGTAGCGCCTACATTGATACATGCTGAAAAAGAAGTATGCTGCCAGTTTACAGGTTTTCCTAGTATGTGCCAGATTTAGGCACCAGCTAGTATATCACGTGCCAAATTGTCTTGATACATGCACGCATTGATTTATACATTCCCGCCTTGATGGACTTTTTCACGGATGTCATCGCCTAGTGATCGAGCCGATGATCGCTAGGGATTTCGTTTACTCGACATGCTTGTTAATGCTAGACTTGAGCGAAGGGTGTGTTTCTTTGTAATTACCGTCTCAACATGTAGGTTCGGTTCTCCTAACGTCCACGGTTCGGGAATCGAATGTAATTAACTTTGGGTTAATTACCTAGTATGTTCACATAGATGCACTGAAAGGAGGGGTACCAGGAGGACGCCGGTGTCGGAGGCATGACTAGGTTAACTTTCCCCATTGTGTGTATTCTTTGAGACGTTTATCCGGGGCACCAATTAGCCCTAGACTTTTGTGAGCATGTGTTCCCTTGCTATTCAAACTTCAATATTGTGTGTCTAGCTCTTACATACTAGATTTTGTGACCATGTATCTTAGAGAAACTCTGCCAGTAGCTAATTTTGTATACTAGCTTCCATGATTATTATATATGCTATCACCTGAGAGGCATTTACATCTTTTATATATTACGATCATTCTTGTATTCTTCTTGCTTGTGTGGATTGAAATATAGGATTGCTAGTAGGCCATGTGGTGCCCCGTTTCCCCTTTTCGGGGAGCGCGGCTAAGAAATACTAATCGGTATCGTTCGATAGGGATAGATTGAATCAAGATCTTATCCTCGTTATGGATTTGCTTCTTCAGAATCGATTCTCATATTCAGTGGACCGTGTCCCAAGGATGGACTTAGCGGCAGAGCCAAGAGAGGCCTCTCCGCTGCAAGTTTTCTTGCCTAGTTTTCGCTGTCGTCTTGTTGCTTTCGTGCTTTTGAGTTGGTTTTCGGATTTGTGTTTTCTTGAACGGTTTCGATGGATTTTATTGCTTTCGTTTGTTGAACTGCATTTCATTCCGAGCTTGGAAAGAGTAGAAGAGATATTGATCATCCGTTTGTGACAATGCAGGTGATCGTGCAGTAGACGTCGTGCGAGCGGAGTCTTGAAGTACCTCTTTCCTTTCATCTTTCCAACCAACTTGTGAGTGGCTATAATTTGACTTAGTTGACCCTTCTTCCAAGTCTTCATATCTAGTTCACTTAAATATTCTTTCATAGTGCTTCAATTCAAGTTAGAATGTATACTTCTATAATTGTGCTATGTATAGAACACACCTTGCTATGCAATAAACTGATTAGGGAGACTATGCAAAACAAATCATGCCATGTAACTTATTCCGTGCACGTATTGCCTCGAACTGCTCCTTACGATAATTTGATTTAAATGTCGCATGGTCACGGACAACTTTTGCACAAGGATTTATGGTTCCTGTGGACGGTCGCTGGGGCACTGGCACCGTTCCAATCCGGACGAAACTTAGTGATAGTCTCGTGTTCGGGCGGGATGACATGTGACGCATCGTGTTCTTTCGTTGCATCCCATTCTCGTCCAAGACTAATTCGTCCACTATGGCATAATGCTAGTGACCCCCATGTATATTTAAACTGTGCAAGCTAACTATGTCTTCGTGGCAGGGAAGGTCATGATAAGTAATTGTGCAGGTGGTTCAGATGGGCAGGTAAAAGTCACTGTACGGTGGCATGTTTATTTCAGTAAAGTTCCATATCAAATGCTTGCTTGTAAAATGAACTAAGACAAGATAGAAAGACCACATAATAACTTGTATGCTTCATATAAACAACGTGTTGATTGGTATAGTTGGGTTAGCTTGCCTTCAACAGTGCATTTCGATGTACTGACCCTCGTTGCAACAGGTTCCCCGCACCAAGGAGATCCTGCAAGGAACTAGAGCAACTTCCCAATCCAGTCCACCTACCGGCACGTCCTGATCGTGCCTTCAAGAAGCGTTTTGAAGATCCAGGAGCTCGTGCATATAACTTATGCAGCTCCGTGGAAAGGCGACAGCTTCGCCCGAAGGTCTCTTCTTTTGAAGTTTTAGTAAAATAATGTAATGTACAGGACGACTATCTCATTTTGTGTCCACTTTTGTAAGCCCGTGCGGCAATTATCCGACTCGTTCAAGAGTTTGTAAAATAGATGTTCATTATCAATAAAGAGAACTTTTCCATGTTTCAACATTTTGTTCAATTATGTGCGTAGTCTGAATATGTGCTCGTTATGTAAAATACATTGGCCTTGTGTGTTGCGCAACCTAGGCACACACGGCATCACGTCCGGGGGACGACTATCGATTCTACGGAATCGGGACGTGACATATTGGTATCAAAACACAGCTTCAAGTTCCTTCGACCCTCGTGTCGGAAAAGTTCCTTTAACGATCTATTCCCTATGCGAACTCTTGAACTCGTTTGGCCAAGATGAGATACGTTCCATACAATGAATCCATAATACACTATGAGCCTAATATAAGTTACCTTCTTTTGAAGAATGACTCAAGCGCAAGCATCAGCACTAGCACAGGGTGAGGTACAAGCCCAGGAAAGTAGTTCCGGCACCTCGGAAAGTTTCAGAAGCCTGCGAGCCATGCCCCGTGTCGACCCGATTGAGCGAATGATGCGGATGCTTGAAGCAAGCCAGCAGAGAGATGAGGCTCGCTATGAGCGAGCCGAGAAGCGGGCAAAAGAGCGACAGAGCAAGTTCGAAGGCAATCTAGAAGTCCGATTTGCAGTCCAACAGAAGCAGGTAGATGTCCTGGAACAGCTCGTTCAGACCTTGACCTCCAACCATTCCGCGACGATAGCAATGGCACCAGTGAAGCGACCCACGCCTGAAGTCGAAACGTCTCAAACTCCAAAGAAGAAGGAAGTGACCACCTTCGACTTTGCCGACTTCAAGAAGGTCTGCAACACGCCATTCAAAGGGACTGAGGATCCGGTCGTGGCTCTAGATTGGTTGGCAGAGCTTGAGGATCATTTCAAACTGCTAGAGGTACCTAAGGAGAAGAGTGTCGCGTATGCCCAATTGCAGCTCCGTTTGAACGCGCACGATTGGTGGGACGTGCATCGAAGATCTCTCTCAGTAGGCGATGAAGAGGAGACGATCACGTGGGCTACCTTCCGTGGCGCGTTTGAAGAGGAGTTCATATCCTCTCCCGTTCGTCGGCAAAAGGAGAACGAGTTCGTGCAGCTCCGTCAAGGTAGTATGACAGTGAAGCAGTACTCCGCCGAATTCAACCGGCTTGCTAAATTTGCAAGCTCATATTTACCTGATGCGGCGAGTCGTGCAAGACGATTCGAAGGCGGCCTGCGACTTGCTATCCATGCGCACGTAGTCGTTCCCCAATATCTAACTATGCGGGAAGTCCTCAATCATGTCATTTCCCTTGAACCGCAGTATCCTCCAGTTGCTGTCGGTACTGTGCATACTTCCAATCACAAGCGCCAGAGCAACACGGGAGAAAACACCGCTCAAAAGCGTCCAAATAACGGCGGTCAGCAAAGAGAGGGATTGGGACAAACACGTTCCTTCTGTAAGAAGCCAGGGCACACTATCGACAGTTGTCGTTTCAAGCATAGATTATGCCTCGCTTGTGGAGATCCAAACCATACCATTCGTGACTGTCCGCGCCTCTGATCGTCGCCCTCAACATTCAAATTCTGTCTCAGCACCTCAAACCAACAGAGTCGCGCCGCAGCAAGAGCATCGTCAAACTCAAGGCCGGGTGTACACGTTGACACGGGAAGAGGCCCTAGCATCGGACACCGTTGTGTCAAGTATATTGCTTTTCAATTACCTGCTCGCGTGCTATTTGATCCTGGTGCAACACATAGCTTTATATCCACGAATTTTGCCATAGAAAATATGATAAAATGACACAATTATATCTAGACATTAGTGTTAGCACCCCATCGGGCACGAAGATACATGTTCGTTCAGTATGTCAGGGCGGTCACGTCTGTATTGGGGGAAGGAAACTCTCGCTAGATGTTTTAGTCCTAGATGTTCGGGATTATGACATCATCTTGGGGATAGATTGGCTCGGCGCTTGCTCGACAACTATCGAATTTGCAGAGAAACGAGTCGTCTTCCGTCTACCTGGAGAGGCCGAATTCTGTTACACGAGTGGTTCAGCAACAAATGCGTTAAAGACCTGCATGGTGATTTCTGCGATGTCAGCTCGGCGGATGCTACACACTGGATGCGAAGGATACTTAGCGTTGGTTCGGAACACGCAGCTGGATTGTGCAAACGTCGAGTCTTCTTCCGTTGTGGCGAAGTTCCCTAATGTGTTTCCAAACGAACTACCTGACATGCCACCCGACCGAGAAATCGAGTTCACCATCGATACATTCCCAAATACCCAACCGATTTCCAAAGCCCCGTACCGAATGGCCCCTGCTGAACTAAAGGAGTTAAAGTGCCAACTATAAGAACTGCTTGACCGTGGATATATTCGTCCGAGCGTCTACTTGGGGCGCGCCTGTGCTCTTCGTAAAGAAGAAAGACGGAACGTTGCGACTCTGCATAGACTATCGGGAGCTAAATAAGGTCACTATCCGAAACAAGTATCCCCTGCCCAGGATCGACGACCTCTTTGATCAGTTGCAAGGGGCGTCAGTGTTTTCAAAGATAGACCTTCGCTCTGGCTACCATCAATTAAAGATCAAGCCAGAGGACATGCCGAAGTCAACATTTCGGACCCGCTATGGCCATTATGAGTTTTCTGTCATGCCGTTCGAACTGATGAATGCCCCTGTCGCATTCATGGATTTGAAGAACCGTGTGTTCCGACCATTCCTCGATAAGTTTGTGGTAGTATTCAAAGACATCTTAGTGTACTCGAAGAATAAGGATGAACACGCAGGACACCTGCGGATGGTGCTTCAAACTCTTCGAGACAATAAGTTGTTCGCTAAGTTGAGCAAGTGCGAGTTCTGGTTGGACAACATATCTTTTCTCGGGCACATCATTTCCACTGAGGGCATCTCAGTCGACCCGAAGAAAGTTGAAGCCATCGTGAAGTGGAAGAGACCTGAGTCAGCCAGCGACATTCGGAGCTTCCTTGGTCTAGCAGGCTACTACAGGATATTCATAAAAGATTTTTCAAAGATCGCTTCGCCTCTGACTCATCTCACTCGAAAGGGGGTTACGCTCGCGTGGTCGGACGACAGTGAAGCTTCATTTGTGGAATTAAAGCAACGACTCGTCTCAGCACCGATTCTTACTCTTCTGGACGGACCCGATTGTGGTGCCCCGTTCCCCCTATTCGGGGAGCGCGGCTAAGAAATACAAGACGGTATCGTTCGATCGGGATAGATTGAAACAAGAACCTATCCTCGTTATGGATTTGCTTCTTCGGAATCGATTCTCATATTCAGTGGACCGTGCCCCCAGGATCGACTTAGCGGCAGAGTCAGGAGGGACCTCTCCGCTGCAACTTTTGTTGCCTAGTTTTCGCTGTCGCTTGTTGCTTTCGTGCCTTGAGTTGGTTTTCGGATTTGCTTGAGTTTTCTTGAACGGTTTCGATGGATTTCATTATTTTCGTTCGTTGAACTGCACTTCAATTCCGAGATTTGGAAAGAGTGGAAGAGGTATTGATCAAGCTGTTCGTAGCAATGCAGGTGAACGAGCAGTAGACGACGCGCGAGCGGAGTCCTGAAACACCGCTTTCCTTCTCCCTTCCAACCAACTAAGTGAGTGGCTTATATTCGATTCAATTGACCCTTCTTCCAAGTCTTCACATCTAAAAATCTTGCATTCTTGCTTGCCCCGATCAAACGATACCAATTAATAACTAAAAGATGTCAAGATAAAAAGGGGAATGGACTTGGACTATTATGCTTGTCAACTAAACGTAGTGTGAACGGTTATCTTATTGTATGCTAGTTTGTTTAAAATGTTCTATACATGCTTCAATTTTAGTTAGAATGCATCTTCTTCTATAAATTGTACTATTATGGAACACACCTTGTATGCGAATAAATGTTCAGGGAGGCTATGCAAAACAAATCATGCAATGCTACTTGTCTTGTACTCGTGTTGCCTCAACGGCTTGAAATGTTGGCTTAATATAAATACCGTTTGATCACGGACAACTTGTGCACAAGGTATAGTTCCTGCGGACGGCCGTTGGGGCACTGGCACCGATCCGATTCCAGACGGAACTTCACGTTTAGTCTCACGTACTTGGACGGGATGGTATGCAGCGCGTCACGTACTTTCGTTGCACACCATCCTCGTCATTGACTAGTGTCCATTATGGCAATCAAGCCAGTGATCACCACGTATATTTAAACATGTGCAAGCTAACTTGTGTCTTCGTGGCAGGGAAGGACATGGTAAGTTTTGTGCAGGTGGTTCAGACGTGCAGGTAAATGTCACCGAACGGTGGCAAGTTATTTCATTGAAAATTCTACGCATATTGCTTGCTGTAAAATGAACTAAGGCAAGATAGAAAGACCACAAATAATATACATGCTTCATATAAACAACGTGTTGATTGGTATAGTTGAGTTAGCTTGCCTTCACCATTACGTTTCGATGTACTGACCCTCGTTGAAACAGAGAGCCGGGCGAGGAGCAGAAGTCAATCCCCGATCCAGTCCAACTGTAGGCGCGTCCTGAGCGTGCCATTTTTTGAAGCATTTTGACGCAAGGAGCTAGCGACCCAACTCAATGCAGCTCCGAGGGAAGGCCATCATCCCGCCTGGAGGTCTTATATTTTGAAGTTTAGTAAAGGGATGTAATATACAGGACAACTATCTCATTTTGTGCCAACATTTTGTAAGCCCGTGCGGCAACCCTTATGACTCGTTCAAGAGTTTGTAATAGATATTCGTTATCAATAAAGAGAACTTTTTCATGTTTTCAACTTTGTGTTTCAATTTATCTGCGTACTCTGAATATGTGCTCGTTATGGAAAGAAAATGCCTTAGCCTTGTGCGGTGCGCAACCTAGGCCCGCACGGCGTCACGCCCGGGGGACGACTATCGATTCTACGGAATCGGGACGTGACATGTTGGTATCAGAGCACAGATTCAAGTTCCTTTGACCCTCGTACTGGAAAAGTTCCTTTAACGATCAAATTCCTGTGCGAACTCCTGAACTCGTCAGGCCAAAATGAGATACGTTCATACAATGAGTCCATAATACATTATGATCCTGATGTAATTTACTTTCTTTTGAAGGAATGGCACCAGCGCAATCCTCAGCGCTAGCACCGGGTGAGACGCAAGCCCAAGAAAGTAGTTCGGGCACTTCGGGAAGTTCACGGAGCCAGCGAGCCATGTCTCGCATCGATCCCATCCAGCAAATGATGCAGATGTTGGAGGCAAACCAACAAAGGGACGAGGCTCGCTATGAACGGGCCGAGAAGCGAGCGGAGGAGAGGCAACTCGTGTTTCAAGACAATATAGAAGCCCGATTCTCAGTCCAACAAAAGCAGGTGGATACCCTGCAGCAAATTGTTCAGACTTTGGCCTCCAACCACTCAGCAGCAACAGCGGCTACACCGGTGGAGCAACCTGTGCTTGAAGTCGAGACGCCTCAAATACCAAGGAAGAGGGATGTGACTGCCTTCGACTTTGGCGACTTCAAGAAAGTCTGCAATACTCCATTTAAAGGCACTGAGGACCCAATGGTGGCTCTAGATTGGTTGGCCGAACTTGAAGACCATTTCTTCCTGCTTGAGGTCCCCGAAGAGAAGCACGTCGCATGCGCTCAACTGCAGCTCCGTCTTAACGCGCACGATTGGTGGTACGTGCATCGACGATCTCTTCAAGTTGACCATGGAGAGGAGGCGATCACGTGGGCTACTTTTCGTGGCGCGTTTGAAGAGGAGTTCATAATCCCTCATGTACGTCGTCAGAAGGAGAACGAGTTCGTACAACTATGGCAA
The DNA here is from genome assembly GCA_036927795.1 of Iris macrosiphon. Lineage (NCBI taxonomy): Eukaryota > Viridiplantae > Streptophyta > Magnoliopsida > Asparagales > Iridaceae > Iris > Iris macrosiphon. The sequence goes on from JAYESA010000013.1 coordinate 116,131,804, forward strand.
GGCAGCATGACAGTTACACAATATTCCGCCGAATTCAACCGACTCTCCAAATTTGCCAGCTCCTATTTACTCGATGTATCGAGTCATGCCAGACGATTCGAAGGTGGTCTGCGCCCTGCCATCCATGCGCACGTAATCGTTCATCAGTACGAGACTATGCGGGGAGTCATGAATCACGCCCTCTCTTGAACCGCAGTATCCCCACGTTCCTACCGGCGATGTGCATACCTCCAATCACAAACGCCATAGCAACGAAAGAGGAAACACCGCTGCAAAGCGCCCAAATATCGACGGTCAACAGAAAGGGGATTGGAGCAAAACATGTCACTTTTGTAAGAAGCCGAGGCACATTGCCAACGAATGTCGTTTGAAATGCGGGTTATGCCTCCTCTGCGGTGATTCAAACCACAAAATTCGTCAATGTCCAAGCTACTCAGTTCATCATCCTAGGGGTAGGTTCTATTCCTAAGTTTCGTGGACGAAACTTCCAATTGGTTGGGTAGGATGTGGTGTCCCGTTCCCCCTATTCGGGGAGCGCGGCTAAGAAATACAAGACGGTATCGTTCGATCGGGATAGATTGAAACAAGAACCCATCCTCGTTATGGATTTGCTTCTTCGGAATCGATTCCTATATTCAGTAGACGGTGCTCTCAGGATCGACTTAGCGGCAGAGTCAGGAGGGACCTCTCCGCTGCATCTTTTGTTGCCTAGTTTTCGTTGTCGATTTTCGTGCCTTGAGTTGGTTTTCGGATTTGTTTGAGTTTTCTTGAACGGTTTCGATGGATTTTATTGTTTTCGTTCGTTGAACTGCACTTCAATTCCGAGATTTGAAAAGAGTGGAAGAGGTATTGATTAAGCTGTTCGTGGCAATGTAGGTGAACGAGCAATAGACGACGCGCAAGCGGAGTCCTGAAGCACCGCTTTCCTTCTCCCTTCTAACCAACTAAGTGAGTGGCTTATATTCGATTCAGTTGACCCTTCTTCAAAGTCGTCACATCTAAAAATCTTACATTCTTGCTTGCCCCGATCAAACGATACCAATTAATAACTAAAAGATGTCAAGATAAAAAGGGGAATGGACTTGGACTATTATGCTTGTCAACTAAACGTGTGAACGGTTATCTTATTATATGCTAGTTCGTTTAAAATGTTCTATACATGCTTCAATTTTAGTTAGAATGCATCTTCTTCTATAAATTGTGCTAAGTATGGAACACACCTTGTATGCGAATAAATGTTCAGGGAGGCTATGCCAAACAAATCATGCAATGCTACTTGTCTTGTACTCGTATTGCCTCAACGGCTTGAAATGTTGGCTTAATATAAATACCGTTTGATCACGGACAACTTGTGCACAAGGTATAGTTCCTGCGGACGGCCGCTGGGGCACTGGCACCAATCCGATTCCGGACGGAACTTCACGTTTAGTCTCACGTACTTGGACGGGATGGTATGCAGCGCCTCACGTACTTTCGTTGCACACCATCCTCGTCATTGACTAGTGTCCATTATGGCAATCAAGCCAGTGATCACCACGTATATTTAAACCTGTGCAAGCTAACTTGTGTCTTCGTGGCAGGGAAAGACATGGTAAGTTTTGTGCAGGTGGTTCAGACGTGCAGGTAAATGTCACCGAACGGTGGCAAGTTATTTCATTGAAAATTCTATGCATATTGCTTGCTGTAAAATGAACTAAGGCAAGATAGAAAGACCACAAATAATATACATGCTTCATATAAACAATGTGTTGATTGGTATAGTTGGGATAGCTTGCCTTCACCAGTACGTTTCGATGTACTGACCCTCGTTGAAACAGGTTCCCCGTACTAAGGAGAGCCGAACGAGGAGCAGAAGTCAATCCCCGATCCAGTCCAGCTGTAGGCGCGTCCTGAGCGTGCCATCTTTTGAAGCATTTTGACGCAAGGAGCTAGCGATCTAACTCAATGCAGCTCCGAGGGAAGGCCATCATCCCGCCTGGAGGTCTTATATTTTGAAGTTTAGTAAAGGGATGTAATATACATGACAACTATCTCATTTTGTGCCAACATTTTGTAAGCCCGTGCGGCAACCCTTATGACTCGTTCAAGAGTTTGTAATAGATGTTCGTTATCAATAAAGAGAACTTTTTCATGTTTTCAGCTTTGTGTTTCAATTTATCTGCGTACTCTGAATATGTGCTCGTTATGGAAAAAAAATGCCTTAGCCTTGTGTGGTGCGCAACCTAGGCCCGCACGATGTCACGTCCGGGGGACGACTATCGATTCTACGGAATCGAGACGTGACACCGATGATTTTAAGATCCATAGCGACGCCTCGGGAAAGGATTTGGGATGTGTCCTTATGCAGAGGGACAAAGTGATAGCCTTTGCGTCGAGGCAGTTAAAACCTCACAAAATGAACTATCAAACGCATGACCTAGAAGTTGCAGCGGTGATGTTCGCATTGAAGTAATAGCGGCATTACCTCTATGGCGTACCGTGCGAGATCTTAACGGATCACAAAAGCCTCAAATATCTCTATACTCAAAAGGATTTGAATTTACGGCAACGACGTTGGCTAGAACTCCTTAGCGACTTTGACTTGATGATCAGATACATATCGGGCAAGGGCAACGTTGTAGCTGATGCACTGAGAGTGTTTGTTGGGAGCTTGGCTATCGATGATAGGCTGCGAAGGGATCTCGAAAGTTTGGACATTACACTCCGAATCAGATACAAAAAGGGGGCACAGGTGGCTCAGTTGCGCCTCGAACCGGACTTGTTGGAGAAAGTTAAGTCCGCTCAGAAGGACGACCTATTCCTAGAGAAGATGCGAAATCTTATCTCAGCAGGAAAGGCGACCGACTTTGCGGTGAGCACGGATGGGATAATGCGGGTGAAGGAAAGATTGTGTGTTCCTAACGATACAAACCTCAGAAAGGAGATACTTACTGAAGTCCACTATGTGAGTCACATCCAGGAAGCACGAAGATGTATCGAGACCTACGCACGACATTTTGGTGGCACGGCATGAAAATGGACGTGGCGTTGTTTGTGTCACAATGCATGGCTTGTCAGAGAGTAAAGGCCAAGCACCAGATATCGGGCGGAGACAGTGTTCTAAAAATTGGGCTAGACGGCGCCTAGGAGACCGCCCGCCGCACCGAAAACCCTCAATTCGGCCCTCCTATGCGCCTTTTCGGACCTAGACGGGCCTGTTCGGTGCCTAGGCGGGCCTGTTCGGCCAATTCGGCCCTGTTCGGTCAAAAATTTAAAAAAATTAAATTTTTCAAATTTGAAATTGCAAAAATATTAAAAAAAAAGTTCAAATTTCAAAAAAGTTCAAATTTCAAAAAAATTTAAAATAAATGCAATAAAAATTCAAAAAATTAAGGGGAAAAAATCCAAATTAAAAAAAAATCAAAATTTTTAAAAAAAATTAAAACTGAAAATTCATATTTTCAAAAAAAAAATATGTGGGGCTGCCTAGGCGCTAGGCGGCCCTTTGACGCACCGAATCCGCCTAGCGCAATTTATAACATTGGGCAGAGAGATGCAGAACCTTGTTATACCAGATTGGAAATGGGAACACATAACGATCGATTTTATTGTTGGTTTGCCAAAGACGCAACAAAAAAACGATGTCATCTGGGTCATCGTCGATTGACTCACCAAGTCAGCTCACTTTCTGCCTATCAAAGTTACTTGGAGTGCCGACCGTCTGGTGCAGATCTACCTCAACGAGATCGTTCGACTCCACGACGTGCCCGTATCCATTGTCTCCGATCGAGATGGACGATTCTTATCACGCTTGTGGGAGAGCTTTCAGTCAGCAATGGGGACGAAGTTGAAGTTCAGCTCCGCCTACCATCCTCAAACAGACGGCCAAACAGAGCGGGTAAACCAAATCCTCGAAGATATGCTACGGCTCTGCGCCTTGGACTTGAAGACAAGTTGGGACATGCATCTACCGTTGGCCGAATTTGCATACAATAATAGCTATCGATCCAGCATTCAAATGGCGTCGTATAATGCGTTGTATGGACGGAAGTGTAGATCTCCTATCTATTGGGATGAAGTTGGTAAACGGCAAATTCTTGGCCCGAAGCTCCTAGAACAAACCGTCCAGAAGATCCGTTTGATCCGCGAACGGTTGAAGGTGACACAAAGCCGTCAAAAGAGTTACTCAGATACGCACCGTCGACCTCTTGAGTTCCTAGAAGGCAATCGAGTATTTCTCAAAGTCTCGTCGATGTGAGTTGCCAGATTTTGAGCAAAAGGGAAGCTAAGTCCAAGATTCGTCGGCCCGTTCGAGATACTTAAGCGAGTCGCCCCAGTCACATATCAGATTGTCCTACCACCGTCACTATCTGAAGTGCACGATATCTTCCATGTTTCACAGCTTAGGAAGTACGTGTACGACCCGAGTCATGTGGTGGATCTTGATCAACTGGACTTAAAGGCAGACTTGACGTATATTGAACATCCTGTACGGATCTTGGATCACAAGGAGAAGCTTCTTCGAAGTCGTTCGGTTCCTCTCGTGCGTGTGCTTTGGAGAAATCATTCAGTCGAAGAATCAACCTGGGAGCTTGAGTCTGAGATGAAGGAAAAGTTTCCTTCATTGTTTCATAGTGGTAGGTTCTATTCCTAAGTTTCGTGAACGAAACTTCCTATTAGTTGGTTAGGATGTGGTGCCCCGTTCCCCCTTTTCGGGGAGCAAGGCTAAGAAATACTAACCAGTATCGTTCGATCGGGATAGATTGAATCAAGATCTTATCCTCGTTATGGATTTGCTTTTTCGGAATTGATTCCCATATTCAGTGGACCGTGTCCCAAGGATGGACTTAGCGGAGAGTCAAAAGGGACCTCTCCACTGCAAGTTTTCTTGTCTAGTTTTTGCTATCGCCTTGTTGCTTTCGTGCTTTTGGGTTGGTTTTCGGATTTGTGTTTTCTTGAACGATTTCGATGGATTTCATTGCTTTCGTTCGTTGAACTGCATTTCATTCCGAGCTTGGAAAGAGTAGAAAAGGTATTGATCATCTGTTCGTGACAATGCAGGTGATCGTGCCGTAGACGTCGTGTGAGCGGAGTCTTGAAGCACCTCTTTTCTTTCCTCTCCAACCAACTTGTGAGTGCCTATAATTCGACTTAGTTGACCCTTCTTCCAAGTCTTCACATCTAAAATCTTGCCTTCTTGATTGTTCCGATCAAACGATACCATAATAACTAAAAGATGTCAAGATAAAAAGAAATAGACTTAGATTACTTGTGCTTGTCAACCAACTTGAAAACGGTTACCTTGTTGCATGCTAGTTCACTTAAATATTCTTTCATAATGCTTCAATTCAAGTTAGAATGTATACTTCTTCTATAACTGTGCTATGTATAGAACGCACCTTGCTATGCAATAAACTGATCTGGGAGACTATGCAAAACAAATCATGACATGTAACTTGTTTCGTGCACGTATTGCCTCGAACTACTCCTTACGATAATTTGATTTAAATGTCGCATGGTCACGGACAACTTGTTCACAAGGATTTATGGTTTCTGCGAACGGTCGCTGGGGCACTGGCACCGTTCCGATCCGGACGGAACTTAATGATAGTCTCGTGTTCGGACGGGATGGCATGTGACGCCTCGTGTCCTTTCGTTGCATCCCATTCTCGCCCAAAACTAATTCGTCCACTATGGCATAATGCCAGTGACCCCATGTATATTTAAACTGTGCAAGCTAACTATGTCTTCGTGGCAAGGAATGTCATGGTAAGTATTTGTGCTGGTGGTTCAGACGGGCAGGTAAAAGTAACCGTACGGTGGCATGTTTATTTCAGTAAACTTCCATATCAAATGCTTGCTTGTAAAATGGACTAAGGCAAGATAGACCACATAATAACTTGTATGCTTCATATAAACAATGTGTTGATTGGTATAGTTTGGTTAGCTCGCCTTCACCAGTGCATTTCGATGTATTAACCCTCGTTGCAACAGGTTTCCCGCACCAAGGAGATCCTGCAAGGAACTAGAGCGACTTACCAATCCAGTCCACCTACCGGCACGTCCTGATCGTGCCTTCAAGAAGCGTTTTGAAGATCCAGGAGCTCGTGCACATAACTTATGCAGCTCCGTGGAAAGGCGACAGCTTCGTCCGAAGGTCTCTTCTTTTGAAGTTTTAGTAAAATGATGTAATGTACATGACGCATATCTCATTTTGCGTCCACTTTTGTAAGACCGTGCGGCAATTATCCGACTCGTTCAAGAGTTTGTAAAATAGATGTTCATTATCAATAAAGAGAACTTTTTTATGTTTCAACATTTTGTTCAATTATCTGCGTACTCTGAATATATGCTCGTTATGTAAAATATCTTGGCCATGTGCGTTGCGCAACCTAGACACGCACGGCGTCACGTCCGGGGGACGACTATCGATTCTACGGAATCGGAACGTGACAGGCCATAGGATTGTCTTACATCCTAGAGCAATCCAATAGTCTTTTACAGCCATGGCCATAGTAGGGGGTGTCGGTATACTCCATGTTGCATAGGTGACGGAGTAATGCCCCCGTTCTACGTATTCCGGTATTGGAATGTGACAACTGTCACAACAACTCTAGGATTTTGGTGCAATACAGGGACAACCCTTTCAAGATGTGAAATTCTCGTTATACAGCATTTTTACTCAACACAGGTTGAGGTAAGAGATAATTGAAACATTATGCTGATCATGTCGTAACTTGTAAGTAATCAGAACACAACTTACTGCCAACTCCTCCCACAAGCTTTTGGGTTTCTCTTGAGAGTTGATGTCTGCTTCCCAGTTCTGATATTCTGCTTGTAGATCCCGGAATAAATCAGCTGTAACATCAAACTTTGGATTAACATCAAAACAAAATGGATATTCCCTGTCAAATGTGCCTGATCAACAGACTTAATAAATAGTATCTCCCAGTAATGTAGCCGAATCTACCTATTGTTATCTGAACATCTTTGAAAAAGTTTCCTGCAGAATAAATGGTTAGAAAAACATGTTCAGGAGTGAGGATATCTGTGGAAGGATAGCTGTTAAGGATATATAGAAATAGAATTTAGAATATAGAATATAGAATAGGTAGCTAATGTATTTGTGCATTAACGTGGACATCAATCAACGAATAAATAAATTATCAGTAGTAGTTTAAGTTGATGTTGATCTTAATCTTCACATTAGAAAACAAGAAATGAAACAATAATATATAACATTTTAAACAGAAGAAGCCATACCAAACCCATAGAATTCCTCTTCTTGATTGCTATAGTTTCTGTTTCCATCAGCCTTTCTGGAAAAATCAGAATTGTGCTTGCTATAATCATACTTGTTTTGGGTTTCTGGATTTACTAAGGTATTGTAGGCATGCTTGATCCGCATAAATTTCTCTTGAGCATTTGCCTGTGCCAGAAATCAAGTTAAGTATGGTCATTTACCAGAAACCAAATTAACAAGTCATTGAGAAGCATGAATTTCAAAGTAACTGCTTGTCGGCATAGAATTGGTATGCATAAACCAGGAAGTGCAAATTACAAGTCCAAGTACTGGAAAGCAGTCAAAGAAAATTATGTATAGCTTGAAGAATATCACACGTTTACATTATGCAAGAAATATGAATTCACTATGGTATATATCATGCAGTGGTTGACAAGAAAAAGTCACTGGGTGATAAAGATGATGGAAAAAAGATATTCGTAATTATTTATGGAGCATATATGCGTAGTTTCTTTGGTAATATCTTGTCTACTATATTGAGTCATTTAAAGGGAAATGAGAATCATAAACTTACATACGCCCATTACTTGGAAAATTAGATGAAAGATAAAAGAGAAAGCATTGAACTAATGAAAGCTGGTATCTATGAATTAAGTTTGTGAAAGCTACGACAGGAGAGTTCTGGCACATTAGACTTTATGTGAAATCTTTATAAATGATGAATGAAGATGGTTATACCTCACTTGAATACTGTAAATATCCTCGTAAGTCTTTTGATATGGCTTTAGCATTTACTAGTAGTCTTCTTGTTGTATATATTGCTCTTCTACTTTTAACCAAGTGCATTTCATCCAAAGTTATACAGGATTCTAGATCATATATGAAGGGTGGAGGAGTTCTCACTTTAGACAGGGTATATAAGTATTCTATATACACACATGAAATTGTCTGTAGGGCGATTGTTTTTTTCCCTTGTTTTTCTCTTCTCCTCTTCTCTTCTCTTCTCTTCTTTTCTTTTCTTTTCTCTTCTCTTCCTTCTTCTTCTTATTATTATTATTATTTTGTTTTTTATGTTTTTTTTGCAGAGAATACTTGTGGTTCGCAACCCGGGGGAATCGAACCTCTGACCAGCTTTCCTATCATTTTTATGTCTTCAACGCTGACCTCTTGGGCCGGTGCTTGTTGACCTATTGGGCGATTGTTGCCTATCTGTGCTTGAAAGGATAATCATAAATGTCTTCATGCAGTATATCAGTTTAGAATTCTCATCATCTTTCTCTGCATGTGCCAAATGACTCAAATCAAACGCACAATGTCAAAGATATAGTGACAAAAAGTAAACATGCCTTTAGGAGCCCATTTCCAATCAGCTAATAAAAGAGCTCCAATGAAGGGATACATGATACTAGCTACTGTTGTCAAGGTGGTCAATTTGTGAAACCCTTCTATCTAAGGTGTTTAGGAAAGACCTGCCACAAAGGAAATTGAGTTTTTCATTTTACTGTTGTGTTAACATTTCCAATGGGAGAGAGCTCATGACATAGAAATCATTTACCACAATGTGTAGGTAAGATAAGAACAACCTAAAAGAAAATGAGCAATATAATAGCACAAATCACCTAGACTTATTCTGGTATACTTACCTTCGATGGGTAAGTCATAAAGTTTTTACTAATTATTTTTGGCATGTCTACAGAAAACTGTATAACTATTCCTTCATAAACACCAGTATCCATAATATTCTGTGCCATCTCCAAAAGCAGACACAATGCTGAAATTCAGCGCACCTTGCCTATTCTAGATTAGGAATTTTGGAAAGCATCCTGACATATGATCCAAACTAGAATCCAGCTTGAGTTATAAACTGTACTGGTTTGAATGTAAATTAAGATCAGATTTACATTTAAATTAATGTTCTTGACACTTGTGTAAGCTTCAAATGGAACTGACATTACATGTTGTTGAACGGTGCAAATCCTAAGAAGTAGATGGTGATTGTAAGTAGTTATTTAGAACTTATCAAGCTTCAAAGTTGCCAATCAATATATATGCAAAGGTGGAACTTACACCTGAAAGAACAGTCACCAGAAGATGTAACGGGTCAAATAATACGAGTCTGCAAGCTATACATTCCCAAATGCAATTTCCGACCAATGAACGAGGCCATACTAAGCTTTCTAGAACTTCCAATGATCTACTTGCCCACACTCGAACTTATAAATCAAATTATGTGCAAACAAACTCATGTGTGCCTGTGCTACAGAAACTGCATGCAAAGTTGAGTGCTAGAGATAAGTTTTGTTCACCTATTTTATGGCCACCCAATTCATGGTAGTGTATAAATTTTAATCTACACTGTTGATCACGTCCACATGACTTCAAGCACCTATGTAAAACTTTAGTGGATCTCAATGCTTCTAATCCATAGATGTCACCAAGACATTTCTTGGTATTAAAATTTTTTCTGTCATACATAGATAATCAAAAACCTGCAAACAATCGATATTTTGCTCCTAGTTATTCTTAATGTTGATAATCAAGAATCAGATGACTTTGTATTACCAATATTTCCTCTTGCATTCTTGAGAGATATAACAAGTAGAAGAGTTAAAAACTCATGTTCTCCTTGTCGTCTACTTAAAACCCCTAACCTCCTGAAACTTGGAAGTTTCTCACCTGACTCACTCACTTTCATTCTTGGAAAGTGCAACTATCTACAAATATTCGGACAGTTATTTACAGAAGGTAGAAAATTGAAGTTCTTTAGATACAGGAATCCCGTATAAGTACTTCCTATAGGTCTTGGATAAACTCACCCTTTAGTCTATGAGTACCACATCACTAGTAACATTCCTCACCAAGGTCAAAGCTTACGCATCTGCATCTTCAATCGTTAACATTACTTTCATCTTGGCTAGGTGGCTTAGTGCAACCTCTATCTATAGAAGATAGAGATGACATTATAGAAAAGAATTGAGTTGTTGCCAATTATTGTAGATGCAAGTATATTCTAATAACATAAGTTCCTGGTCTTAAACATGATTGCCAAACTTATAGAACATAAAGGCTTATACAAAAAGGGTGTCTAAGTGCAACGAGTCTCTCGCTTACACAGGGTCTCGTGAGGGTCAAGATGTACGCATCATTACCCCCATATATATGGAGAGACTGTTTCCTTTAGTCGAACGTGCATCCTCTCGGATGCAAGCAACAAGCCTTATCGTCGCGTCAGACGGTGCCCTCAAACATAAAAGGCCTCTATATATCTCTAATTTATCACTCAACAAAAAATTCTCTATAAGATGCAACATTCCAGAATGAAATTATTGCTGGTAGATGACTTCTAATTCTCAGACTACAATCAGTATGAAGTTTAGATGCCACAAAGAGGCATCAACTTTGGAATTTCATAGCAATAAGAAAATTTTGAGTCTCACATTTCTCTAACTCTCAAAGACAATAAATAACAATTAATGATCCCGAATCAGAGAATTTGGTGTGTTAGTCATGGATCAGTAAGAAAATTTTCAATTGGAAGTCTGCTGTCAATCCTAATTATTTTTCCAAGATTCTTTGGAGAGATCCAATCTCTTTTGGGTAGAAGTTGGACTCTAGGTACAATAATCTCAACTGAGAATTTCCACATGATTTATGTTTTCATAGAGGCTAACTCTGTATACTGTTGTTCATGATGTTGCTTAATTATCTATCTTGACAGGAAGGATATAACACAAGCTACAAACTCTATAAAAGGAAAAAAGGGAATTGCCTGCCAATCCAATACATGGTGATTATCCGCATATAATTTGACTCTCAAAACCCAACAATTCGCAAAATGAAAATCGAGTAATGACTGGTAAAGTTAATTTGAATTCCAATTAGGATTAGAAAGTCCCAGTTTAAGAAACATAAAAATAAAATAAAAAACAAGAAAGGCATACCTGTTTGTTGACATCTGGGTGGTACTTGAGAGCGAGTTTCCGGTAAGCCCTCCTTATCTCCTGAGGGGAAGCTGACGGGGAAACTCCGAGGACTTCGTATGGGGATTCTCTCGCTCGTGCACTGATGGTAACACCAATCCTCTCTCTCTTTCTCCTCCTCCTACTTCTGCTACTATTACTACTACTCTCGGTGTAGAGACTGTTGGGGAAAAAACAAGAAGAAGAAGAAGAAGATGGAGAGAGGGAAGTCGTGAAAGAGAGAGTGGTGGTGGATTTGGGATGATGATGATGATAGTTTAGGAGGAGATATGGGATCGGAGAGAAGAGAGATGCCAGATGCATAGAGGAAGAACCAATCATATCCCTTCTCTCTCCTAGCTTTTCTTTCTCCTGCTCCTGGTCACAAATCTCGATCTCATAATGCTGTCTTTAGAGATTGGTGGTGGGACATATGTGGACATTTGTTTGATGATGATGCTTCATCTTATGTTGCGTTTAGTTCACTGTAATATAATCATAGTAATAAAATTAGATTTATAATATAATTGAATTTATAATTTAATAAAATTATAATTATATTACTATGTATGTTTGGTTAGAATATGTAATCAAAGTATACAATATAATATTAATTATATTTAAATATTTGATTTAATATGTAATATAATATAATAAAATTTATTATTTGTATTATTTTGACAAATATATTCTTAATTTTTTTTATCCGAACTTAACATTTAAAAAAAAGATATGTATATGTCCGACAATGCTTGACCAGCTAAGCTCATTTCTTTGGACCATTTTTTTTCCAACACTGTAAACACAAAATTCGAGCTCATTTCTTCACACACACACACACCATTCTTCTGTTGATTTATAAAAGAAAAAGAAAATGGAGACCCATCATCTCCTTCTTCCTCTCCCAACAGCAGCACCAGCAGTAATAATGGCGCCAACGCCAATACGGCGGCAAATTTATCGCAAATAACGTTGAAGCTGACCTTTAAACTCTACAAGCGGCAGCCAAACATGAAGAACCTCAAGATGATCAGCTTACTGGTCCCTTCTTCCATCAGTTCGATCAACCAAAACTCGCCGGCAGCATCAATGAGGAGCCTACTCTCATCGGGCATCCTCGACTTCCCCTCGCTGGAGACGACGTGTCACGCTCCAATCTCCCGCAAGCTCAATAGTCCCCGTTGAACGTGAATCACCACGTTGCAGCTCTCCCGCAGGACAATCGTTCTCATCATAACGTGATGTCGTACGAGCCTGGAGTTGCGCTCGTACAAGGCGATGTTGTCAAACACCAAAGTTATCATCGAAACGACCAAGTTGCAGCGAAAGTCAAGTATTGTGTACCAAGCACACATCAGAGTATACGCAGCGAAGCTCTCGATAGGGTCTAAATGAAATGCCACAAAGGCGATGTAATACTCTTGCTCTTTTCTCTAGCCCACAAAGGTACTCACCGTTCATACATTATGTCCCGTATATCCAAGCAGTGCCACTACACCTGCGTACCTGAAATAATGCCCACAAATGTGGGTCAGTACACAGCCGTACTGGTGAGCGGGGTAACCCACTCGTCTAAGCCGACACTTAGTTTGAGGATGAGTCCCTGAGGAGCATCAGGGCGCAGGTTCAGATTGGATTATCAGATGACTTCACCATTGCTGATGATGGTTCATTGCGGCACGGTACCAGGTTGTGTGTGCCGAGTGGGTCGTTGAGCGAGGAGGTTCTTCAGGAGGCGCATCGATCCCAGTATTCTATGCATCCAGGTGCCAACAAGATGTATAGAGATCTGAGACAGCATGTATGGTGGTACGGGATGAAGCGGGAGGTAGCGCGCTTCGTATCCCGATGCTTAGTGTGCCAGCAGGTGAAGACGGAGAGGCAGAGGCCAGGAGGTTTGCTCCAGCCGTTATCCATTCCGGAGTGAAAATAGGAGCATGTGACCATGGATTTTATTTCTGGACTTCCCCGTTCTCCAGGAAGGAATGATGCGATTTGGGTCATCGTGGACAGGTTGACCAAATCGGCCCACTTTTTACCATTCAAAGTGGGTACGTCTACGGAGAGACTAGCAGAGATGTATGTGCGCCAGATAGTTAGACTGTATAGAGTCCATGTGAGCATAGTATCAGATCGGGACAGTCGCTTTACCTCGTATTTCTGGAGGAGTCTGCAGGCTAGCTTAGGCACCCAGCTCAAGTTTAGTACTGCATATCACCCACAGACAGATGGTTAGTCAGAGAGGACCATTCAGACACTTGAGGACATGCTTCGCACTTGTGTTTTGGATTTCAGAGGATCTTGGGAGGATCACTTGCACTTGGTAGAGTTTGCTTACAACAACAGCTACCAAGCCAGTATCGAGATATCACCTTTCGAGGCGTTGTATGGACGGAGGTGTCGCACTCCGTTATCATGGGATGATGTAGGCGAAAGAGCTTTGCTTGGCCCGGAGATGGTGGTTGATGCAGCGGAGAAGGTCAAGCTCATTAGAGATAGACTTCGGGTGGCGCAGGACAGGCAGCGGCATTGGACCGATAGCCATAGGAGACCTTTGGAGTTCGAGGTATAGCTTTGAATCTAGATTTTGTTCTTGTGTTTGCTTGTGATTGCTTGTTTTAGACTAAGTGCAGAGACAATGTTTGTGCTAGGTTGGAGATCTAGTGTTCCTGAGGATTTCTCCGACGCGGGGCACTATTCGCTTCGGTGGAGGCGGGAAGCTTAGCCCACGTTTCGTCGGACCCTTCAGCATCCTTGAGAGGGTCAGCGCCGTGGCATATAGGCTTGAGTTTTCCCATACGCTAGAGGGAGTTCATAATGTGTTCCACGTGTCGCAGTTGAGACAGTACGTGGCGGACCCCAGTCACGTATTGGATCACTCGGAGATCGTGGTGGGCCCTACTCTTAGCTATCCAGAGCAGCCGGTGGAGATTCTGGATCGGCGGGAGAAGGTGTTGAGGAACCAGACTATTCCCTTGGTTCGCGTCGCGTGGAGGCATCACTCTCAAGGTGAGTCGACCTGGGAGAGAGAGGATGAAATGAGCGAGCGGTACCCCTATCTTTTCGAACCTTGAGGTATGGTTCTTTTCTTTTCCTTGCATTCCTTGTCACGCCCAGATCTCCCGCAGGCAATCGGCCGTTCCCGCTAGGCGATAATCACCCTCGCCAGCGCTCCCGCGGAACGATCGCTTAACCCATCCGGATGTGATGCCGCACGGGCGTGATCCACGCCCGTGCAAGGCCATGGTTCATTGGCTGGCAGCAAGAGTTCTAAGCCACAGAGTCGCACAGATTGTCCGAGTGCAGCGGAGTCATGAACACATAGGCGATCGGTAACAGGTTCACTGAGTCGACAATATATATATATATATATATATATAGCGGAAGCATTGAAACACAAGTTTGAAGTAAATGAACTCTTTTATTGATATAAATATGTGTTACAGGCGACGTATAGCCGAGATTACAAGTCGCTCAAGCCTCTCTCTCTGAAACAGTAAAAATGTGCCAAGTGGCTATAATTGTGGAATAATTGTACAGGCGATGATCAGGCTATGTCCCAACATTATGTCTTGTATATGTGCTTCAGTTCCGGATGCACCGTTGCAAGGCTTCAGAGGGAACTCCTTGCCTTAGCACGCACGTTGGAGGCATCCGCACCGAATGAGGTTCTCCCGCACCCTGCATACAAACTGGTGGATTATCAGTACATTGAATGCACTGGTAGGGAAGCTACTCGCCCGCTCGACAAATCCAAACACGTAATATAAGTTCCGTGCACCAACTATTAAGTTGTCTTTCTAGTTGCCTTAGGATCAGTTTTATGTAAATATTGAATAGCCTAACGTGTCGGGCAGTGCGCCGTGCAACATGAGAGGAAACACGGCAAGACTTACCAACTTACCATCTCCTTCCCTGTCCAAGGCAAATATTGAGGCAACATTGTTAATTTAAGCAGGGGCATGTATAAACATTCAGGGGCATAGCATATGCAAACACGAGGGTCGTTTATAACATGATCGTTCAGGTGTTAAGTTGTTCATTAATGCGATGCAGTAACTCGCACGCGGATAGCCGCTAAGCGAGGATGACTTATCTATATGAACATGAGTCGCTGGCATAGCCATAAAGGACCAGTTATAGTCTTGAACAAGGATGAAAAGCAACAAAGATGCAATGGTGGTTGCAGACCATCCTGTCCAGATGCAGTAGACTATCGTGCAGTTCGTTATAGTCTTGAACGAGGATGGAAAGCAACAAAGATGCAGTGGTGGTTGCAGACCATCCTGTCCAGATGCAGTAGACTATCGTGTAGTTCAATCCGGATCGGAACGGTCCCAGTGCCCCGGTGACCGCCCGTAGAACTATGCCTCGTTTCCGAGTTGTCCGCGACATGCAGGTCAGGGTCTCGGTCTGGTACAGGAACAAGTTCGATGCAGTATGTGTATATATTGAACAATTCCGGTATGGAACGAGTTTGATGTAGTATATATACAGAACTTGTTGAGGCAGGATTCAGTGATTCAGTAGTGCTTGCCAGGCCAGTTGATTCAGTAGTTTGCTCCATGAGCTGTGATTCAGTGATTTATTCAGTCAGGGTGAAAATTCCCTGGTTCGGGAATTGCCTTGGTGACGTAACGGTCCCGGATACTTGCAGGTTCATTCAGGCACGAAACGACTACGTAGTAGTCTTCCGGGGTTTGGATGAAAATATGGCAACGTACAAGCAGACAAGCATACGTTTCTAAGGAACATAAGTAGACACGTTTGTTCGGACCCGAAGGTAAGCCGAGAGATGAAATCGTTAGGGACTTAGCATGCGAGGGTGTGAACATATAAGCAGTATTTCATTTCCATGTTCTAGCAAGCAATATGAGTTAGGATTATTCCCTTAGCTAGGTGCGTTGGATTTATTAGCATGCAGGGGGTGAATCACCTAGCGACTAGCATAAATATTCCAGATTTTATGTGTGCTGGCTAAGCAAAGACAAGTTCACCATAGCCACCCACCTTAGCGATGATTCACCTCGGTAAAGCGATACGCCTGAGCGAGCCTCTGAAAGCCTAAGCTGAATTTCCTGTAGGGGCAAGTCTGGATATCCTTTGCTTCTTGTTTGAGGCAAAGCAGGTCGGGACAGCTGCACTATTGCCGTTTGAAACGGCAGTCCGCTTGAGCGGAACGGGGTGTTACATCCTACCCAACTTAGAAAAAGTCTCGTCCTCGAGACTTACTAAGGATAAGTAGTGATCTAGGTTTGAGGCAATCCTAGACAAGTCGTTGTACTTGTTCATTTGGATATTCACTTGTACAAGCGTCGAAATCAGCATATCGCTTAGACTGGATCGTGCGTACTTTCGAAGTGCACTTCTAGCGTGAACACGTCAACCAGCTTAGTGATAGCGAAGTCTCAGCACTCGAGTTTCACCTTTTCTTAAGTCTTAGATGGTGCACTAGTTCAAGGCGTCCCTCGAATAGATGCATTCAACCAAACTTAGGGTTAGTGAAAATCGGACAAGCTACCAGCGATACTCTCAAGGGTTCGCACAGGTTGGCGCAAAGGCCACTCGCAGCATACAACCAGATAAGCAATCATATCATTCAAAACACATTTTGAAAGTATTTAGACTTATTGTTGGAATATCCCATCGAGGCATTGAGAGAGAGCGTGCACATAACCCACGAACGAGCTTTCGAAACAGATATATCGAATTGAGGCCAAAGGCGTAGAAGCCAGGCTCTGATACCATTTTGTCACGCCCCGATCTCCCGTAGGCAATCGGTCGTTCCCGCTTGGCGGGAATCTTCCTCGCCAGCGCTCCCGCGGAACGATCGCTTAACCCATCCGGGCATGATGCCGCACGAGCGTGATCCACGCCCGTGCAAGGCCATGGTTCATTGGTTGGCGGCAAGAGTTCTAAGCCACAGAGTCGCACAGATTGTCCGAGTGCAGCGGAGTCATGAACGCATAGGCGATCAGTAACAGGTTCACTGAGTCGACAATATATATATATATATATATATATATATATATATATATATATATAGCGGAAGCATTGAAACACAAGTTTGAAGTAAAGGAACTCTTTTATTGATATAAATATGTGTTACAGGCGACGTATAACCGAGATTACAAGTCGCTCAAGCCTCTCTCTCTGAAACAGTAAAAACGTGCCAAGTGGCTACAATTGTGGAATGATTATACAGGCGATGATCAGGCTATGTCCCAACATTATGTCTTGTATATGTGCTTCAGTTTCGGACGCACCATTGCAAGGCTTCAGAGGGAACTCCTTGCCTTAGCACGCACGTTGGAGGCATCCGCACCGAATGAGGTTCTCCCGCACCCTGCATACAAACGGGTGGATTATCAATACATTGAATGCACTGGTGGGGAAGCTACTCGCCCGCTCGACAAATCCAAACACGTAATATAAGTTCCGTGCACCAACTATTAAGTTGTCTTTCTAGTTGCCTTAGGATCAGTTTCATGTAAATATTGAATAGCCTAACGTGTCGGGCAGTACGCCGTGCAACATGAGAGGAAACACGGCGAGACTTACCAACTTACCATCTCCTTCCCTGTCCAAGGCAAACATTGAGGCAACATTGTTAATTTAAGCAGGGGCATGTATAAACATTCAAGGGCATAGCATATACAAACACGAGGGTCGTTTATAACATGATCGTTCAGGTGTTAAGTTGTTCATTGATGCGATGCAGTAACTCGCACGCGGATAGTCGCTAAGCGAGGATGACTTATCTATATGAACATGAGTCGCTGGCATAGCCATAAAGGATCAGTTATAGTCTTGAACAAGGATGGAAAGCAACAAAGATGCAGTGGTGGTTGCAGACCATCCTGTCCAGATGCAGTAGACTATCATGCAGTTCGTTATAGTCTTGAACGAGGATGGAAAGCAACAAAGATGCAGTGGTGGTTGCAGACCATCCTTTCCAGATGTAGTAGACTATCGTGTAGTTCAATCCGGATCGGAACGGTCCCAGTGCCCCGGTGACCGCCCATGGAACTATGCCTCGTTTCCGAGTTGTCCGCGACATGCAGGTCAGGGTCTCGGTCTGGTACAGGAACAAGTTCGATGCAGTATGTGTATATATTTAACAAGTCCGGTATGGAACGAGTTCGATGCAGTATATATACAGAACTTGTTGAGGCAGGATTCAGTGATTCAGTAGTGCTTGCCAGGCCAGTTGATTCAGTAGTTTGCTCCATGAGCTGTGATTCAGTGATTTATTCAGTCAGGGTGCAAATTCCCTGGTTCGGGAATTGCCTTGGTGACGTAACGGTCCTGGATACTTGTAGGTTCATTCAGGCACGGAACGACTACGTAGTAGTCTCCCGGGATTTGGATGAAAACATGGCAACGTACAAGCAGACAAGCATGCATTTCTAAGGAACATAAGTAAACACGTTTGCTCGGACTCGAAGGTAAGCCGAGAGATGAAATCGTTAGGGACTTAGCATGCGAGGGTGTGAACATATAAGAAGTATTTCATTTCCATGTTCTAGCAAGCAATATGAGTTGGGATTATTCCCTTAGCTAGGTGCGTTAGATTTATTAGCATGCAGGGGGTGAATCACCTAGCGACTAGCATAAATATTCCAAATTTTATGTGTGCTGGCTAAGCAAAGACAAGTTCACCGTAGCCACCCACCTTAGCTATGATTCGCCTCGGTAAAGCGATACGCCTGAGCGAGCCTCTGAAAGCCTAAGCTGAATTTCCTGTAGGGGCAAGTCTGGATATCCTTTGCTTCTCGTTTGAGGCAAAGCAGGTCGGGACAGCTGCACTATTGCCGTTTGAAACGGCAGTCCGCTTGAGCGGAACGGGGTGTTAGATTCCTGTCCTAGTTTCGTCTTTTAATTTCGAGGATAAAATTATTTTAAGGAGGGTAGGCTTGTCACTACCCAATTCTAGAAAATAGGGTTATTTTTTATTTTTATTTGGTAAATTGTGTATTGTATATAATTAATTATATTTATACTAGTATATATGTATGTGCTTTGCACGTATATTGGAGTGAATAATGTTGATGAGTTAGTTTATTTCTACTGCTTTTAATTATATAGGTTAATGGTTCAACCCTTCGAATTCTTTGGTAACAATTTAAAAGACTTAGCAAGTAGTATGAATCCTTTGATTTTCGTAAATGGTTGTCATTATTGCATCTCTTAAATGGTTGTCAGTGGAATTTATTGTAGGTATTCTTTTTAATTATTAAATATGTTGAAGGGTATTTTTGGAACGAAAATTTTTCACGGTGAAGCCTAGCTTTGGCATTATATAGTAGAGATTTAATTAGTGATTGTATTATTTTTATTTGATTGTTTTAGGGTTTTGGCTAGTCTGGACCCATGTCAGACCCTAGTGGACCCATGTCCGACCCAACCCACACCCTTGTGAGACCTATTTTTGGGTTTAGAATATTTATTATATTTTTAGTGGGATAGTTGGAGAGATTGGCAGCTAGTTTGAGTGCTTTTGGAACCCAAAACCCGAGTTAGGAGAGGGCATTTTGGTAATTTCCCACTAGTAAACCCTTTTTCTTGTGTGTGTGACCGACCAAAGCCCCCATTCCCGAGCAACCACAGCACCCCCCCCCCATTTTTCTACTTCTTCTTCTTCTCCACTCCTTCTTTCTTCTTCTTTCCTTCTTCCAATAAGTTTTCTCCATTTTCTTTCCTTCCTTCTTCCATTTCTTACTTTTGTGTGAACCCTAACCCTACATTTTTCTCCAACCTAGATGTTTAGAGACTAGACTTAGTGTGGAGGCAAGATTTGGAGGCTTGGAGCTTGAGGGAGGTGATTTCAAATAGAATTGAGACTTTGACCTTGGGATTCCAACTTCCAAGAGGTAAACCCTAACTTTCCCCTTGCTAATTACTCTTATATAGTGTAATTAGTGGTTTAGAACCTTTTTAGACCCTAAGCCTACCCATGGGAGGAAGTTGGAACAAGTTTGGTTGTGTTTGGAGACTTTGACACTAGGTTTTGTGTCAATTTTGGGTGAAATCTGAAATTGGCCAATTTTGGATGATGCTCTAGGTTAGACGGACCTAGGTAGATGTTGTCGGGTGTCTTGAGGGTTAGTGCGTGTCTCCATTAGGACATGTGAAGTCGTGTCGCGGAGAAACGGGCGTTTCGGGCGTTTTCGGGGTTTTCGTCGTCGCCGGTTCTAAGTGCATGCGCGTTTTTTCCACGGGCGTAGAATCGACGGGGTAGTATTTTTTCTAGGATCTAGACATCGTTTAGAACCCGTGGGTAAATTTTGGGCCGATTCCGAGTTGGTTTGGTGTGCGTTTCAGGAGGTTTTCCGAACCGCACATCGCGTGTTCGTCGAAATGACCGAACGGCCATTTCGACTTGGTTTCGTAGTTTCGGGCTTGTGTGCGCGTTGGGTTAGCATCGGGGAGTGTGCTAGAATTCTCAGGTTATATATATATATATATATATATATATATATGTATTCGTGTGCGTGTGGGTCGTTGGGCGCGCGTTGGTGGGTATTGTGTGCGTTGTTGTGTGTTGTGTTGTGTTGTGCTGTGCTGTTGAGTGTTTATATATATACAGTTTTGTATATATATATATATATATATATATATATATGTGTGTGTGTGTGTGTGTGTGTATGTTTGTATATCTATATATATGTGTGTATTTATATATATGTGCTTGTGTATGTGTATGTCTATGTGAGTGTGTGTATATATATATATATGTTTGAGTATGCGTGTGTGTATATGTATATATATATATATATATATATATATATATATATATATATATATATATATATATATATATATGTGTGTGTGTGTGTGTGTGTGTGAATGTATGTGTTTGTATACGTGTGTGTGTGTGTGTGTGTGTGTGTTTATATGTGTGTAAGTATATAAGTTAGTGTGTGTGTATATATATATATATATATAAAGAGTTGTGTCTATATATCTATATGTATGTTTGTATATATATATACGTATATATATCTGTGCGTGTGTGTGTGCGTGTGGCAGTGAGGCATGCAGCGAGGGAGCAACGCACAACAGTGCGCAGCTGCTGTGCACAGCAGCAGCAGCAGCAGCAACAGCAGCAATGTTAGCAGCAGCAGCAGCAGATGTTCGCAGCAACAGCTCTAGGCGAGGCATTGGCGTAGCGAGGGGGGTGTGAGAGAGATCTAAATAGGTTGATAACTAGATAGATAGTTAAATAGTTAGATAAATTAATAAATAGATTGATGGATAGATGGATTAATATATATATATATATATATATATATATATATATATATATATATATAGATAGGTAGAGGGATAGGTAGATATGTATATCTATGTGTATAGATATATATACCTATAGCTAGATAGATAGTTTAGGTATATATATATATATATGTATAGGTAAGGTAAGGTATATACGGGTATATGTGTGTATGTGTGAATAGGTATACATATAGATACGTAGATATGTATATATATGATAGATATATATATTTTAGCCTAGATTATAGCTAGATATATATATATCTATATGTAAATAGTACTAGATATTTAGTTAGAGGGGTATTGGGCGATATCTCAATACCTTGAGATCTCAAGGTATCTCAATACCTTGAGATATCCAAGGTATTGAGTTTCGAGCGGAGTTTTTGAGCATTTGCCTAGGAATAGTATTGGAGTGATTTTTATATGTATTGGTATATATATTTACGTGTGCTAGTATAGGTTTTAGCAGATTTAGGTCGGGTGCTGGCCTAGATCGAGGTATCGGATACCGAGGGTATCCCAGTATCTCGAGGAGGCGAGTTTGAGGGTTTACTAGCTTAATAAGCTAGTTTTGACCTAGAATTTCAGGGGCACCCTAGTTTGACCTAGCTTTGACCATAATTATCCTCGTTGACCGTAAAAGTCAACGTTTGACCTAGTTTTGACCTAGAGTTGACTTTTTGGACCCTAGTTGACTTTTTGACCCTAATTTCACCGGTTTGACCCGTTCGACCTAGAATAGCCCTAGAAGCCTGTTTTTAATTATTTTATATCAGTTTAAATCCATAGAACCCCGTTTAATTCTGCTTTTAGCAATAGGTTCTTGCGACACCGGTCCGGATCTCGATCCTCATCAGTTGCTCAGGACATCAGGCGAGTACCTACCTCTGATAGTTTCTATTTCATGGTAGCGTTTATATCACCTGTTCTAGAACTATAATACTTGATTCTGACATATTGTTACACGAGCTGGTACTAGTGGATCCCGTCATGAGATGCTATCCCCCTTACCGTGTTCAGCGGGTACTCTATCACGTGTATTTCATCATGTACTTCGGGTATTGATTCTCATGTGCTATTATGTGCTTCTTGTGCTCTCGCCTTCATGTGCGCGAGCTACTTATCATGTACGTAGCATATCGTGGTTGGATCCAAGAGTATTACTAGGGGAGGGGAGTAGGAGTTGGTTATGTGATCAAAGCCAAACAGTATTCATGTGTATGTCGGTTATGCAACTCACGCATAACAGAGTTATCGTAGTGTTTTTCATGTGTTGCACCTAAGCCAATCACATAACGAACTTGTGCTCAAGGCACTTAGCTAGTATTCATATTTTCTCACATGCAGTTACTTCTCTACTTGTATTGTTCTCCAGTTTACATTACAGCTACTTATTCTGCTTCATCATGTATTTATTTTCTATGCATCTTGTATACTTTTCTATTGCTCGTCATATACACCTTACCATGTATTTGGAGTTGATTTCAGAGTTATGTACTTCGCTCCAGTCCTGACTGGCCATATTTTTTCCAGAGGATCCTGAGGATTATTGCCCGACATTCTACGGGCCGGGCGTCGAGGAGTACTGTGACCCCGAGACTGAGGAGGAGCCCGGTAAGGAGACGTCGTTAGCGCCCTAGTTAGCTAGGTGGATTTCCTGGGTTGTTCCCAGTTGATTATTTTGGATGACTGTATTATTATTTTGCTGCTGTGATGTTGTAGACTTGGACTGTATATTTTGGGATATTGTTTTGCTCTGTGTTTCTTTGTTTCTTTGTGCTATCATATCGTGCTTTTATTCTTCCCCTAGTTATTGTGATTGAGAGTTCATATATATATTGCGTGGTTGCCCTCCTTTTGGAGAGGATATTGACAGGTTTTTGTGAGATAGATTGTGACCTAGAACGAACCTTTACACCATTCTACTGCCGATTCTGCGGTGTAGGCTGGACGTACCCACGACTCATGCCCGATTTTCGAGTGTGGGTCGTGACACGATCTACTCAACTGGTATGACTGTGCGAGCAGGCCGTGCTCTCCAAATCATCTGATCAATCAGACTAAAGAAGACGACATTATCGCTCCAATCCAACTATCTCAGTACTGCTCTGAACGAACACCTATTTTCCATCGAACTCCGCTTGCAATCTGCACATAAAACAAACTCAAATCAATACTTGTTTCCAAATCCAATAAATCAAAAAAATGTAACAAGCTATTGCCTTATTCAGTCCGACTCAGCGTAACATACCGTGCGGTTGCGGGGCATTACATAATATACCACTTAGAATCAGGTTCGTCCCTGAACCATACTAGTATCCATTCTTTACTAGCATGCCGCAATCTAACTTCATAACTCTGCTCTATGCAATTAACATTTTCTGATCCCGATTCAGTATCTCGTTCGCGATGAACGCTCACACAAATTCCATATTTCCACATCCTTCTTGCAGCTTGATACGAATTCCTCATATCGCTTAGTTTTGGATCATACACATATTTAAGGCGTCCCTAAAATACATGCATTTCAGCCGAGCTTAGCGATAGCGAATTTGGACAAGTTACAAGGGTATCTTTATGTCCGAGGCATCCATTCGCTTTCCTCCCAATTGAACCAATCCTGACTTTCATTCCAATATATTCGCACAAGCGCTATCCTCAAGTATGATGATTTTCCACCTGACTCAATTTAGTTCGTGTTCCAATTCAATCCATCCAACTATTTCTGAATCCACACTAGCATCATCTCCAAATATTATCTCATGTTCCGAACGATCATCACAACTGATACTACCCCAGTTAGGCGACTTACCCAAATATCAACTTGCTTTTAGATTATCTCAGCCCAACATATTTTCCATCAAATCTCAATACCTCACTAGGTGAATATCTATATTGAGATTCGTATGATCCACGAAGATCTCGCCGCCACGCCAAAGGGATAGTGTCGCCACGATTTTAATATGGACACACTCGCCACAATTCCTAGGTTGCGTATGGAATAGTTTTTCGTGCTGCTTCCACTGCCTCGAAGCACAGGATATCACCTTTGTCTTCTGTATGAGCACGCATCCCAGACTAAGTTTCGGTGCATCTTGTAAAACCGAGGCACATCTGTCCCTTCCAGTATTGCAATAATCTAATCTGAACGAGCCGCTGCTTTAACTTCATAAGCTAGTTTCACAGTCGTCAATTCATATGAATGATATTCCCTTCCGGGACACGACGAGTCAGAGGCGATGCTATCTTCAAAAATCTGCGACTCCGAATCTCATCAGTTGACTTAGGCCATTCCCACCATGACTCCGATCTTCTGGCTGCTTCTTCAGCTGAAGGCTATCCCAAGGATCTCTCAAATCCAATATTCAGTCAATACGCCAATCTCCAACACACACTACTCACATCTTCCCTCAGCGCATTCCCAAATGCACCGCCGCAAGGGTCGTTCTATGGGTCTACAATATTCATCTCTGATCTGGCGGTCAAGTCGCTAGGGTCAGTTATCCCGAAGCTACGCTCGATAATTGTAAGTCATCATGATGGACAGTTACTATGAACCATGCTATATCTCATCTGCACATCCGAGCCATAATCTAATAATTCCATCCAAACGAACTTTCGAATCCGAAAACTGTCAACCAAATACCGCTTAATCACCTAGAGTCTTACTATCTATCCAAGCCACAATTCGAGAACTGCGCTCGTTAAAACCGTCTTTCATTAATCCGTCGTTCTGCCCTGAATCCATCAAATTTTTTGAACTGCCATGTTCGACTTATCGCACTACCACTTGCAATAATTTCTGAAATAAAAGACTTGCTCCAAATTCTTATCCGTTTGCCGTGTTCCATAATGTACGTCTAACTTGCTCGAGCGGTACAGTAATTTGCTCCAATGTTGCTCTCTCGTTTAGCTATCTTTAAAAGTCCATCCGCCATAATCCTTGCTCTCGTATCCATTCCTTAGCCCATCTTGATTTCGCTATGTCCCGATTAGTCCACACATTTTCAATGACTCGTGCATCAGTTCCAACATAAATCTCAAATCCATATTGCCTATACTTGTTGCCTCAATCCGTCTCAGTACTGCAAGTTAACTTCCAATCTGACTCAACATCAACTAGACTTGCCTCATGCTCGTTTATGTCTTCTGGGGAATCCGTCTTCCATTGTTGTACCATTTTTACCAAATTTTACTTTCGTTAAACCTGAGTCAAACTTCCCAAGCACCAATATCCAAAATACTTTAAGTTCGTGTGAATCCATCGCATTGCCCCTCTAAACCTGATTGTATTTCATTGCTCAACCAACAGCTCCAATGTGTTTCCAAAATTTGTAGTCCGTGCTCGCTATCCTCCGATCCACCCATGGCTTCGCTCAAGCGTATCCCAACTATTCGTTCCTCATGCTCAACTCTCTCTTTACATCCAAGAATGCTCCACCGAACTTCCAAATCATGCAAGCAAAATCCGATATTCAGCTTTCCATCCGATCAATCCCAACTTGTTTTTAGTACTTAGTCTGCCTCAATCCTTCAAATTTCTAAACACGCTTTCCATCTGTTTATTTCGATCTCGTCCATCACCCATGTCCAACGATACTTTCATTTGCACAAGTCCGTTCTCGATATACTCAACTCAATATTCACTTGCTCCATTTTTCATTCTTCCCAACTCAGCTGATGTGCACCAACCAACTTATATTCTCGTTACCCAAGTCCGTTGAGGCAATTTCTATTAATGTCTATCCAAAGTATTTTAATGCCTTGCTCACTATATGGTATCCCATATACTACTCCGAATCAAGTCGCTACTCGCATTACGATTTCTTTGCACTGATCCAAGATCCGTTCGAACCATCCCTTATGCGTTATCCTACCATCCCTAACTCAAGTCTGACACGAAACTCAGCCAATGCTTTAACTATCCAACTCTTTCCATCAATCTTACTATGTAACTTGTGCTATGTTCCATTCTCAAATGCTTCCAGCTATTCTTAAACCGTCTGATACTTTCGCAACACGAGCAATTCCGTACATCGAGCTCTCTTCCAAGTAATCTAACCCAATACCCAACTATTCCTTACATTTGTTGTACGAGCAACTCATGCAATACAATCCTGATATTCCCAAGCCAAACTCAAACCTGCTCAGCCAATGCTCTATGTGATATACCCAGCCAAAAATCAAACTTTCATCCAATTATTTGCTACACGAGCAACTCGTGTGATAATCTATTCTCATCCGATGCTTCTACTCACAATATGCCACATAACCAATCTCGTCTGCCAACCAACTGATCCACTGATGCAACCAGAAACTCCTCGAAATGACAAGCCAAACCAAAATAAAGACACCTCTTAACTTGCTGCACAATTGCAACAACGCCACCCAACTTGTTGCACGAATGCAACAACGCCTAACGATGCTAAGCGATCTACCGAAAACCAACAAAAGCAACGCAACGAAGCACAACATACAGCCACAATCAGCAATATATAGACTTATTGCATGAAACATTCAATGGGGCATCGAGTAGAGCCAAGAGCTAAACGACACGCGGAAGCTATTTAAAGTTTTTGATGAAGCGAAGGACCAAGTCCGAAGAAATGAACCAGGCGCTCTGATACCAATATGTCACGCCCCAATCTCCCGCAAGCTCAATAGTCCCCGCTGAACGTGAATCACCACGTTGCAGCTCTCCCGCACGACAATCGTTCTCATCGGAACGTGATACCGTACGAGCCTGGAGTTGCGCTCGTACAAGGCGATGTTGTCAAACACCAAAGTTATCATCAAAACGACCAAGTTGTAGCAAAAGTCAAGTATTGTGTACCAAGCACACATCAGAGTATACACAGCGAATCTCTCGATAGGGTCCAAATAAAATGCCACAAAGGCGATGTAATACTCTTGCTCTTTTCTCTAGCCCATAAAGGTACTTACCGTTCATACATTATGTCCTGTATATCTACGCAGCGCCACTATACCTGTGTACCTTAAATAATGCCCACAAACGTGGGTTAGTACACAGTCGTACTGGTGAGCGGGGTAACCTACTCGTCTAAGCCGACACTAAGTAAAATAGTGAATACAAACAGTTATATGGTGATCTTTCTAGTTGAATCCTAGATTCATTCCATGGCATAGGGATGACATGTTAATGAAAACTGTAAAGCAGATTAAGCATGCAAATATTCAACTCAAGCCAATCGACAAGCAATAAATAACCAACTCGAAGGAAACTAGCAAGCAAACTGTCCTACTCAAACCCAAGCAATACGAGAAACTATCGAACCATTCCCAAGCCTCAATATCCATCCTCCAACCAAACATTATAATCCAATCTTGATATGTACACTCTTGCCGAGGCAAGGTCGTCGTGCCTACGCGAAAGCACCAACCAACCAAAATAAAGCAAACTAACTCTTATCTATATGAAGTCACTGGCCAAGCCATAAAGGACGTTGATCGGACTAATCAATAGGCAGTTCTACCCGATCCAGGCCTGGTAGCTAACCCGCCTGGTCGTATCAAACTACCGGCACCGTGTCCAAGATGCGTTACCATTGTCTCCTCCATGGTCGAACGGTCCCGTTGCCCCGGATCCTATCCCGTTCGAGGAGACGAAACCATGTGCGACACAGGTTGTCCGTGACATCCAGACACCAAGTAGGTTTGACGAGAGGATCGAGCATTCTTGCCCCACCAAATGATCCTAGACTTATCCAACCAAAATCTAACCAAATATCCAACCAATAATTCATAACCATTCTTCCAACATATAGCCCAAGGCACAAATCTCAAGTTATTCCTATAGGAACAATGCTGCTTCTCGACACAATGTGTAAACCCCCTAATTTTCCAAGAATTTTTAATTTGGATTTTTCATAATTTTCTGTAATTTTTTGAAATTAAAACTAATATATTTTGTGATTAAATGATTTTTAAATGATGTTAATTAATATTAAAATATTATGAAAATAGTATTTTCTGGTGTAAAATAGAAAACTGGACATAGGGTAATTTTTTGTGAATTTATTGGACCCCAGAAGTATTTTTAAAGCCCTAAAAACTAAGTTTAAATAAACCGAATTAAATCCTAGAAATAAATCCGGTTTATTTCCAAAATAAACCAAACCAACCCAGACCCGGTTCAACTGAACCGAACCCAGCCCTTAGCGGGTCGGGTCAGATCTAAACCCGACCCGAAACCCGACTATCCGAAACCCGCACTTAAGCCTTAGTGGATCGGGCCGGATTCATATTGAACCCGACCCGACCCAAACCCGTTAACCCAAAGCAGAATCCTATCGGATTCACTGTTCCGACGTATATAATCCCCTCGACGCCGAAACCCTAATCTCTTCCGCCGCCCTCTGCCTGACCGTCTTCCATCGCCGTCGCCGTCGCCTTCGTCCAGACCCCCGATGACCCCCGCTCGACCCTCTCTCCGCTCTACTACCATCACCCTAATCGCCTCCGCCTGAACCCTAGCTCTACCATCCTTTCCCCACCCTAGCCTATTCCACGACAACCTAACCACCGCTCTCCTCCGCCCTGAACCTCCCCGAGCCCCTCGCCGTCTCCTCCGCCCCGCTCAGCCACGAGCCCCGCTGCCCCAAGCCAGCCCCGCACCGCCACCGCCCATCTCCCCTCTTCCTCCTTCCCTAACTCCACCTCCTCTGCTCTGCTCCGCCGCAGCAGCGCCTCGCCGAGCAGCCCCTGGCCGCCTCTGCCGTGTCCGTCGACAGCAGCCCCTGACCCGGACACAATAGCCCCTGACCCGAACACAGCAGCCCCTGACCCGGACACATCAGAAACCCTAAGCCCGGACACAGTGTCCCCCTGTGTCGAGTCTCCCCGCGGACACGAAGAATCTCGTTCCACGGAGCCCTGTTCAGGTAACCCGTTCTCCCTCCTCGTTATTCCGTTTTCCGTTCCGTCAGTTGTGTCGCGTAGACTATGTAACCCTCACGATGCCCGTGCAACCCGCTCGGTGCGTCGCGTCCTGTGGTGATCGCAAACCGCGATCCAAAAACAGGAAAACTAACGCCCTGTTTTACCCCAGAACTGAGTGTGCCCCACCAAACGGGATGACTTGGTCGTGTGCGGTCTTCACCGAAACATGCGTGTCGTTGATACAAACGTGCAGGATTTTGCAGAAGTTGATTTGGATGTGCGTGCACACCGGAATCAACGCGTATCCGCCGACAACGCCCCGTATCCGCCTGTTCTGGAATACGTCGTAACTTCGTGTACACACGTCGAATCGAGACGAAACTTGCGCCATCAGACTCATAACAATACGCTGGTCATGTGACCCAAGTTTGGTTCGATTCTGAGAACGTTGACAAAATCGCATATCGTGGGCCCCGCGGCTCCACTTGGCGGGCGATTTTGTGATCAGCTCATCGGAATCCAATTCTGGAAGTTCTGTTGGGTTCGTATCATCGTTCTGGACTTGTTGACACTAAGTTGGACGAATTTGGAGACCATTGGTTCTGACACGCTTTTCGGTGCAAAGTGGGCCACATATGGACCCCACTTTGACCCGAAATTATGGTTTTGCCCCTGTGTCCAAATTGGATGAAAGGGAAGTACTTTCTAGATATTTTGCTTATTCTGGGAATGTTGGTGATATCTATTTCAGCATCCGGAGACATTTGTTCTGAGGCCATAGCTTCTGGTCATGTGTATTGGATATCTGGACGTGACATTTTATAGCTTCTTGTCAGGCAAGTATACCTTGTCATTGTACTGTTATTTATATTCCATATGTTGCATGCATCTTTATTTTCTGTCTTTAGTTCATATATTTTAACTGTTATATAAAATGCGCGCGACGGTGTCTTCGCGATATGTTTTTAGTTATGTATTTGCATTGACCTTGTTTTTGAGACTACCCCATTATCATGTAACATCTTTAGGTTCATTGACCGTGACACAGTTGTTACACGAGTTATGAGTCTCATATAGATCACGGACTGGCGTGCAGGGTTTGGCCTCCTGTACGTGTGGGCCGTGCGTTAGGAATAACTGCTGTTAGAAACTTTGCATGCTAGTAGACTTAGCAGCTATTAGAGGTCTAGGGACATAGCTTATTGTAGTACGGTGGTCCCATCCTTGTCCTTGTTTGGTTGTAGGATTGGGATAGGGTACTAAGAATAGGCTATGAACCAAATCGTGTCATGGATGTGACATGCTTAGAGCATGGGGTGGGGAGAACAACAAGTACCGCATTTGAGCTCCTTTACACTTTTCCTTCTGTAACCCGGAAGCTCCGCTGGAGATACGTGTGGTGATGACCCCTATACTACTTGGCGGGCCTCCGCCGTTCAAAAGACGACGTACCTTTGAGGCCCCTGGTTCTCTGAGAGAGTCATGCCAATCCCAGTTTTCAGCCAGATAGCTCACTTATGGGAAAAATTATTCTTAACTGCATTCACTTAGATGGTTAGGCGACCCCATTGGATATTTATTTCAGTACTTTATTGGCATATGTTTTGTGTATATTATTATGTCCCTCTGAGGACCTGGTCCCCTGCCAGGTGTATCTGTTCTTAAGTATTCGCAGGAGCGCAGATTCGGATGGTTACTTATGTTTCGAGGATGTCTTCTCTTCGAGCACGAGATTGATAGCTGGTATTCTTATATTGTATTTATTGTGTTGTACTCATATTGTATTTATCCTTATATTCCAGTTGGTAGTGGATTTATTTCCATACAACTATTATCTCCAGATACTTTGTGTCTAGATCTAGTTCGTAGATGCTGGTTATTCATTTATATTGATTTTCTGTGGATGAGATTTAGATTATACCCTGTGACTTGTGATAGATTTATACCACATGTGGATTTGATATTCATATTACAGCATACGTATGGATTTGGTTTCCATATATTGGAGTTGCCATATCCATGCGGTTGGCATGCTTACGTGTTCCTAGTCCTACATATTTTGGGACTGGGGCGTGACATGTTTTTGTGGTGGCCCATGCAGGTCGAGAGAATATTGTCTTGGTTACGTTACTGTACCGAGCAAGCCTGCACCTAGGACTAGAGTATAGGATCTCATCCATAATTGACTATGATTCATCTTCCTCCTATCTGTTCTATTTGAACAATTGTATCCTGCTTGATTCCTGTACTTCCCTAACAGTTCTTGAGTATAGCCTTTTGCTAGAATATAGGAACCCCTGTTATTAGGATGATAATTATGGTAGCACACCTATTAAGAATACAACGAGAATATAGACACACCACTAAGTTTAGAATATCTAGTGAACCCTAAAATTTCTTATCTCTAGAATTGGTTTACCATTACCCCCTGATGTATTATGAGGACTTGAGAGTAGTATAGACACTACTAGAGTTAGTTAGAAGGTTACCATAATGTTTGCCCCTAGCATTGAGGAACCAATAGAAAACCAAAATTGAATATTAGGAATGAACCTAACCTTCGCAGTTAGATAAGTATTGGAGAACTGTAAACTTATATCATTGTCTTGTAATTAGTAGACAACACCCTAGGAAGCCTAGAGGAATGTAATCAACACTTCTCCCTTGATCATACCCCAAACATGGCAACTAGCATACCACTCCCCTTGGAAAACCATGATGCTATCTAGAGCCCCTATATTTCATATATTGTTCCTCTGCGACCTTAACGTTCGCTAATTGTGCGACGACCAAAATTATCTTCTTTTTTTCTTCATCTTTCAACTCGTGCCACTTGACACCTCTAATTATAGACCAAGTGATTGTACTCTACGATAGGATATATAGTTTGCTATAGTTATAGTTGTAATCTTGAATTTTGAATTGTGTGCCTTGTAGTTAGAACCTGATAGTTGAGTTGTTCAATTAGATTGTGATGATTATCCCTAGTTGTAGATCACGTAATTTGTACCCCCACCTCGATACAAGCGAGATCCCTTCCCCCCTTAACGGCCAGTAACTCTTCTATCCTTACTATTGACACTTGTTCTATAAGTACTATGACTAAGATGTAAGATGACCATGACCTATGTAATAGAAGAGGATACCCCAATAAAGTACCAAGACCCCTTTTCGTAGACCTTAAGAGGAGCTTCTACGATATCCTTAAGACAATTACAATAGTAGTTCAATTGTTATAAGTTATGTAGTATACCTCACACCCTAGTATCACATAGCCCTATTGACCCATTGATGAAGTGGAATATGATGACACAACTTTAGACTGCATAAGAATATAGTGTTTATTCAGACTATAGAAACTAGAGACACGTACCCCTATTTGGTCGACTAGCGACTTAGATAAGGAGTAGTATGACAACTAGAGAGACTGTAGAGTCTTATTTTTGTTTTGTTTATGAATTTGAATTATTTTGCAATTTCTCTCATCATAATCCAGCGTATCTATAATTTATGTACTACCTTGACTTATGCTGCTATTATAGCCTAGTTTTGCAAGCTTTTTCTTTATCGAGCTTGTTCATGACATGTATTATTGGAGTACTACACTAATACATTTCAGAATCAGTGTACTACGGTCTGATCAACCATAGTGCGCTTGGTTCGCCCTTCGCATACCTACTTTACGTGGATCGAGATATATAGTGATTAGTAGACGAATGTACTTGCCCCTAGATATGTCCGAGCATACCGTATCCGTTACATAACTGTACTGATACGAGCATGTGAATAGGCATTATCTAAAAATAGGATTTCAATCCACAACTGCCTTGATAATTCCATTTTGAATTCTCTAAACCGCCTTGATCCCCATACTTGTATTCTATCACCTCCACTTTGAACTCTTTATTATTGTTTTCCCGTCTTCCCTTATTTCAGAAGGACGAAACTTCGTGCTTGGTATAATTTCATATACATATAGTACTTGATATACCCCACAGACCAATCGCATTGTTTGGTGACTATCTTTTACAAATGACTAAGGGCATATCATAGATGATATATTTGGTGTTAAAAACTTTGAGGATTCCATAACAGGATTAAATAATTTGGGGCATAGCTTTCTTAGATGTATAGATTTAGATGATAAATGGGTAAATTCTAAGTTGGGTAGAGACCGCAATGTTCACTTGAGAGGAATTCTTTAGACTGTAATCAAGTGAGATTTGATAGTGAGAACCCTACCATATTTTTAATTTCTAGGACGAAATTGTTTTAAGTTAGGTAGATTGTAAACCCCCTGATTTTCTAGGAATTTTTAATTTGGATTTTTCACAATTTTTTGGAATTTTCTGGAATTAAAACTAATGTATTTTATGATTAAATAATTTTTAAATAATGTTAATTAAAATTAAAATATTATGAAAATAGTATTTTTCTGGTGTAAAATGGAAAACTGGACATAGGATAATTTTCTGTGAATTTATTGGACCCCGAAAGCATTTTTAAAGCCCTAAAAACTAAGTTTAAATAAACCAAATTAAACCCTAAAAATAAACCCGGTTTATTTCCAAAATAAACCAAACCAACCCAGACCCGGTTCAACTAAACCGAACCCAGCCCTTAGCGGGTCGGGCCGGATCTAAACCCGACCTGAAACCCGACTACCCAAAACCCGCACTTAAGCCTTAGCGGATCGGGCCAGATTCATATTGAACCCGACCTGACCCAAACCCGTTAACCCAAAGCAGAATCCTATCGGATTCACTGTTCCGACGTATATAATCCCCTCGATGCCGAAACCCTAATCTCTTCCGCTGCCCTCCGCCTGACCGTCTCCCCTCGCCTTCGCCTTCGCCCAGACCCCCGACGACCCCCGCTCGACCCTCTCCCCGCTCCACCACCATCACCCTAATCGCTTCCGCCTGAACCCTAGCTCCACTATCCCTTCCCCGTCCTAGCCTCCTCTACGACAACCTAACCACCGCTCTCCTCTGCCCTGAACCTCCCCGAGCCCCTCGCCGTCTCCTCCGCCCCGCTCAGCCACGAGCCCCGCTGCCCCAAGCCAGCCCCGCACCGCCACCGCCCATCTTCTCTCTTCCTCCTTCCCCGACTCCACCTCCTCTGCTCCGCTCCGCCGCGGCAGCGCCTCGCCGAGCAGCCCCTGGCCGCCTCCGCCATGTCCGCCGACAGCAGCCCCTAACTCGAACATAGCAGCCCCTGACCCGGACACAGCAACCCCTGACCCGGACACAGCAGAAACCCTAATCCCGGACACAGTGCACCCTGTGTCGAGTCTCCCCGCGGACACAAAGAATCTCATTCCACGGAGCCCTGTTCGGGTAACCCGTTCTCCCTCCTCGTTATTCCATTTTTTGTTCCGTTAGTTGTGTTGTGTAGACTGTGTAACCCTCTCGATGTCCGTGCAAGCCGTTCGGTGCGTCGCATTTTGTGGTGATCGCAAACCGCGATCCAAAAACGGAAAAACCAACATCCTGTTTCACCCTGGAACTGAGTGCGCCCCACCAAATGGGACGACTTGGTCGCGTGCTGTCTTCACCGAAACGTGCGCACCGTTAATACGGACGTGCGGGATTTCGCAAAAGTTGATTTGGATGTGCGTGCACACCGGAATCAACGCATATCCGCCGACAACGCCCCGTATCTGCCTGTTCTGGAATACGTCGTAACTTTGTGTACACACGTCGGATCGAGACAAAACTTGCACCATCAGACTCGTAGCAATACGTTGGTCCTGTGACCCAAGTTTGGTTCAATTCTGAGAATGTTGACAAAATCGTATATCGTGGGGCCCGCGGCTCCACTTGACGGGCGATTTTGTGATCAGCTCATCGGAATCCAATTCTGGAAGTTTTGTTGGGTTCGTATCATCGTTCTGTACTTGTTGACACTAAGTTGGACGAATTTGGAGACCATTGGTTCTGACACGCTTTTCGGTGCAAAGTAGGCCACACATGGACCCCACTTTGACCCGAAATTATGGTTTTGCCCCTGTGTCCAAATTGGACGAAAGGGAAGTACTTTCTAGCTATTTTGCTTATTCTGGGAATATTGGTAATATCTATTTCAGCATCCGGAGATATTTGTTCTGAGACCATAGCTTCTGGTCCTGTGTATTGGACATCTGGACGTGACATTTTGCAGCTTCTTGCCAGGCAAGTATACCTTGCCATTGTACTGTTATTTATATTCCATATGTTGCATACATCTTTATTTTCTGTCTTTAGTTCCTATATTTTAACTGTTATATAAAATGCGTGCAACGGTGTCGTCGCGATATGTTTTTAGTTATGTATTTGCATTGACCTTGTTTATGAGACTACCCCATTATCATGTAGCACAGTTGTTACACGAGTTATGAGTCTCATATACGTTGTTACACGAGTTATTACACGAGTTATGAGTCTCATATAGATCATGGACTGGCATGTAGGGTTTGGCCTCCTGTACGTGTGGGCCGTGCGTTAGGAATAACTGCTATTAGAAACTTTGCATGCTAGTAGACTTAGCAGTTATTAGAGGTCTAGGGACATAGCTTATTGTAGTACGGTGGTCCCATCCTTGTCCTTGTTTGGTTGCAGGATTAGGCTAGGGTACTAAGAATAGGCTATGAACCAAATCGTGTTATGGATGTGACATGCTTAGAGCATGGGGTGGAGAGAACAACAAGTACCGCATTTGAGCTCCTTTACACTTTTCCTTCTGTAACCCGGAAGCTCCGCTGGAGATACGGGCAGTGATGACCCCTATACTACTTGGCGGGCCTCCGTTGTTCAAAAGATGACATGCCTTTGAGGCCCCTGGTTCTCCGAGAGAGTCATGCCAATACCTGTTTTCAGCCAGATAGCTCACTTATGGGAAAAGTTGTTCTTAACTGCATTTTCTTAGATGGTCAGGCGACGCCATTGGATATTTATTTCATTACTTTATTGGCATGTGTTTTGTGTATCTTATTTTTTCCCTCTGAGGACCTGGTCCCCTGCCAGGTGTATCTGTTCTTGAGTATTCGCAGGAGCGCAGATTCGGATGGTTACTTATGTTTCGAGGATGTCTTCTCTTCGAGCCCGAGATTGATAGCTGGTATTCTTATATTGTGTTTATTGTGTTGTACTCATATTGTATTTATCCTTATATTCCAGTTGGTAGTGGATTTGTTTCCATACAACTATTATCTCCAGATACTTTGTGTCTAGATCTAGTTTATAGATGTTGGTTATTTATTTATATTGATTTTCTGTGGATGAGATTTAGATTATACCCTGTGACTTGTGATAGATTTATACCACATGTGGATTTGATATTCATATTACAGCGTACGTATGGATTTGGTTTCCATATATTAGAGTTGCCATATCCATGCGGCTAGCATGCTTACGTGTTCCTAGTCCTACGTATTTTGGGACTGGGGCATGACACAATGTTCCAATTGGTGCAACACCCTTCGCTCAGAACAATCCCATGGCACAATGCCCTAACAGTGGCATAATGCCCTCGCCGATGCAGTTGTTTGATTTTGAACCACAACTGCACGCTTTGCTTGACAAAGCGTCCAAGTGATACTCGTGCACGGATGCATGCTCGCTGGCCTGAATTCTCGATATTCCAACCAAGATATATGATTCCAACTGTCCAAGCATAATTCTAATAATTTCTCCAACTACCCCAAATGTAATCCAAACCTAGCTCCAACTACCCAACGTGAAAAACCAATTCAAGCCACAAACCTATCCAAGCAAACGACGTACACTCTATGCACGCCTCAGTGTAGTGATTCTCAAGTTCCAGTCCAAGTGTTCAAGCCTTTACGTGTTTCCATATTATTAGGCATGAAGGAGTAGAGGAGAAGGGACAGAGCCCACTCACATAGTTTGATTCCGTTAAGCATCATGTCCTGCCGATACGGCCGATCCCTTGAACCCGTGGTCCGATGCAAAGCACGATCTACTCAACTGGTATGACCGTGCGAGCAGGCCGTGCTCTCCAAATCATCCGACCGATCAGATTAAGGAAGACAACATTATTTCTCCAATCCAGCTATCTCAGTACTTCTCTGAACGAACACCTGTTTCCCATCGAACTCCGCTAGCAATCTGCACATAAAACCAACTCAAATCAATACTTGTTTCCAAATCCAATAAATCAAAAAAATATAACCAGCTATTGCCTCATTCAGTCCGACTCAGCGTAACGCACTGTGCGGTTGCGGGGCATTACACGACGATCCCGGAGGAGGAATGGGAGGGGGTCAAGATGCACCGCAGCTTCAAAAGACGGAGAGGAGAGGGGCGGCGGGGAGCAGAGGAAGAAGGAGGGATCTAAAAAAAATTGGATTATGAGGGGTTTGGTATTTGTTATAAGGATAAATTTTTAATTTAGATTTTGATGATGTAATATAATTATGATTATGTAGATTTTAATTGATTTGAATAGAAAGTGATGTAATATAATCAAGTTTGAAATTGCAATTATATTACATCTAGAAAATTTTGTGTCCAACCAAACATTCGAATTTGAATTACAATGTAATGCCAATTACATTACGTTGTTCAATCCCATAAACCTCTCGTGCCCTTAGTCTTCTAACTTGGGTTCATCATGTTGGGTTGGGTTGAATCTCACCCTATCTAGGCAGACACCAACTAACACTAAGGTAAGAGCATGTGTTGGTTACTTGCTAGTGGATAAAAGTATGAAAGTGTAAAATCATAATTTTATGTTTGAATTGCACACGTATCTCTTGCGTACACATATTTTTCTTCTTCTTGCATTTGGATGCGTTGAAGAAGTGTAGGTTATAAAGTGGATAATTTATAGTTTTGTTGTTTGCTTGTTTGCTGAAATGAAGTTGAAAGTGTAACTTTTTTGTAGTTTATATTTTTGGATGTTGTAATGAAGTAAAAACAGAGAAGTGATATGATGACTAGTTTTAAAATGGGTAAGATTACTCCCACCTACCGTGCATTAAACATTTTTTATTTTCCATGTATTACAATTTGAAGAATTCACATAAATAATTAGGAAAACGTGTTTAAAACTAAAAAAATGGCAAATTATTTGCATCTTACAATAATTCTTTTGCATCCCAAAAATTAAAAATTAGCATATTAGAATTTAGCAAATTGTACACAAAGTGATAGGAAACAAATTTAAATTGGATAAGCCTTCAGAGATTGTCTTTATCTTCTTTTATTTCTTCAGAGCCTATAAATAGTCTGTAAGTTCATAAAATATTCATCGAAGAATTGAAGAATGAGAAATTTATTTTTGAATTTGTTTGGTGTGATACCAGAAAGCTAAAGTGGATCTCTCTATCTTATTTTCTTCTCTGCCCCCGATGTTGATGTCTTCAACATGCCATTCAGGTATTCCTAATTATTATTTTTATATTTCTATTATATTTTTTCTAATAAATTCATAGTAGTTAATTGTTCACATTTCATTTAAATTTTCCGTATCCAAATTTTCATAAATCCCAAATTTCATACAAATCTTATTTTCTTTTAGATCTTCGTCCCGCGTTAGAGCCCTAAGTTAAGAATTTTTTTTTATTTGTAGGTAAAGACTACAAGAGAAATTAAAACTAAAATATGGATCATGGAAATTTCATAAAAAAGTTTAAGGATCTTTTAGATTCAGAACATGATAAACTTGTAAAAGCAGTATATGGCAATCATGATGGAAAAAATATATACTAGTATTGATGCATAAATAGAGTTCATATCGGAGCCAACCATATCATTAGAGTATCAATTAGTTGAACCTAACGAACCTAAATAGTGAACTTATCTACACAAGTAAGTGCAATCCGAAGTCGACCACATCCTTAGGGTATCCTTTAGTTGAACCTAATGAATCTATTATAATTAAGACACAAATAAGGTCTATGGTTGAAACTAAGTCTAGGTTTAAAACAAAAATTAATTTTGACATTTATATATCATTCCTAGATGAATTAAATAAGTCTGATTATTTCAAAAAAAATTAAAGAACCTATTAAGCCTTCCAATTTTTTTTATGTGTCCTAATAATCAAATTGGTGAATAATTTCTATTATTTTTTTTTTACAAATAATTGTGATCATTTTCAAAAAATAATAATTGGTTGTAGGGATGATAATTTTACTTCTTTAGACGCACGGAGACAACCACCATTTATAAAGGTGGATGATATTAACTACAACCGAATATTTTTCTTCTTTCACCTCCACAACCACCACTGCCACTGTGGAATTTTGTCGAATTTTCAGAAGTTTTTATGTTGACTAAACTACTGAATCAGAGGCCTCTGTCATGGCTAATTTGGAGGATATCACCATGAGCATACTTTTCGAATTTCATGTTTACATGATTTTACCAAGAGTTAAATTTTTTGAAGTCGAGTAGAATGAAAGGAAACAAATTTATATTGGATAAGCCTTTAGAGATTGGCTTTATTTTTATTTTGTTTCTCGAGAGCCTATAAATGGTATGTAAGTTCATAAAATATTCATATAAGAATTGAAGAATGAGAAATCTATTTTTGAGTTTGTATGATGTGATACCAAAATTCTAAAGTGGATCTCTATATCTTATTTTCTTCTCTGCCTCCGACGTTTCTCCTCCTCCGATGTTTCTCCGACTCTGACATTGACATCTCCAACACGTCATTTGGGTATTCCTAATTATTATTTTTATATTTCTATTATAATTTTTGTAATAAATTTATAGTTGTTAATTGTTCACATTTTATTTAAATCTTTTGCACCTAAATTTTCATAAATCTCAAATATCATGCAAATCTTATTTTCCTTTAGGTCTTCATCCTTCATCACAAAGTAGTACCAGAAATACTATGGAATTGTACTAGTTTCTTTCTTAGAACTTTCATATATTCCAAACCTTAAGAGACAAGTAAAGAAAAGAATTCCTAAACTTTTTTCTCAAACATTTGCCATCAATTACATATTTTCTCTAAAAACACACATATATATATATATATATATATATATATATATATATATATATATATATAGAAAATTCTAGGTTGGGAATGATAAAAACAACATGAGAGTTGTGAATTCTTCATTGCCAACAAATAGAATTAACAAAACCAACAAATTTAAGATGTAACAAAATCAACAAATTTAATATATAACAAAACTAACACATTTAAGAGTTCAGCTTTTCTTAACCATACATGACTCCCTCTCTAAGAAGTTGGTCATTAGTTATTGTTGTTCTTCACATCCTAAATAAAAAGATGACAGTTTAAAGAAACAAAAAGTAGAGGAAAAGAAAAGGACGAGTTTTCTTGTACTGTTGTGTGTGCATCACTACCAAGAGTGAACCATTTCTTGACTAAGCTCTTGGACCATAACAACTTCACCGAGAGTTTAGACATACACAACAAAATTAGGAGGATACTTCTTGAGAGAAAACTTTATGTAGCAACATTGAATTGTAATGAAAGTATAGACATGCATTTCCCAAATTAGAATGATATACTTGTCATGCCTCAGAACCAAAACATTGGAGAGAGAGAACAAAATTAGGCCAACTATGTATATTAGAGTATTTCGGTACCCCAAGATACAGTCACGATTGTAAAAATATGGGAGATTATACTATAAGCCAACAGTCAATCATAGGTCGAGCAATCATATGCCTCAATCACCAACAAATAAGTAAAGAGCAAAATAATGCTTATCATGGCATCTAAAACAGTAAAACGTCCCAAACTATAATATATAAATGATTATGAATCTAGTAGTATAAAATGAGATACTAGCAAAAGTGTAACAATAATACATGATCAATCTAGCTACGGTCTAGAATATATAGACCATGTAAGCCATCATGGAAGAAATGTCATGAACAAAATATGAGCTAAACCGGTGCTCCTTAGCAAAATGATGCAAAAGAATATACAAAAGTTAGTGGGTGAATAAGAACAAAACCCACTCAGGCACTCGGTTGGAGATCCTCTGGGTGAACACCACCGACCGAAAGATACAATAGATCCTTTGGCTCAGTTACAAGATATGGTCATAGAAAATCAGTGGGGTCAAACCCTCAAATAACAATGTACCACAAGGAAGCTATAAGGGTGAACTAAAAGCAACAAGCAAACATAATACGTGAAAAGCAGTAAACAATAACATACTGAAAGTAAACATGTACATCATGATCAGAATAAGGTAACCATGTGTATTAGAACATATAAAAGTAAACAGGAATAGGAGCATGTAATATAAACTGGCAGTAACATATAAGATAGACTGACATGAACATGTCAGGATCAAGATATAGAAGGAATAGGAAAATAAACGTGTACAACAGGATCATCAGGATCATAAACAATAAACTAGAATAATACATGAACAATGAACTAGAGCCGGAACTGAACAATACTATACAATCAATTAATCAATCAGTCATGACCAATCATGACATACAACTTGCTATCATTAGCTAACTAGGGTTACCATAATTTGGATTACTAGCACATGCAATTTGAGCAATCAATGTCACACACACTGGAGTCTATCCAAGCTATTTAGGCAAAATTAATAATCATGAACTATATAGTGAATTGCGACACTCAACGGTGTGCTAGAAGTGTCCCCCTCATGTCGGAGAGATCCAAATCCAAATGGTATGGCCGGAATAATGTGACTACATGCAACCTAGAAATCTTTCCTCTCAATAAATCTATGTGATCAATCTAGTCATTAATCCTGAATAGTTTAATCAAGAATCCCGACCGTGGTATCCGGGGATCCATCCAAGACATAAGATTTCTCCATCGGAGAAAATGAAAGACTGGACAATAGATTTATCAAGCACAATCAGCACACAAGACATGAGAGAAAATACATTACAGATAATCAAAAAATAGGAGTACACTATTATGAGCTGCAACAAGAATAATATAGGAACCTGGAGTCATGAGTATGCTACTACGAGCCACTATCAGAAAAATAGGACATGAATCAATACATGGATATGAGTGCACTACTACGAGTCACTATCTAGAAATAAATACGATAACCAGTACACGCTACTATAAGCTAATATCTGGAATTCAATACGAAAATTAGTATATTAGTGTGCTACCACGAGCCACTACTAAGAGACCATGTAATGACATAATGTTAGTGAATGACATGTGCTTATATCAAGTATATAGGGTATTTAATCTCCCTAAACTATACAAGATCACAATATTATGATAAGGAATCAAAATAATTGAAGAAAATAGCAAAAATAGGTAAAAATAGGCAAAATCAACCAAAATCAACCAAAAATAGTATACGAGCGGTATACAGTGATAAATCGACGGTATACCAACAGGAAACAACAAGTTTTCTAATGGGCCAAATGGTATACCATCGGTATACGACAGTTACTACTCTAATACAACAACAAAAATCCAATTTTTTTTGTAAAACTTGTATCGTCCATAAAAATTCTATTTTAAATTAGAATTTTACTTTTCAAAGGCTAAAATTGTATGAAATTAAAATTTTCACAAAATAAAAGTATTATTTTCCATAAATTTTGAGATTTGAAAGACGAATACGTCAAAATTGTCTAGAAATAGGTTATCAAGAAACCGAAACGTGTCACAATTTTACCAAATTTAAAGCCCTCAAGATAAAAAAAAAGAAGCCAGGGGAAGGTATTATATAGCATATATGACCAAGATCTATAAGAAAAACATGAGTGTCATATATGATACTAAGATCAAAATCATGTATCTTATGGGTAGATCTATAAATAGTTATGGGCCATTAACATGACTGAAACCCATGGGAATGTACAATGCTAAGAACTAAACTAGTAGAGAATCATGGAAGGACCATTTTCATGCAATAAATTTCAAGAAACAGGACAATTCAAGAAAAAACTCTAAAACTTAGGTTTAATCCATGGCAAGATATACTTGCCTAGGTCAAAGCACCAAGCCTATCTTCTACTCCACCACCAAGATAGGTCCAAAAATCATACTTTAGGCCTCAAGACTAAGCTCCTTAGCTAAGTTCAAGCTCTTGCTTTAGGAAGAGGAAGTGAAGAGAAAGAGAAGAAAGAAAGAAAGAAAAAGTGAAGAGAGAGAGAGAGAGAGAGAGAGAGAGAGAGAGAGTTTGTAAAGGAAAAGGGGATGAGTGGCTCTTAGTGTAAACATCCTAAATCCCGACCGATTAATTTTATTTATTGCTCTGATTAACCCTACCAAGCCACCTATGTTCATACCTTAAGAGGGGCTAACATCTCTACGTTAATATCTTTACTATTTCAAAACCCAAAATCTGGACATTTTGGCAAATAATACTCTAAGGGGGTTGTTGTTTTTTAGTACTCTTCAAGGTACAGCCTTCGATTGGTTCTGTAGACTTCTAGTGAACTCTATCAGATCATGGGAACCCTGGAAGTAGCCTTCTTATCATGTTTTCATGAAGAGGAAATCAACTTCGATATGTGTTCCTTGCTGGGAATAAAACAAAGAGAAGGAGAACCGGCCAGAGAATGCGTCAAATATTTTCGGACGTTGGCCCTTCATTGCCCACATAGGATCTCAATATCGATGCTTGTAGATGTTTGTATAGGTAACTTCCTGTTAACCTTCAAGTTCTATGCCAAATCTAAACCCGTCAAAACTTGGGTCGCTCTGATCAATACTGCTGAAGCCACCGAAGAGCCAACGATTGCCTCCGCTCAGTCAGATCTTCAGAAGAACGCCATCGGCAGATGTCCCACGGAGAAGCCAACATCTTTGGAGACTCTCGCAGAAATCTCCAAACTATGTCCATAAAATATAGGAAGACGAACATG
The DNA here is from genome assembly GCA_036927795.1 of Iris macrosiphon. Classification (NCBI taxonomy): domain Eukaryota; kingdom Viridiplantae; phylum Streptophyta; class Magnoliopsida; order Asparagales; family Iridaceae; genus Iris; species Iris macrosiphon. The sequence continues at coordinate 116,175,993 of JAYESA010000013.1, forward strand.
ACATCCTACAGAACAATCCCAATCGGACCCAGTCCTCCCGCATCCTTAATCGATAATGAGTAAGATAATGAACCCTTTGAACTTGATACATGGGCCTAAAAGATAAAGAAACAATATGAGATATTGTTCGAGCAGAAAGAGCCAACCATGAAAGATGAACTGGTCCAAGTAGATCTTTGTAATAAAGAAGAATGCCTGAGTCCCATATTTATCAGTAAAATCCTAGTAGAGGATGAGCGTAAAGACTTGATTGCCCTCGTACATAAATATATTGACATATTTGTCCGGAGTTATGAGGATATGCCAAGTCTTTATCCCCAAGTAGCCATGCATAGTTAAACATTCGACCTAATATTAAGCCAGTCACTACCAGAAAAAGACAAATTAGCGACGTAAAAAAACTTCACTAAATGATCAATAAACGTCGCTAAATAATTTTAGCAATGTAATTAGCAACGTTTTACTGAAGTTGCCTTTAAGCTAGTCGTTGACAGAAAAAACGTCGCCAAATGTCGCTATACCGACGTTTTTTAGCGACATAAATGCGTCGCTAGATTAGCGACGTTTAGCGACGCAACGTCGCTAAATTAGCGACATTTATTGTTGTCATTTTATGTCGCAAATTAGTGACGTAAGTAGCGACGTTACTATGACCTGACAATACTGCCATGTCAGCAAGTTGCGACGGACATCGACTTTGTTTAGCGATAATTTTAGCGACGTCATTAGCGACATTTTTAGCCCGTCACTAGTGAACAGAAACAAAGATGTTTCTACCCTGACATCATGGAGGCCATCGAAACTAAAATAAAAAACTTATCACCGTCAAATTCATCAGGAAAGAGCAACACCTTGAATAGGTCGCCAACGTTGTTCCAGTATTTAAAAAAGCATGGCAAAATTTACATTTGCATTGACTTCTACAACCTTAATATCGCATGCCCGAAGGATGAGTTCCTTCTTTCAAGTACGGACTTCATAATAAAAAATACCATCGGTTATGAGCGAATGCCCTTTATGGATGGCTTCTCCAGATACAACCATATCAAGATGCACCTGGATGACGAGAAACACACATCGTTCTGCACACCTTTAGGGGTGTACTGTTACACCGTTGCCATTTGGCTTAAAGAATGCCAATGCAAATATTAGCGTTCCATGAGTATAACTTTCCATGAACACCTGAGAAAAATAATGGAATGCTACATGGATGACATTGATGTCAAAAATCACAAAGAAGACCACATACAAGATCTAAACTTAGAATTCTAGCTAATATACACTCATCAACTTAATATGAATTTGACAAAGTCGTTCCTAGGAGTTGCCAGTGGCAAATTATTAGGATTTGTGATAATGTACAAATACATCGATCTTGATAAGGTAAAAGTAATATTGGGCATGCGACCACCAAGGAATCTCAAAGAGCTGTGGGGCTTACAAGGATGGCTAGCCTACCTCCGCAGGTTCATTGCCAATTCGTTAAGATGCTAGCAACCGTTCACCCAACTAATAAAGAAAGGTTTCTTCTTCATATGGGATAAAGCATGCCAACAATCTTTTGAAGACATCAAGGAGTACCTCATTAGCTCCCCAGTCCTAGTCACCCCAATCATGAGAAAACTATTTCTACTAAACGTCCATGCCATTGATAACGCTCTGGGGGCATTATTGGTTCAAAAAAATGGGGAAGGACGTAAGAAAGCCATATATTATCTCAGCTAGATTATGATAGGAGCTGAGCACGATATAATCTAACTGAGAAAGAATGCCTCGCTATAGTCTTTACAATCTAGAAGATACGATATTATGTTTCTGGCCAGACCATCTGTGTCATCTCTCGGGTCAAACCTCTCTGGGTCCTTATGACGAAGCCCAACGTATTAAATTTCCTATGACATTGGTAATGCTGCTTTTGCAATTTGATATGTTATTTGTTCCGTAGAAGTCCATCAAAGGCCAAGCATTGGTAGAATTTTTGGCCACACACCCGGTCCCTGAAGGATCTAAGCTATATAAAGATATACTAGACGAAGTTCTAGAGACTAATATGACTTTTGATTAGATCATTTGGCAATTATTCTTCGACGACGCACCAAGAACAGGACCCAAGGGGCATATCAAGATTGTGCTGATATCCCTGGATATCTAGTCATTCACAAAGCTTATACTTTGATAGAGTCGTGCTCCAACAATGTAGCACAATACTGTCACGACCCTGTCACGTTACGCACCCGGAATGAAGGCACGAGTACGTGAGCAACGCCCAGCCTACGTCGTAATAACGACGTAGAACGTTGTATAGGTCAACAATACTATCTAAATATCTCACACGATATATATAAGGTACCTGTCATGCTATCTCAACTCCAAATAGAGGACAATATGTTATATAATAATTAGTAATCAATACTCAATCACATTATAAAACTAATGGAAGATAAGAGGCACGATATGAAATAGAAGAAGAGAATAAAGAGTCGCAATACATCACAAGTCTAAGTCTTGCCATAACACATTAGTCTAATCTTAACACAAGGTCTTAAACAATAATACCTGCCATAAAGTCTAACTAGAGTCAAATACAATCTCATAATAAAATATTTAAACCTCTCCAACTAGTGATACTACTCAACATGCTCTACGACCTTGCCATCCTGTGGCCTGTAGTAGGTGGGACACATCGCCTCTAGCCGATCACCTAAAAAATATATCCAGTCAGGAAGGAGTGAGTATAACCTAATAGTAGTTCCAAGTTAATTGATAATGACTATAAACAGAAATAGAGAATGTAATACACGACGAAAAATAATATACAATATCATACTATGGCAGAAAGAGACAAATAATCTGGAGCAATAAGGTATAAAATGACCACAATAAAATAGAATGAAGGCAATGAACTAGAATATAGAGAAGAACTGTAACTACACTAAGTGTTTGAAATACTAGTTAGATATGTGATCGACTTGGGTTATCAATATTTACTAACACGATCAATAACACAATCATTTAATCAGTATGATTGGCTGTTGTCTTCAAGGAACACAATCATTTAAGATTGGCTGTTATCTACAAGTAACATGATGTCACGCCCCAGTCCCAAAATACCGAGGGACTGGACGCGTGGCAATGGCTAGCAGTACGCACCGATGGACCAACTCAATATAATGGATCCATCAGGGCATACTTAAGCTGTAAAACAAGTCTACGACAATCACGGCACAACTAATCTCATCCACACAAGATATAAAATATGATCCACAAAATACATAAGGAATGTAAATCATCAGCAAGTCTCACAAAGTACTTCGGGGAACAACCCGATAAATATCCAGTACAATGGTTCAACTGACCAGAAAGTAAAAGACTGAAATAAATAATAAAACTTGAGCATGAACATGGATGCTCAAGAGAAATCTTCAGCTAAGACCTTGTCCTCGGGTGGTGGTACAGCTCCTGGATCAGCTCCTGCTCCAATCCCGTATATCTCGGGATAAACCTCGTCTGTAAAATCTGGGGACAAAATCCGGATCCAGGTCCTCAGGGGACATAGCAAGGTACAAGAAAGCTCATGCCAAAATAAATACAGTGCAGCAAATAATGAATAAATAGGGCAAGTAAGTAACCATCTATGTGAAAATGCAAGATGAGAGCAGCACTAAAACTCAGGCTGAAGCCACTACAAGCTCTGTGTCGGGGAGCCGGTAGCGGTAATAAACACGTAATGTGCCTAGCTCTGCTACGAGAGTCTGAGGCCTCACAATAGTAGTAGATAGATATATGAAACAGCCTGTAGCCTGTGTGTCTCTCCCCACCCAATGTAACCACGCATATCTTGACCATAACGTCTCATGCCCATGTCAAGCGTGATCATAGCTAATGCAACAAGTCATAAGTATCTAAGAGTATACTGTCCATGTCCTGTATCCTATACAGAATCACCACGAATATCTCGGGAAAATCCTATCTCATGATTAGTGTCAAGTGTCCTGGGTCATATGGTACTTGATAAGAAAAGTACGAGAGTATAAAGTGTCACGAATGTCCATCTCTAGATGACAGTACCCAACACTGCGTACAGTGTCGACACCCGACTGATAATCGGACGCTAAGTGCGTCACACGGTCCTAGGTTAAGCATGCACAACACTATAATAAAGCAAGAAAAATATATAACAATACTGTAGAGTTTGGCAAGGTACACTTGCCTGATGCTGGAATACCAACAATCGTCCCTGGATCAGTGGAACCGGTAGGGACTACTCCAAAAGCTGTCATAAACATCACCACTAGTCTCAGAAGATATCAAACTGCTAGAAATGCCTGTTCTTACGTCCAATTTGGACACAGGGGCAAAAAGATCATTTTCGGATTAAAGCGGGGTCCACATGTGGGCCACTTTGCACCGGAAAGCGTGTCAGGGTCAAAGGTCTCCAAATTCCGCAAACTCAGTGTCTATAAGTCAGGAACGATGATACGAACCCAACGGAACTTCCAGAATTAGATTTCGATGATCCGATCTCAAAATCACCCGTCCAGTGGAGCCTGTGGGGCCCACGATACGTGATTTTGTCAACGTTCTCGGAATCGGACCAAACTTGGGTCACAGGACCAGCGCATCGCTACGAGTCCGATGGCGCAAGTTTCGTCTCAATCCGACGTGTGTACACAAAGTTACAGCGTGTTCCAGAAAGGACGGATACAGGGTGTCGTCGGCGGATACGCGTTGATCCCGGGGTGCACGCACCTCCGAATCGACTTCTGCGAAATCCCACACGACCGTATCAACGTCGCGCACAGTTCGGTAAAGACTGCGTGTGACCAAGTCATCCCATTTGGCGGAGCGTACTCAGTTCCGGGGTGAATCAGGGTATTATTTTTCCTATTTTTGGATCGCGGTGTACGATCCCCACAGGACGCAATGCACCGAGCGAGTTACACGGGCACCGAGAGGGTTACACAGTCTTCGTATAGCAATTGACGGAATCAAAATCGGAGTGGCGAGGTGGAAGAAATTGGTACCTGAACAGGGCTCCGTGAATGCTGAATTCCACGTGTCCTGGAGTCAACCTCGCGTCCGAAACGAATTGCTGTGTCCGGCCTCGGTCAGCGATGACGCTCGAGTGTTGCCGAGCGGTGGTGATGCTGAAGTCGGCCGGGAAGCAGCGGAGACTCGGCCGGTCGGGGTGCGGGGTCGGTCCGTCGGAGGATGCACGGCCGGAGTGCATAGGGGATGCTGCACCGCGGGTCGGGGACCGACTGCACAGGCCGGTTAGTTGTCTTGAACTGGCCGATAAGGGGCTATTCAGTCGGCGGTCGTGGTGACCGCTGTACTGCTGGAGCGGGACGCCACTGCACTGGCCGATCGGCAGTCCGGCGGGAAGTCAGGGTAGTTCGGGCCTGTCGGTTCAGCCGCGGGGAAAACCGTGCACCGACCGGAGTCGAGTGGGTCGGTCGGTTGGTTGGAGTCGCCTCCTCGCCGGAGTTGGCCGGAGAGTTTCGGTCGAGCGGGGAAAGAAGAGGGAGGATGGTAAAGAAATCGGCTGCTGCTTGCTATATGGGTTTCTTTTTGGAATAGAAAAAATAGGGAAGGGAATAATATGTATATATATAGGTATGGTGTTGGGTTGACCTAGAATAGGTTTGACTGGTCAACCCCTCTAGGGTTGGGCCTAGGATTCGGGCTGGACCAATGCTCCTTGGGCTTGGCTTCGGCTCTCAGGGGATGCTGGGTGTTGGGCACGGATTTTAAATTCGGTTTAATTCTATAGCTTTTGGTCCTCATTCGTTGCTCCGGTGTCCAATAAATTCACCGAAAAATGCCATGCGTCCGGTTCTCCATTATACACAATAAATTTTTACTTTCAGAATATTTTAACACCCATAAACTGCCCGTAAAATTCTTTAAATCACATTCATCTTGGTTTTAATTTCCAAAAATTCCAAAAACAAAATAACTTATTTTAAAATTATTCTAAAAAATTTAGGGTGTTTACACATGAGCAATAACATAATCATGTATGATTGGCTGTTGTCTACATTAACAGGATCAATAACACAATCATGTATGATTGGTTGTTGTCTATAAGTAACACGATCAATAACACAATCACGTATGATTGGCTGTTGTCTACATGATACAATATTTAAGGGTTTGATTACATATCCTTCTAGCATTTCCCCCGTTCCAACCAATACTTATGGATCCGATTTTGACATGTCACAAACACGAATATAATATGAGTACATGAAGACCACGAATGTACACGAATGTACACGAATGAACACGAGCACAAAGAATACCCGATGCACACGATAAAGTACATGTGGAAGAAGTATCCGGAGTATACGATAAGGGATAACATCTCCTGACAGGATCCATATAGTACCAGTCCGTGTAACAATGTGTCAGAAATCAAGTAAAATATTTCTAAATACTTGTATTATAGTAATTATCAAATAATAGAAACTATTAGAGAATGTACTCGCCTCTGGTCCTGAGCAAAAGGAATGACTCGGTGTCTAAGATGTTGTCACACAACCCTATATATGAATATCATGTCAATTGGTATAAAGAATGATAAATGAGTTATAATGATTCAAAATATGCTTTCTAGGCCATTTCTAGGTCATACTAGTCCAACTAGGTCAAATCTAGGTCTAACTGATCAAACTTGGTCAAACTAACTATTATTATATAATACTTGCTAATACTCTATTCTATATATATATATATATATATATATATATATATATATATATATATATATATATATATATATATATATACTCTACTATCACATAACAACTTATACTATCTTAACCAACCTATTGCCTTAACTTACCTTAGTATGAATCCTTATATTGCATCCTAACACCCTCACACACTTGAACTCTCTCATTCACATTCATGTACTACATTGACACTTACACACCTGGGCACCCTTGCCCTCACTGAACTTCCCAAACCTGGGAATCCTACTTGGACATACTGCTATATTCCCAACACCTGAATTAGTGCCTAAGCACCGCCTACTTCTTATTCAGTACACAGACCTGCACTCATTGATCTGTTCTTCTGTTTCAGTGGTAAACTCCCTCATGCCCACACTTGTGCTTGATACATACAAGCCTCAACTTATTAGCCATAGGCCATAACCACTAGTGTGCACTGACACTAAAGTCTGTGAGTAGTGACACACAAACATAACACAACTAATGCTCTCCATACCCTCTTACTCAAAACCTACATATTAGCTACTAAATACCATTTACTGATCCTCCTGAACCTAATGCAGGAATGCACAGATACCTACACTCCCATGACTGAAAATACACTCACAAACTCCCATTGTACCATGGTATCACTCATCTCAACTTCACCCCTTGACCAATACCTTAGCTTATATCAATAAATAATATTAACATACTAATGATAACTGATATAATATACTAATTAACATTTATCCACTAAACTAACCCAACTAACCATACACTAACTTACTAACTAAAACCTTATACTAACTGCATCTAATAACCACAACTGATATCCCTTTGGTGTACTCACTGATACACACTCAATGTGTATACCCTAATACACACAGTAGTGTATACCCAAAATACTGCTCTCACCCCTTAGTCCTACTGATACTACTACTCCTCTCCTTAATCCATCTGTCATACAACCCAACCCTCAACTGATCAACACCCCAGTCATCTTGTTGTTACTGTAGTCTAGTACATTCCCCCCTTATACCAACTTTGACTACATACACTTAACTAATCAAACTAACCTATTAACAGCCATTCTAACTTATACTAACTATAACCTGACACTAACTTATAATAATTAACGGATACAAACTACTATCACTAACTGACATCAATAACACCACTAACTGCTACTACTGCCATTAAAGTTAGCTCCAGGTCTGAAACCTTGCACCCCCTGTAGTCTAATGCTAAGCCCCCAAACATAGTTTAACACGAGCTCAAGTAAAATTGCACAAGCAAGCCTATTGAGCCACAATTGCAACACACTCCAAAGCACCATTTTAACAGCAAATCCCTCATGAATTAACCTGAGACATCCCCCTTTAGCTTTACCTACACTGGTTTGCAACCTGACCCCAAAACATGCCCTGCATCACATGTATACTGCAACACAACACTCTCCTATCTATATATACACATACTAGGCATTCCTCCCCACACTAGCACACCAATCTCAGCTACATCATTATCACCAACACACAAGCATGTACTTGACACCACACTGCAACTATATTTGCATTAACACATAGACATGTATGCATCCCACACTAAGAGACCAATTTCCACTGAACAGTCCACACTAATAGCATATATGTATATCACATAAATATAATACATACTAACATATATTTATATATACAATTAAGGAGGAATGAACACAATACCCACACTATTGGCTATTCACCAAACACCTTGAGTGCACTAGTAGGTTGCTTATGATACTCATCCAAAATAAAGGTCCAAACTCATAATTTACCATAATATTCATTTCCACATAACAAATACACTTTTATATAATTATATAACTACTACAACTAGTTACAATAGGAATTGAAATAATTTAACACAAATCACCCAAAATGAGCTATATATCACACTGTATCATAATACGGCCTACTTGTGTCCAATTGTGAATATGTAGCTAGTCTCTCAACCCCGATCTAAGTCTAATTATACTAAATTAGTCTCATGACACACACTTGATGTGTCAATCTTGTAATTCCCTTACTTGGGCACAAAATATCACGACCCGTACCCGGTGTAAGGGTACAAGTCGGAAATAACGCCCAGCCTACGCTGCAGAATCGGCGGTATAACGCTGTCTGGGTAATCTATCTAACAATATAATAAACCACCAACAATGATAATATACTTAATCACAGATCTAAGATGGAATGAGCACGAATCAGATAAAGAATAGAAAAGTCACAATACAACTCATGAGTCTAAAATAATACATCAATAAGTTTGAAAGAAATAACAAAATAAGCTGGAGACAAATCCAGTACAAAGAAAACTAAGAAGCTACTAAACTCGGGTTATCTGTTTCAGTTGGGATAAGTCCCTCCTAAACCAGGGTCTTAGACTCTAGACCCACAACATCTTGAGGTCCATAATGTGTAGGGTACCAGTCCTCAGTGTTATCTGGAAAAGATATATCCAGTCAGGAAAGGAACAGAGTACATCTCTAACAACAGTTCTAATCAATGATAAAAACTATGTAATAGTAAATAGATGTGAATATACAAGATACACAATAGATACGAGAGATATATATACAATAAGAAAATACTGGAATAAATACAATAATGAGCAATATGTCAATGAACAAGAATACTACTGTCTAAGTGTGTGAGTACTAGCTTTAACATGTGATCGGCTTGGGAACTTGATATAAGATATATGGCCTGGCTAATCATACGTTCGGTGTATGATTAACACTATTCAATGCAAGACTTGATACAAGGAGGGCATGATCACATATCTAGACTAAAATACTCCCTACCCTCGACTGGTATAACAGATCCAAGCATGGTACACTATGGAACGAGATTCCCCAAGAAGATAGCTAGTCTTCCCGAGATTCAGTGTCTGTACATGTACAAGATAATCAATGAAACAAGGCTTACACAAGATACACCATATACCAAGGAATAACATCTCATAACGAGTTCCGGATATACCAATCCGTGTAACCATCGTGTCAAGAGAACAAGGATATCTACACTAGATACAATGAACATAAAGGATATCATAAATGAGAAACTATCAGAGAATGTACTCGCCTGAAGTCCAAAGAATAGTCTTACAGATGTCTGATACGGTGCCTCGAAGACCTAGATATGGAATACAATATCAATACAAGGTTTTGAAAAGAGAATAAGTTAAACTAATCAATTTCTAGGTCAATAAGTCAATTCTAAGTCAAAAGTCAAACTATGGTCAACTATAGTCAAACTATGGTCAACTACCTATTTCTAGGTTGCATAAGTCTAACACAAAATATTGGGTTCAAGATACTAAATTCTAAGTCATAAAAACCATATCTTAAATATTAGGATACCGTATCTCCGGATACGTGAATCCTTAGGTAAAACATCAATATATATATATATATATATATATATATATATATATATATATATATATATATATATATATATATATATATATCAAATAATTATTAATAATATAGAATCATAATTACAACATTAAATAGGTACCGTAGTTTTGAACCAATTTGGTATCTCAACAATAATTCACAAATTTGATACCCAAACCCAATATCTTGAGTATCCCCAATTACCTTGGTTTCCTTAAGGTAATACCCAATACCTTGTTATATTAACTACTCGTAATAATATATATACATACTATACTAAATATTATACATATACTATAATAAAATTAGCAATTTAAGAATATATTTACATCTATATTAAATACCAATATATATATAGATATCTATAACTATATAAGTATATATATAATCTGCCAACTGTCACTAAAAATAGTTCTGAAATCCTGATACTCTGATACGCTGCCCCTTTGGTGACGGTTCTGACCGTTGCTAAATCTGCTATCGCTGTTGCTGCTGATTATTCCCGCTGCTGCTGCTGCTTTGGTGACGGTTTACAGCCGTCGCCAAACTGCTGTCGTCGCTGCTGCTAGTGTTTCCGCTGCTGCTGCTGTTTTGGTGACAGCTGCAGCTTCTGTCACCATTGGCTGCTGTTGCTGCTACAGCGGCTGCTGCTGCTTTGGTGACGGCGGCTGTCACCATTAGCTGTTGTCGCTAAAAGTATATATATATAATATAATACACACACACACACATATATATATATATATATATATATATATATATATATATATATATATATATAATTACCAAATAATAACTATACATACACCCTCCCTAGTATTATGTACATAATTACGATATAGTAACATGCACGCACGCACATACATATTAATATATATATATATATATATATATATATATATATATATATATATATATATATATATATATATATATATATATAATCATATAACATCCATATATAAATATAAATACCCATTTAAATATACATATATATATATATATATATATATATATATACATATGCTACAATATATATATATATATACTAACACAATATAAATATCTATATGTATATGTATATGTACAAATATATTCTCCATGAATTAAGAATACAAGAAATAGATCTACATATAATTTGCACAAACATATGGAGAGTATCACATTGTATCCCACTAGATCTAGGATACGCATGTGACACGAGTCCACCACACATCCAAATATACCCCGAAGGACACAAACAAGTCACATATATTATTTATGAATAATACGAAGAGTCAAATATAGATCTACGTGTCCATGTCAAAATATGACATGTATAAAGTCCCGTGTCGGAGGAAAAAACCCCCAAATCAACACGTATCACCAAATTGTTGGGATACGACCTACACGTACCCAATTGTGGATACGATACTAGCCCCAAACACACAAGCATATGCCAAATTGATCTATAGGATCAATTAACACACACAACAATTGTCAATCTCGAAATTTTCCCAAAATTGACACAAAAAGCACAATAACTTTCTCAATATGCCTCCTATGAACACAAAACCAAATTCTATGGGTAGCCTATGCATATGGGTTAATTTTTCATGGTTAAATCTCAGATTTAGAACCTAAATTAAGAAGAAAAATTTAATTTTACCTATTGGGAGATGGATTCCCAATGTAACCTCCAATTAAGATAAAATTGGCTCCAACTTGTAGATGCTTGCTCCTCTTTGTAGATCCTTGCTTCTTCCTTCTAGATTCTTGCTCCACTAGTCTCCAATAGTGATTTGGGAAGGAATTAGAATAAAATTTGGTAGGAAAATGAAGTGGGAATGAAGGAATTTGGTTGAGAGAAATTCTAGATCTAGTTTTGAAATGAAAAGAGGAGAGAGAAATAATTCCCCCCCCTCTATATAGGCCGGCCCCCTTTTCCCTTCCTCAAGCTATCATGTAATGTCCAATATACCCCTTGGGGCCTCTCATGAAGAAATAATTAAGGAGTGAAGCTTCTAGTCTAATAGTTTAATTAATTTAATCCATCTCCTTAACAATGAGCTTTCTAAATGGGCTAAGTTCTAACCAATTAATTTATGTTGGTCCATGAGTCTAAACTAAACTAGTTAGGTCCACTAACACAAGTCCAAAATAAATAATTAACATCTAAGAATAATTAAATAATATAACAAATAATTATTTATCATGTACAATATTTAATTAAATATGAAATTACTAAAATACCCTTTCCTAGAAAATATGGTAGTGACAAGTCTACCCTCCTTAAAATAATTTCATCCTCGAAATTCAAAGACGAAAACTACCCTCAAAAAATCACAAGAGGACAGAACTAAATAATCATAACTAACTATGAAAGAACATAACAATGAACAGAACATAACTAGGAAATAACATACCTCAAGGCACAAACAAATATAGATAACGCTCTCGCATTTCATCCTCTCTCTCCCAGGTAGACTCTCCCGGAGAGTGATACCTCCATGCGACGTGCACCAAAGGAATAGTCTGGTTCCTCAGTACCTTCTCTCTCCGATCTAGAATCTTAACTGGCTGCTCTGAATAGCTATGAGTATGTCCCAACTCTATCTCCGAGTGATCCAACACATGACTAGGATCTGCCATGTATTATCTGAACTGCGACACGTGAAACACGTTGTGCACTCCCTCCAATGCAGGTGGTAAGTCTAGTCTATAAGCAACTGCACCAACCCTCTCTAGAATAGTGAAAGGTCCGATGAATCGCGGACTAAGCTTCCTGCCTCCACCGAAGCGAATCGTACCTCGTGTCGGAGAAATCCTCAGAAATACCAAACCACCCACCTAGAACAAAACACCACCTTAAGAACTTAATCTATAACAAACAACCAATAACAAGCACAAAATAAAAACTAAACTATACCTCAAACTCCAAAGGTCTCCGGTGGCTATCAGCCTAATGTCGCTGTCTGTCCTGCGCCACACGAAGTCTGTCTCTGATCAACTGAACCTTCTCTGCTGCATCCACAACCATTTCTGGCCTAAGAAAAACTCTCTCTCCAATATCGTCCCATGACAAGGGAGTACGACACCTCCGACCGTACAGAGCTTCAAAAGGTGACATCTCTATACTAGCCTAGTAACTGTTGTTGTAAGCAAACTCTACTAAATAGAGATGATCCTCCCAAGAACCCTCAAAATCTAGTACACAAGTGTGTAATATATCCTCGAGAGTCTGAATAGTCCTCTCTGACTGCCCATCTGTCTGGGGATGATATGCAGTACTGAACTTGAGCTGAGTGCCCAAACTCTCCTGCAAACTCTTCCAGAAATAAGAAATGAAACGACTATCCTGATCCGAGACTATGCTGACGGGAACTCCATGTATCCTAACGATCTGCCTCACATATATCTCTGCCAGCTTCTCCAGAGATAAACCCACCTTAAAAGGCAAAAAGTGGGCCGACTTGGTCACCCTATCAACGATGACCCAAATTGCGTCCTTCCCTCCTGGAGATAGTGGAAGTCCAGACACAAAATCTATAGTAATATGCTCCCACTTCCACTCTGGAATGGGTAATGGCTGAAGTAAACCTCCTAGCCTTTCCTCGGCTTTACCTGCTGGCACACTAAGCATCTGGATACAAATTATGCCACTTCCCTTTTCATGCCATACTACCAGACACTCTATCGCATATCCCTATACATCTTGTTGGCACCTGGATGCCTGAAATACTGAGAGCGATGCGCTTCCTGCAATACCTCCTTACACAGCTCCCCACTAGGCACACACAATATAACTCCATGCCTCAAAGATCCATCCTCAGCAATAATAAAATCATCTTCTAATCCTGCTCTCACCTGAGCTCTGATACTCCTCAGAGATACATCCTCATACTGTGCTGCCTTGATCCTGCCCATCAAATCTGAATGTATCTGCAATCCCCACATCTTCATAGCACAACCAAGAACTATTACCTTAATGCCCAAGCTCTTCAAGTCCTCCAACAAATATCGATCCTGCATCAAGAACATAGCTACCGGATACCTACTCAAAGCATCGGCAACTACATTAGCTTTCCTAGGATGATATTGCAAAGATATATCAAAATACTTCATCAGTTCCAATCACCGACGCTGCCTCATGTTCAACTCCTTCTGCGTGAAAATATACTTCAAGCTTTGGTGGTCTGTAAAGATCTCCATGCGCTCTCCGTACAAATACTGTTTCCAAAACTTCAAGGCGAAGATGACTGTTGCCAACTCTAAATCATGGGTAGGATAGTTCTTTTCATGAGGACGCAATTGCTTGGATGCATAGGCAATCACTTTCCCATTCTGCTGAAGAACCCAACCCAAACCTTTCCCTGATGCATCACTATAAATAGTGAAACCTCCAGACCCTGATGGCAACGTCAAAATAGGAGCAGACGTCAACCTCCTCTTTAACTCCTCAAAAGCAACCTGGCAATTCTCCGTCCAAACAAACTCCACATATTTCCTGGTGAGTCTGGTCATCGGCTCGGCAATCCTCGAAAAATCTTGCACAAACTTCCTGTAGTAGCCTACCAATCCCAAGAAACTCCTGATCTCTGCTACTGAACTCGGGGTCTTCCAAGATTCTACTACTGCGATCTTCTTCGGATCCACTGAAATACCATCACCAGTCACAACATGCCCCAAAAATTCTACCTTGTCCATTAAAAACTCACACTTGGACAACTTCTCATATAGTTTCTTCTTCCTCAGCACATCCAACACAATCCTCAAATGCTCCTTATGCTCCTCCGGTGTCTTCGAGTATATGAGTATGTCGTCGATGAACACCATCATGAACTTGTCAAGGTACTGGTGGAACACTTTGTTCATCAAGTTCATAAATATCGCCGGTGCATTAGTCAAACCAAACGGCATCACCATAAACTCGTACTGACTATACCGAGTTCTAAAAGCAGTCTTCGGTATGTTCCGGCTTTACCTTCACCTGATGGTAGCCTGATCTCAAGTCTATCTTAGAAAATACCTTAGCTCCACTCAACTGATCGAACAGATCATCAATCCGTGGGAAAGGATACTTATTCTTGATAGTAAGATTATTCAAAGTCCTATAATTAATGTACATGCGTACTGATCCATCCTTCTTCGGTACAAACAATACCGGGGCTCTCCACGATGAAGAACTCGATCTGATAAATCCTTTATCCTGTAATTCGTCCACCTGCTTCTTCAGCTTGGCCAGTTCGTTGTTGTTTACTCTATAGACGTTGCGAAATTGGTTCTGCACCTGGCACCAAGTCTATAGAAAATTCAATATCTCGATCTGGTGGCAAACCTGGCAATTCCTCAGGAAACACATCCAAGAACTCTGCTATCAACAGATGCGGCAACTCCTTGCCTTCCTCCATAGCTCCACAAATAATGCCTTCTCCCTGCTCTGCAGCTCCTCTAGCAAACTCGAACTCTGGCTCTCTTGGCAAACCAAACAAAACTCTACCTCCTCTACAATCTATGCTAGCATGGTGCCTATTCAACCAATCCATCCCGAGTAAAATGTTGTAGCTCAGAAGTGGCATTACAATTAGACACACACTCAACTCCTGGCCTCCCAGAGTAACTCTCCGATCCTTGCAAATATTATTAACCAGGATAATACCTCCCCCGGTCATGATCTTGCAAGTCCTAAGCAAAGACTCAGCTACCAAACCATGCTTCAGAGCAAAAGAAACAGATACAAAACTATGGGAAGCACCATTATCAAACAAAGCTAAAGCTGGAATGGAATCAAGAAGAATAGAACCTGCGATGACATCTCCGATGGGTTCATCCTCCTCGACGGTCATAGCAAACGCTCGTCCCTGACGTGCACCTTCCTGCTGCCGATGCTGGAAATAACGCTTCTGCTGTGTCGGAAGCAGTCCCTTCGGCTGTACTGCAGGTGGTCTCGTCTGTTCCCTCGGACCTGAAGCTGCTCCTTGAACTGCACAATGAGGATTATAATGACACTCCCTCAGCTGATGCCCTTCAGTACCACAATACAAACAAACTCCCAACCTCCTCCTGCAAACTTCCCAGATGTGGCCGAGCTTTTTATAGTAGTGGCAGGAAGCTTGCTGTAACTGTCTCTGCTGTTATGGTGCCTGGTAAAAAGGTGCCCTAGTTGGAGTCTGGTTCTGCTATGGCTACTGGAAAGGTCTGGACTGGAAATGAGGACATTTTATAGATACTGTACTGATGTTGGCCCCCAGAAAAGAATCACGGTCTCTCTTGGGCTTCAAACCCAACTCCCGCTCAACCTTGCGTCCTCCGCAAGTATCTCCGAGTATGTCTCATAAAAAGATGGAATGATGATCTTTACTTCCCAGTTTAGACCCTTACGGAAACGAATAGCCCGAACCTCCGGCTCTCTCACCAGATACTCTGCAAATCGGCTCAACCTGCCAAATTTCACAGCATACTCCTCCACAGACATGCTCCCCTGAATGAGACTCTCGAACTGCCTCCCCAAGTCTAGCCTATCTGCCCGGGCGAAGAACTTCTTCTTGAAGAGGTCCTTGAATACCTCCCAAGACTGTCCTGCGTCAACCAGAATTGGCTCATTCCTGAACCAAGTGCGAGCGACGTCGAACAGTTAAAGTCCTACCGCCTCAACCTTCAGATCCTCAAAAAGACGGGAGACCCTTATAAGATGATCAATGTCCTTGAGCTAATCATCAGCATAGACGATGCCCTCCATCCCTTTGAAGACCCTAGGCTCCAGCTTCTTGAAGTCCTGAATGTTGCCTGGCCAAATATGAGCAACCTGAGGAATAACCTGCTGCTGGATCGGAACTCCTCTTTCGATTACGGCATGAGCAAGCTGATGAGCACTCTCGATGCCCTGCCATAGAATGTCGGTCTGCCTCTGATGTGCCTCTGATTAAGCCCTTTGTGCCTCGAGCATCTCACGAAATAGTATAAACATTTATGTCACCTCTGCTGGCACAGGAGGTGGAGGTGGAAGCCCCTCAGATACAGCTGACACAGTCCTTTGAGTATGTGGTGGACCTCCAAAAGTAGTTGACACTCCAATCACCGGAGAAGTGACTGGTGCAGGCCCTCGGGATGTCGCAGACCTCTCAGAAGCTGCTCTCCCCTGCTGCGATCTAGTCTTAGGCAACATCTTGAGACAAAGCGAAAGAAAGAATCAATATGGAACAAGATATAAGACACTCAAGGAAAGAACAGTTTAAGAGATTAAGTACCAATATCAAAGGAGAATAGTTGAATCAAAAGAATTTTTCTAGATGTGATTGAGTACCTCAGCCTATATCCTATATCCTATCGCAGGCTCGCAGTAGTACAACTAAATCGTCACACTACCACGATATTGCATAACTTGTGAAGATTGGACCTACATGGGCCACCACTAAAAATGTGTCATAACCCGTACCCGGTGTAAGGGTACAAGTCAGAAACAACGCCCAGCCTACACCGCAGAATCGGCGGTAGAACGCTGTCTGGGTAATCTATCTAACAATATAATAAACCACGAACAATGATAATATACGCAATCACAGATCTAAGATGGAATGAGCACGAATCAGATAAGAAAAGAAAAGTCATAATACAACTCATGAGTCTAAAATAATACATTAATGAGTCTGAAAGAAATAACAAAATAAGCTGGAGACAAATCCAGTACAAAGAATACTAAGAAGCTACTAAACTCGGGTCATCTGTTTCAGTTGGGATAAGTCTCTCCTGAACCAGGGTCTCAGACTCTAGACCCACAACATTCTGAGGTCCATAATGTGTAGGGTACCAGTCCTCAGTGTTATCTGGGGAAAATATATCCAGTCAGGAAAGGAGCAGAGTACATCTCTAACAGCAGTTCTAATCAATGATAAAAAATATGTAACAGTAAATAGATGTGAATATACAAGATACACAATAGATCCGAGAAATATATATACAATAAGGAAATACTGGAATAAATATAATAATGAGCAATATGTCAATGAACAAGAATACTAATGTCTAAGTGTGTGAGTACTAGCTTTAACATGTGATCGGCTTGGGAACTTGATATAAGATATATGGCCTGGCTAATCATACGTGCAGTGTATGATTAACACTATTCAATGCAAGACTTGATACAAAGAGGGTATGATCATATATCTACACTAAAATACTCCCCACCCTCGACTGGTATAATAGATCCAAGCATGGTACGCTATGGCACAAGATTCCCCAAGAAAATAGCTAGTCTTCCCGAGAATCAGTGTCTGTACATGTACAAGATAATTAATGAAACAAGGCTTGCACAAGATACACCATATACCAAAGAATAACATCTCATGACGAGATCCGGATATACCAATCCGTGTAACCATCGTGTCAAGAGAACAAGGATATCTATACTAGATACAATGAACATAGATGATATCATAAATGAGAAACTATCAGAGAATATACTCGCCTGAAGTCTAAAGAATAGTCTCACAGATGTCTGATACGGTGCCTCGAAGACCTAGATATGGAATACAACATCAATACAAGGTTTCGAAAAGAGAATAAGTTAAACTAATCAATTTCTAGGTCAATAAGTCAATTCTAAGTCAAAAGTCAAACTATGGTCAACTATAGTCAAACTATGGTCAACTACCTATTTCTAGGTTGCATAAGTCTAACACAAAATATTGGATTCAAGATACTAAAGTCTAAGCAATAAAAACCATATCTTAAATATTAGGATACCATATCTCCGGATACGTGAATCCATAGGTAAAACATCAATATATATATATATATATATATATATATATATATATATATATATATATATATCAAAGAATTATTAATAATATAGAATCATAATTACAACATTAAATAGGTACCGTGGTTTTGAACCAACTTGGTATCTCAACAATATTTCACAAATTTGATACCCAAACCCAATATCTTGGGTATCCCCAATTACCTTGGTTTTCTCAAGGTAATACCCAATACCTTGTTATATTAACTACCCGTAATAATATATATACATACTATACTAAATATTATACATATACTATAATGAAATTAGCAATTTAAGAATACATTTACATCTATATTAAATACCAATATATATATAGATATATATATATATATATATATATATATATATATATATATATATATATATATATATATATATATATATATATATATATAATCTGCCAACTGTCACTAAAAACAGTTCTGAAATCCTGATACTCTGATACACTGCCCCTTTGGTGACGGTTCTGACCGTTGCTAAGTCTGCTGTCGCTATTGCTGCTGACTGTTCCCACTGCTGCTGCTGCTGCTTTGGTGACGGTTTGCAGCCGTCGCCAAACTTTTGTCACCGCTGCTGCTAGTGTTTCCGCTGCTGCTGCTGTTTTGGTGACAGCTGCGGCTGTTGTCACCATTGGCTGCTGTTGCTGCTACAACGGCTGCTGCTGCTGCTGCTTTGGTGACGGCGGCTGTCACCATTAGCTGTTGTCGCTATAAGTATATATAATATATATATATATATATATATATATATATATATATATATATATATATATATATATATATATATATATACATAATTACCAAATAATAACTATACATACACCCTCCCTAGTATTATGTACATAATTAAGATATAGTAACATGCACACACATACATATTAATATATATAGATAACTATACATATATGTATATGTATATATAATCATATAACATCCATATATAAATATAAATACCCATTTAAATATATATATATATATATATATATATATATATATATATATATATATATATATATATATATATATATATATATGCTATAATATATATATACTAACACAATAATACATAGTTACAATATAGTATCATATATATACATAGTTACATGTAGAAGAATAGCTACATAATATATACACATATAGTACATACATGATACATAGATCTAAAACACAAGAAGCATAATTATATATACCATAATATATGTATATATATAAATATCTATATGTATATGTACAAATACATTCTCCATGAATTAAGAATACAAGAAATAGATCTACATATAATTTGCACAAACATATGGAGAGTATCACACCGTATCCCACTAGATCTAGGATACGCATGTGACACGAGTCCACCACACATCCAAATGTACCCCGAAGGACACGAATAAGTCACATATATTATTTATGAATAATACGAAGAGTCAAATATAGATCTACGTGTCCGTGTCAAAATATGACATGTACAAAGTCCCGTATCGGAGGAAAAATCCCCCAAATTAATACGTATCACCATATTATTGGGATACGACCTACATGTACCCAATTATGGACACGACACTAGCCCCAAACACACAAGTACATGCCAAATTGATCTATAGGATCAATTGACACACACAACAATTGTCAATCTCGGAATTCTCCTAAAATTGACACAAAAAGTACCATAACTTTCTCAATAGGCCTCCTATGAACACAAAACCAAATCCTATAGGTAGCCTATGCATATGGGTTAATTTTTCATGGTTAAATCTCATATTTAGAACCTAAATTAAGGAGAAAAACTAAATTATACCCATTGGGAGATGGATTCCCAATGTAACCTCTACTTGAGATAAAATTGGCTCCAACTTGTAGATCCTTGCTCCTGTTTGTAGATTCTTACTTCTTCCTTCTAGATCCTTGCTCCACTAGCCTCCAATAGTAATTTGGGAAGGAATTGGAATAAAATTTGGTAGAAAAATGAAGTGGGAATGAAGAAATTTGGTTGAGAGAAATTCTAGATCTAGTTTTGAAATAAAAAGAGGAGAGAGAAATAATTTCCTCCCCTCTATATAGGCCGACCCCCTTTCCCCTTCCTCAAGCTATCATGTAATGTCCAATATACCCCTTGGGGCCTCTCATGAAGAAATAATTAAGGAGGGAAGCTTCTAGTCTAATGGTTTAATTAATTTAATCCATCTCCTTAACAATGGGCTTTCTAAATGGGCTAAGTTCTAACCAATTAATTCATGTTGGTCCATGAGTCTAAACTAAACTAGTTAGGTCCACTAACACAAGTCCAAAATAAATAACTAACATCTAACAACAATTAAATAATACAACAAATAATTATTTATCATGCACAATATTTAATTAAGTATGAAATTACTAAAATACCCTTTCATAGAAAATGTGGTAGTGACACAAAAACCTATGTAGAAGTCACTATAGAGATCAATTGGACCTAAAACTTCTTACTATATGTGGTCCTAAGCCATGGAAGGGTTCCTAATGGTCAAATGCATGATTTGGATCCTAAAATAAAGGAAAAATTTAGATCTATACCTATTGAAAGATGGATTCCCAATAAAAACTTAATATGACACGATCCTGACACAAGCTCCTTTTCAATTCCTCCTTCTCTAAGTGCTCCTTGTAAATCCAAGCTCCAATGCTTCTTAATTGATAAAAATGTAAGGGAATAAGGATGAATTAGAATGAGTTGATGAAGGGATGAAGTGAATTGGGGATCAAGAAAATTGGGGATCTCAAATGAATGCATCTGATTCTAATTCTAATGAAGAGGAGAGAGAATTTTCTCTTCATGTAGTGGCGGCCACCTTTTTCTCCTCCAAGCAACAACAAATGGTCCAAAGTACCCTCACTAATTAGTCATGAGGTATTTAATTAGGGAGGGCTATATTAGGAAGCTTCTAATTCTAACCTCCTAATTAAATAAAAGGGATGAGTCTAATGGGTCCAAGTCCAATGTTGGGCTCAATGTGTGATGACTAATCTAATTGGGTCCACTAATGTCAAGTCCAAATAAATGGGCTAGTCCAAGCAAAGTAGTTAATACAAGGGTTTAATGAATACAAATAAATAATAAATAAAATTAATAACAATAACAATAACAATAAATATTGCTACCAATATAATTATCAAAATTTTATGAATTGACAAAAATACCCTCATCTAGAAATGTGGGGGTGACAGACCCGTACCCGAATATTAGGGCACAAGTACGTGGCAACGTCCAGCCTACGCCGTAATAATGACGTAGAATGCTGTCTAGGTTAACAATACTATCTATCGATATCTCAAAATAATATATCATAACCTGTTAATGATATCTCAACACCATAAAGAGGACAAGATGATAATTTGATGACAATATTAATACTCAATCACAAGAAAACTATAAGGAAGATAAAATGCACGATATGATATAAAAGAGAATCCAAACAGAAGTCTAGAAATATACATCTCCACACAACAATAACAGTTCTAAGAGTCTAGCAAATCCTCAACATTAATATAGATATCAAATAATAACATCTAAAGTCTCAGAGGCTGAAAATAAATCCAGTACAATAATGTCTATCTAACTATGAAGCTATGACTAGCTAGTCATCTCCCTCAATCGTTATTGGCTCCACCTAAGCTACCGTCTCCAACTCTACTCCCACTACGTCCTGAGGTCTATAGTATGTAGGATACTAGTAATCTAAATCATCTAAAAAATGTTATCCAGTCAGGATAGAATGGGTACACCTCTAACAGCAATTCCAAATAAATGATAAAGACTATGAATCAGTAAATAGTAAAGAAATAGATGATAATAAAATAAGATCTAGAAACAAAAAAAGGAACTGATAATGGAAATGCTAAAATGTAAATAAATAGGAGTATCATATACAAGAATCAGGAATAAGGAACTAACTAAGTGTGTGAGTACTAGCTTCGACATATGATCGGCTTAGGAAATTGTACAGGGATTTGGCCTAGTTAATCATACGTGAAGTGTATGATTACACTCATAGGGAATGGGTATGATCACATATCTAACTAACACTCCCCCGTCCCGACTAGTATAGTGGTTCTAAACTATGACACGTCATGACGCATGAATCACAGGGAAAATCTGAATACCAGCACAGAAATATCTTATACATGAATGACTTGCACAGGATTCATCAATACATGTACAGGGTCTGACATAAAAAATAATATCTCATGACGGGGATCCAAGATATACCAATCCGTGTATCATCGTGTCAGGAATCAAGTATAGCAATACTAAATACATGTAACATAGAAACTACCATATAAAGAAAACTATCAAAGAATGTACTCACCTGAGGTCCAGAGCAATAAATATCAATCTGTGTCTGAACTAGAGTCCAAGTGACCTATATATGATGTATTAATGTCAAAAAGTGTTTTATGAGTAACAATAAAGCTTAACTAGCTTGAAACTAGGTCTCTAGGCCAATACTAGGTCAAATTAGATTATACTAGGTCAAACTAGTCAAACTAGTCAAACTCGGTCAAACTAGGTTGATACCTTGATTCTAGGTTCATTTTACCTAACGAGTTGACTTTAGGGTAAAACTAGTCAACACTAGCTAAAACTAGGTTACACCTAGGTTTCTAGGTCAATACTAATAATTACTTTGCTAAAACAAATTATACTATCTAATATTATATAATATTAGCTAATACACTATGATATATACATATAATATATATAGACTCTAATATATCACTAACTCATATTATCTTAGTCTATATACTCATTAGCTAGCTATTACCTTAGTATTATCTCCTATCTAGCTCAAACACTTACCTAGACCAATATCTCAAGGTAGTTGTCATGCCCCAGTACCGAAATACAGAGACGGACATGGACAACTCCCCCATACAAGGTAAAGAATATTATACAACAGTCACGGCTGTAACTAGACAAGGGGGTGTATACTACAATCAAGTCACCTAGGGTCAAGAATATCTATGTCTCAATCATCAACCAAGAATTAATAAGAATGAACATGTCAGATAAAGCAGTTAGGCGTCCCTAATGCTCTATCAGAATGATTATGAAACTAGTTATCCAGAATGATAAACTAGTACTGTGTTAAGAGTACATAATTGTAAGTCAGCCGCGGACTGAATAATATATAATTGTGTAAATGAACTAATATCCAGATAAACTGGCTAACAAGTATCGTCGACTAAACGCCAAATGGTAATACAAAATAATACTCATAGTGGGGGAGAAATAACCCACTCAAGTTCCTCGGCAGACATCCTTCTGGTGTTCTCCATCGGCCAGATACATGACAGGATCCTCGGGCTCTGCTACTAAACTTGGCCAAACAAAACTAGCAGGGTCAGGCCCCGATAGCAAGTACCACAAAGGAGCATAAGTGAATGAAGCAAAACCAATTAGTACATAAAATAGGAATCCGTGCCATAACTGCAAGCGTATGACCTTTCATCGGAGCAGTAGGACACCTTTACAACCAAACAAGGATAAGAGGTGTCGTACTACGCCGAGACAGGGTACGACTCACCAATTATGAACACGTCGAAGATACAACACATCAATATAATCCAGAATACATATGCCATAATACAAGCTAAGATATAGGTATAATATTGTCACGACTTGCACCCGGTATAGGAGCACGAGTACGTGGGTACGTCCAGCTTAGGCCATAACATCAGCGGTAGAACGATGTCTAGGTCAACACTACTATTTAAATATCTCACACAATATTTATAATATACTCGTCAAGACATCTCAACTCCCAAATGGAAGAAAATATGACAATATGATAATGGTAATCAATACTCAATCACAATAATAAACTAGAGAAAGATATGGCACGATATGGAATAGAAGGAAAGAAATAAAGAGTCAAATACATCACAAGTCCAATAGTCTAATCACAACTCAATGCTCTCAAATATAATACAATACCAAAAGTGTCTAACTGACATATACAATAACATAAATGAACTAACTAAGTCTCATCGACTGTTGGTACTATCTCAATAGGCTCTACAGGTGCTAACTCAACTGACTCGCCATCCTGTGGCCCATAGTACGTAGGACACCAGTCCTCTAATGAATCATTTAAAAAATATATCTAGTCAGGATTGGAGTGAAGTACAACCCAATAGCAGTTCCATTAATTGACAGAAACTATGAGACAAGAATAGCAATAAAAATAAATGATGGAAGTAACTGAACTAGCATATATCACGAGAAAGAGCATCATGGTAAATAATGGCAAGAACTGAGAATAATATGGTGAGGAACAATAATTTAAGGAACTGGAATAAAGAAAATAATATAATAAATGTGCCTTAAAATATTAGTAAGATAATATGATCGACTTGGGCCCAACACGTGCTATATATAAAAGAGAAGCTAGTATGATCATACGTGAGTTGCATGATCTGCTACCTATCATGGGCTACACTAAATCATGGGCTATAATATATGATCACATATCCACTAATACTTTTCTAACCCACGACTAATACACGAATCCAAATCATGACACATTATAACACATATATCATACTGCACGATTTATAATATCATATACTATGATCACTGTCTATATAATCACTAAGATATCACGGTAATCACTGAGTAATCATGAAGCACGACACAGCGATCACTGAGTAATCACCACAATAATATCTCATGACCAAGATCCACGTATACCAATCCGTGTAACCATCATGTCAGAAATCAAATATCTCAATACTAAATACATGAAATATAGAGGCTATCAAATAAGAAAACTATCAAAGAATGTACTTACATATGGCCCTGAGCAAATGGTATATCTCGATATCCGAGCTGGTATCACACACACCTATATATGAATAACATATCAATTAGTGTAATGAATGAGGAATGAGCTAAAATGTACTAATACATGCTCTTCTAGGTCAAGCTTAGGTCTCACTAGTCAAACTAAGTCAACTAAAGTCAAAGGTTGACTTTTAGGGTCAAACTAGTCAATATTAGTCAAAATTAAGTCATACCTATGTTTCTAGGTCAAACTAAAGTAATTAGTCCATATTGGTCACCAACTAGTTATCACTAGTTTGTATTAGCTATACCAGGTCATTACCTAGTGTATTAGGGATACCTTAGCTAATACTTACACTATCTAGTTATAACTAGGTATCATGTATACCTATCCATAAATATTACCTTACACTTAAGAACACTCATATATTTAATACCTTAATATAATCCATTACCTAGTCATTACTCTAACGCCTTAACACAACTTACTACTTAATACCTCACTTATCAATACAACTTAAACCTAGTTACTAATACTACTCTGGCATTGATATCAACATCAATCAATCATACCACCACCAGTGCACTAGAGCTGTGCACCAACTGAAGATATATACCCCACTGCCATGTGATACCAACAGGGTATAGACATTGCTAGTACTTCTTCTTCTGCTATTACTTATTCTAAAGCAGTGCACATTGGTGCACTGCTGCTGTTGTAACCCTTAACATCCAGGTAATGATGCTGCAACTTATAGCTGGCCTGCTGCTCGAGCTCCCCCCTATACTACCTGCCTACATTCAGGTAATGTACTCACTGCAATGCTCTTAAACTTGACCCCAATCTTGAGTGATATCATCAACTGATACCTCATCCATATATAGTTAACCGAGTTCATATTTCACCTAAATACTTCAATGTACTCAACCACTCCATGATACTGTTACTTGCACACACAAGTTGGTTGTTCACACATCACTCTTCACTCAATCTAACTCTAATATCCCTTTCCATACCCCCCTCACCTTGCTGCTATTTGTTGTATATCAAGGCATTGCTGATACACACTTGACCATGAGGTATACTGTCAACAACAGCCAATTATTGATGTAAGAATCATACATCTCCTCTTAACAGGTCTGTGTTAGACCTTAACTCCCTTTTCTCACTATCACAGTGACCTGAGCACCACCTCTTGTTTCTATCTCACTCGAGCATACCAAGTTCAACACAACCACACTGTTTGCCCAACCCCCCTCTTCTGATCACACTTAATAGACATAAGCATTCACTCATATACATTATAATACACAGGTACTTTACATTATTTGTCACAGTGAGTTCCCCCCTTACTACTCACACAACTCCACATCACCCCCACTACAATCTCTCACATCACCAATATATATATATATATATATATATATATATAATATATATATATATATATATATATATATATATATATATATATATATATATATATATATACAAGAACCATTTCACCAAAAACTTGGCAAGCACTCTATGATACTCTATGATATATACCCAATTGGAATACTGAAACCCCCAATTATCCACTAATACCAATAATACATCTAAATTACATATTATATGACTAACTACCATGGATATTGAAGATAAATCACACTCACATGAAAATGAATCCCGTATCACACTGTATCACAAAATACTTTGATACGCTCTAATCGTATCTAATTGTGGACACGTACCTAATCCTACAATCCTGATCTAAGTCTAATTATATCTAATTGGTCTCATGACACACACTTGATGTGTCAATCTCGAAATTTCCCCTAATTGGACACAAATTATCATATAGAATTCACAATACAAGTTATATGAACATAGTTCTTGATCCTATGGGTAGCCCTATGCCAAGGGATGATTCCTAATAGTTAAATACATGAATTAGAGTCTAGATTAAGGGCTAGATTCAGAATTTACCTATTAAAAGATAAATTCTCAATAAAATGCTCAATGAATACAATTAGGACACAATCTCCTTGTCAATTCCTCTTTCTTCAAGTATTTCTTGTAATCCAAGCTCCAATGCTTCTTAGATAATAAAATTGAGAGTGAATGAGAGTAAATTGGGTAAAATTTGGTAGAGGGATGAGTCAATTTGGGGGAGAACATAATTGGGGATCTAAGTGAATGAATTAATGAGAGAAGAGAGAGTGAGACCCTCTTCAATAGCCGGCCCCCTCTTTCCCCTTTTCCAAGCAATGTAAAATATCCAAGATGCCCCTACTAGTTATTCATGAGGTTTAATTAGGGAGGGCTATATTAGGAAGCTTTTAATTCTACATGAACTAATCTAATCTCCTTAATTAATTAAGGGAATGGATCCAATGGGCCTAGTCTAATGTTGGGCTCATTTGTTATGACAACTAATGGGTCCACTAATGACAAGTCCAATAAACATAGGCTAGCCTACTATCAAATAATTAAATAACATAACATAATATAATTAATTAGTAGCGCAATATATAATATTTAATTACTAAATAATAAATAATAAATATCCTAAATGACAAGAATGTCCTCATCTAGAAATATGGTAGTGGCAATTCTACTCTCCTTAGAAAATTTTGTCCTCAAAATTAAGGAAAAACTAATACGAGAACAAGCAATCACAGCAAGCAAGCAAGCAAGAAAGAAACCTTACGACTCAAAAAGATAAGGGTATCGCTCGCGCATCTCAACTTCCCTCTCCCTGGTAGACTCTCCCGGAGAGTGATACCTCCATGCGACGCGTACCATAAAAATTGTCTGGTTCCGCAGCACCATCTCCCTGTGATCCATAATCTCCACTGGATGCTCTGGGTAGCTGAGAGTCGGACCCACCTCGATCTTCGAGTGATCCAATACATGACTAGGATCTGCTACGTACCATCTCAGCTGTGACACATGGAACACATCATGCACTCCCTCTAGTGCAGACGGCAAGTCTAGTCCGTAGGCCGCTACACCGACCCTCGCAAGAACACCAAAGGGTACGATGTACCGTGGACTAAGCTGCCCTCCTCTACCAAAGCGATTCGTATCTCGTGTCAGAAAAATCTGTAAGAACATCAAATTGCCAACCTAGAACAAAATATAGCCTTAACACTCAACCTAAACAAAGCAATCACAAGCAAATCAAAAAAACTATACCTCAAACTTTAAAGGTCTCTGGTGGCTATTGGCCCAATGCCGCTGTCTGTCATGCGCCACCTGAAGTCTATTTCTGATGAGCTTCACTTTCTCAACTGCATCCACAATCATCTCCGGTCCCAACAAAACTCTCTCACCAACATCATCCCAAGATAGAGGAGTGTGACATCTCCGTCCATATAAAGCCTCGAATGGTGACATCTCAATACTGGCTTAGTAGTTTTTGTTTTAAGCAAACTCTACCAGGTGAAGATGATCCTCCCAAGAGCCTCTGAAATACAAAACACAAGTGCGAAGCTCCACTTTAGACCAAGATATTTAACCATTCTCTTCATTTAAATCTTAGACTTAACCTTCATTAGGAAGAGAAGCTTCCCCCACTAATGGAATTTTTCATGACAACCCTTATGGGATATTCTAGAAAAAATTACATTGCTTGGGGCTGGCCCTATTAAAGGGGTTATTTCTCTCTCTTCTCCATTTATCCACTCTATTTCATTCCTAATTAGTGTTCTTTCCCAATTTACTTCATCCCTCCATCAATTTTTCCATAAATTACAGACATTCCTTTTTCATAATCACCATCTAAGGAGACTAGAAGCTTGGATTTGCAAGAGCACTTGGAGAAAAAGGCTTTGGATAAAAAATTTGTGTCCAAATCGTGTCAACTTGACTTTATATTGGGAATCTATCTCCAAATAAGTAAATTCTAAAATTCTCTCTCTAATTAGGTTCTAATTATTTTTATTTAATCATTAGAAATCTACTCATACATTAAGGCTACCCATAGAAAGAAGAACTAGGTTCATAGGACCCCTATTATGACTTCTATATTTAGATTTGTGCCCAATTTGGAAGAAATCCGAGATTTGTGTACAAAGAGTTTATTATTAGGACAATTAGATCTAATTGGACTTAGATTAAGTATATGAAGCTAGCTACGTGTCCACAATTGGATACGAGTAGGCCGTATCATGATATTTTGTGATACACTATGATACATAAGTCCATTTTGAGGATTTTATGCATGATGGTGTAATTATTTTTCAATTTCTATTGTAATTAGTTACTTTAGATGTATATAGATATAATCATTATGTATAATTGATGATAGTGGAGAATTGAGAGTTTGGTGCTTGGTTTGAGTGCGAATCATGAGTATCCTATTTATGTACTCAAGGTGTTTGGAGAAATGGCTATTAGTGTGTATTATGCACCCTCAAGTCTTATTTTTGTTATATATAGATATTTATATATATGTGTATCTATTATTGTGAGTGGGTTGTTGGTATCGTTAACAGACAACAAGAGGTATTAACAGTGACTGTGAGGAAGTTGATCATATGTGTGTTGTGTGTTAATATGGCAATCGAGAAGGGGATTGCTTTACTGTGATTATATGAGTATGGGGGTATTGATTATTGACATTTGAGGGGTTCAGGTCTGATAGATGGATGCAGGTGACATGGTGTGCAAGGGGTGCAATACTTCCATTAGGTGTGTGCAGCCTACAACCTAAGTTTGTGCAACAGGTGCACTAACTAATCAGTGATTTTGCATTAGATCAGACTGGAGAGCTAGGTAGTATAGGTATAGGCAGGATATCATTTAGTTAAGTTTCGTGCATACTGTAATTAGCAGTAGCTTGAGCAGTTAGTCTGAGGTTGTAATGTTGCAACTGCATGAAGCGTAGGTGAAATAGTGTGTTAGCTTCAGATTTTAGTGTGCAATCAGTAAAGGTCCTATAGGGTGGAGTATTTGGATACTCGAGTATTAGAATGTGGTGTTATGTGTACTATCTATCACTGATACAAAGGTATCAGTTGCTCTTGGGGGGTCTGTTGAACCATATAGCAACAATAATAGCTGAACAGAGGGAGCTAGAGTAGCCTGGGAGTGTGCAGAGTGAGGGGAGAGTATCGGGTAACTATGCACACTGCACTTGGGGCTCGAGTATATTGGTATCAGTTGTGTAAACCCCCTCAACCAATTTAGGGAATTAGGTATAATTTTAAAAACTGATACTAGGGACAAACCGAGATAATTAAAATTTTGTAAGACGATTTTAAGTACCCTCTGCCCATAGTGCAACCGTAGTTATACAATGGGAATTAAATTTGCCTTGCGCAAATAAGTATTAATTTAGTTAATTGATTCATGGCTAATTTTACCTCAACTGGACCTAACCGAACCAAATCCTTGGACCCTGGCCGGCCCAAACCCCGAGACCAACCCAAAATCCCATCCCCTATATAAATACATAACTTCCTCCATATAAAACCCTAAACCAACAAAGCCTCACCAAAACCCTAACCCTAGCCGAATACTCCCCTCTCCCTTACACCAACCCATCACCACCACCGGCTGCCCTTACATCCGCTGACCGCTGCCCCCTTACACCCCCGACCGCTGCCATTACAGCCGACCGCTGCCCCTTTACACCCCCGACCGCTGCCCTACGACTGACCGACTGCCCTTCAGCAGACCCGCTGCCCTTCCGTCGACCCCCCCCCCCCCTCGTGCATTATTGTCGCTGTCGCGCCTGCTGCAGTACCGCCGTCGCTGCTGTAGTCCCGCCGCCGCTGCCGCCACCTCGCCGGAGTACGCCTCGACGAGAGCAGATCCTGTCTGAGCAAGCCACATAGAGGTAACCACATCAAACCTCGCTTCTTTATGTGAATATCGTAGCTTCGTATCGACGTGTCAATAATTGTTGATATCAAACACAACCCTAATCATGTGCATAGTGGATTAATAACTAATAAGAATTAGAATCTGTATATTTACTATCAAACCCTAAATCATGAGGCATAACACCAAGGACTTGCCTCTCCACCCTAAAACATGTACATAAACCACGTGTAATGAATATAGAAACCAAGGATCATGTGTTCGCGTAGATCGGAGATCGTGGTCAAACCGTAACTTAAAATTATTATCTCAAGGGCCAGGATGATCGAGCACAGAACACATGTGCACCTTAGCTAAGCGCACATGTGACGCTGTATTCGAACAGACGGGAACTTACAATAATATTCAAACAACGCGTTGTAGTCGTGTACATTTAATGTTAGCGTCTGATATTAGATTGTTATATTATATTTATGTTTAGGACCTTTGGATCAGCCAGAAGATACTGCAGGAACTGGCTTCTGGCATTCACAGCTTCAGGACCTAGATAAGATACCTTGCTATATTTACTGTCTAATTTAAATATTGCGTATGTTGTATTATATTCTTGTTGCTTTTACTTTATACAACTGTGCGCGTCCGAGATTGTTCGGGTGCATTCGACGGATACGTCGATGATTTATATACTTGGCCTAGTCATTAGCAGACCCACCCATTGGATGATACCCTGTTATCATCTGAGACCTGACACCTTACACATTCACAGAGACATATTCATATTGGGATGCGGGTTTGCGTACTCGACTAGCTATCGTTACGTGTAACCTACATCACGGCTAGTACGTAGTTCAGTTTATATTTTATTGATAAAGACTTGGTATATAGATACGTGGTATGCGAGTCGAGTATTCGACTTGCATATCTATATTGGGCGGGGAGGACATTAGTAGGCATATGGGATACACCCATTGGATTTTGTAGTATCCAGAGGAACCACGGAACCAATGATTCCCTTTACACTGCTGCCACGTTCTTTGGAGCGATATGGACGATATACTGTACTGCTGCCACGTTCTTTGGAGCGATATGGACGATATACTACACTGCTGCCATGCTCTTCGGGGTGTTGGACGTTATGCCTATGCCTACCCATACGTACCAAAGTTGTCCTCACATTGCATTCACTTAGATGGCTAGCACACCCTTATTATATTTATTTTATTCAGTATTTATATATGGCATATCTCTATGTATCTTGTTACGTCCCTCTGAGGACCTGGTTCCCTTCCAGATTTGGACGAGACTTACTACCCCACAGTATACGGCCCAGGACAGGAGACAAGATTCACTACTGTAAAGGAGTTAGAAGTTCTACCTTTGGAGTTTTCGTGATCACTTGGTAGGCCTTCCGCCTAGATTGGGTGCATCATTATCTAGCCAGCTGATGCCTTAGTCTTCATCTTTCATCTTTTATTTCAGTACTTTATTTCGTCATAGTAGTGGGTTTGTTCCCACCTGACATTATTGGTTGTACTATGATATCTTGAGACCGGCGCTTATCTTCCAGCAGTTTATATAGTACTTCTTGCTCTTTATATTATGGATGAGATTAGTTACCTATTGATTACTTTTATGGGACATGTTAGTATTTTAGGACAATGTAGCACTCTTCGTTAGGATCCATTAAATTAGGATATCTTTGGAGACGTGTCAGCTGGCTATTGCCACGTGGCCTAGTTCCATGTATTTGGGGACTGGGGCGTAACATATTTTTAGTGATGGCCCATGCAGGTCTCTTCAACTTTTTCGCTTGTGGTATGGTAACATGCCCAGCGAGCCTGCAATAGGATAAAAGTTACTAGGTCTCATCCACTTTTGATTCGCCTTTGAACTTCCTTCATACTGCTTCTAAATATCTGTATCCAGTTTGTTTGATTCCGTACTCTTTTAATGAAGTCCTATCTCTTGCAACAAGATGAATTTGCGTAGTGGACGAGGAGCACACAGTGCCGCGGTGCCAGATAATACCACTTAAGGAGAGGAGGTACCCCAAGGGCAACCCCCGCTTCAGACCCCGCTGATACATTGGCACGAGACATCGCAGGGCGATCCTACCCCGCAGCCTGAAGGACAGACTTCCCAAACGATTCCCATACAGCCTTTTGAGGGCCAGACTTCAGGAGCTACACCGATGCCGCAGACTGAGAGGCCGACATCTGAGGAGACGCCTACTGCCCAGCCAGAGATTCTACTACCACCGCCTCCACCTTATCCACCCCAGATGCCACAGCTAGATGGCCAGCCACAGATGCTTCAGTTCTTCCAGACAATGATGCAAGGACAGTGGCAGCAAACAGAGACGTTAAGACAGAGTCTGATGGCAGTGCTAGAGAGGACACCTATTCCAGCAACCGTACCAGCACCTCCACCAGCCCAGATAGGTGGCACTGTTAGATGGTTTCGACAGATGGGACCAGATACTTTCTCAGGAAATGAGACTGCAGAACAGATCTCCGATTGGGTCGCCAACACGGAGATGTTACTAAAGGCTTCACAACTGCATCCAGACCTATGGATGACCGCAGTGCGGGCCCAACTAAAAGGCAACGCCCATCACTGGTGGGATTCCTTTGAGCACAGTGTAGGAAAGAACTAGACTTGGGAACAATTCCTAGAATACTTCCATGCAAAGTATTTCCCAGCTATAGTTAGGAATGCCCTGTACTCCCAGTTCCTACACCTAGAACAGGAAAATATGACTATTGACGCCTATGATGCGGAGTTCAGCCGCCTTAGCAGATTTGGTGCCATTCTGATACCCAATGATTTAGAGAAGGCCCAGAGATTTCATCACGGCCTCAATTTTGAGTTACAGAGGTATACCACTACACAGGCGAGGATTTCTTATGAAGAGGTTCTTGAGGAGGCGAGAATCCAGGAGGCCATCGTCAGAGGAGCTAGACGTTCCAGCACGACTATACCAGCCAGAGCATAGCCCGGAGCAGGAGGACCGATCCGTCGTCCAGGAGCACCGACACAGCAGAGGACAATGCCATACCAGCAAAAGGAGCTTCCGACTTGTTACCACTATGGTAAGAGAGGACATTAAGAGAAGGACTGCAGAAAGAGACTGAGGACATGTCTGATTTGTGGGTCAGATCAGCACCAAGTTTGAGACTGCCCGTAACGTAGAGAGACAGCACCGCCGGCCGGACAGAGGCCAACAGCACCAGTTCTGAGGACACTACCACCACCAGGAGGTCAACGTCCACCAGCACCCGGAGGATTTCAGAGGGGACCACCCTTGGCCCCACAGGAGGCGCAGTTTGACCGAGCTCGACAACAGACAGGAGGACAGAGGCAAGGACAAGCCTTTGCATTAGCAACTACCGAAGAGGAAACAGAAGGAGAAGCTATCACAGGTACCATTTTGGTTGCATCATTACCTGCAACTGCATTGTTTGATTTTGGAGCTACATTATTATTTATATCTAGTAGATTCGTAGCAATGCATAGAGTAGCGACTTCCCCCTTACCTAAGAACTGGAAGATTCTTACCGGATGAGGTATTATGCCGGTTACCAGCACTATCAGAACGTGCTCAGTAATTGAATGTGGTAGAGAGATGAGAGCACGATTCTTGGTATTGCCTATGTCGTACTTTTACGTTGTATTAGGCATGGACTGGTTAAGCCAGTATAATGTCGTACTGAACTGCCGGAAGGGTAGTGTCACTACCCAATTCTAAAAAATAGGATTATTTTTTTTATTTTGGTAAATTGTGTATTGTATATAAATAATTATATTTATATTTAATTAATGATTTTATTATTTTTTATTTGATTGTTTAGGATTTTGGCTAGTCTGGACCCGTGTCAGACCCTAGTGGACCCATGTCCGACCCGATCAACACCCTTGTGAGACCTATTTTTGGATTTAGAATATTTATTATATTTTTAATATGTTAGTTGGAAAGATTAGGAGTTAGTTTGAGTGCTTTTGGAACCCGAAATCCAAACCCAAGTTAGGGGAGGGCATTTTGGTCATTTGGATATTAGGGAACCCTTATTTCTTACTTGTGGCCGGTTCCCCCAACCCATTCCCGACCAAAACCAGCAGCACAGCCCCCCCCATTCTTCTTCTTCTTCACTACTTCTTCTTCTTCTTCTTCTTCTTCTTCTTCTTCTTTCTTCTTCTTCTCCATTCTCTATTTCTTCTTCTTTCCTCTCTCCAAGTTCAAGTAAGTACTCCATTTCATCTCTTTCTTCTTCTATTCTTCATGGATGTTAACCCTAACCCTATATTCTTCCCCAACCTAGGTGTTTAGAGCCTAGACTTAGTGTGGAGGCTAGATTTGGAGGCTTGGAGCTTGAGGGAGGTGATTTCAAGTGAATTGGAGACTTTGGCCTTGGGATTCCAACTCCCAAGAGGTAAACCCTAACTTTTCCTTTACTAATTTCTCTAATATAGTGTAATTAGTGGTTTTAGAACTTTCCTAGACCCTAGGGCTACCCGTGGGAGAAAGTTGGAACAAGTTTGGTTGTGTTTGGAGACTTTGACACTAGGTGTCTTGTCAATTTCGGGTGGAATCCGAAATTGGCCCAATTTTGGATGATGCCCTAGGTTAGACGGACCTAGGTAGGCGTTGTCGGATATCTTGAGGGTTAGAACATGTCTCCGTTCGGACACGTGAAGTCGTGTCGCGGAGAAATGGGTGTTTCGGGCGTTTTCGGGGTTTTCGTCATCGTCAGTTCTATGTGCGTGTGCATTTTTGTCACGGACCTAGAATCGATGAGTTAGCATTTTTTCTAGAACCTAGACATCATTTAGAACCCGTGGATAAATTTTGGGCCGATTCTGAGTTGGTTTGGTGTGCGTTTCAGGAGGTTTTTTGAACCGCACACCGCGTGTTCGTCGAAATGATCGAACGGCCATTTCGACTTGGTTTCGTAGTTTCGGGCTTGTGCGCGCGTTGGGTTAGCTTCGGGGAGTGTGTGCTAGAATTCTCGGATTATATTATATATATATATATATGTATTCGTGTGCGTGTGGGTCGTTGGGCGCGCGTTGTGTGCGTTGTTGTGAGTGTTGTGTTGAGTTGTGTTGTGTTTTGTGTATAGGTGTTTTAGTGTCTATATATATATATATATATATATATATATATATATATATATATATATATATATATATATATATATATATATGTGTGTGTGTGTGTGTGTGTGTGTATGTGTATATATATATATATATATATATATATATATATATATATATATATATATATATATATATATATATATATATATATATATATAAGTGTGTATATATATGTATATAGATATGTGCGTGTATATGTATGTTGTGTGTGTGTGTATTTATATACATAAGTGTTAGTGTGTGTGTGTTAGAATATATATATAAGTGTGTGTGTATCTATATATATATATATATATATATGTGTGTGTGTGTGTGTGTGTGTGTGTGTGTGTGTGTGTTTGTGTGTGTAGTCGTTTGTGTGCGTGTGGTACGAAGGGGCAGCGAGGTGTGCAGCGAGGGGGGGACAGCGTGCAGCCAGCAGGCAGCGCCGCAGCGCACAACGCGCTGTTGTGCAGTGTGCACAGCAGCAGCTGTAGAAGCATCTTAAGCAGCAGCAACAACATCTTAAGCAGCAGCAGCAGCAGTGTAAGCAGCCAGCGCAGCAGCAACAATCGCATCTAGGTGCTTTGCTTTAGCAGGTAGCGAGGGATGGTTTAATAGATAGATTGACAGTTAGATAGATAACTAGATAGATAGTTAAATAGATAGATAGTTAGATAGATACGTAGATTGATGGATAGATAGGTAATAGATAGATAGATAGATAGATAGATAGATAGATAGATAGATATATCTATCTAAGTATATAGATATATATACATATAGCTATATATATATATGTATAGATACTAGATAGATATATATATACATATTTGAGAGTGGGTGTAAGGTATATATGTATGTGTTTGTGAATATATATATATGCATATAGATATGTAGGTATGTATATATATATATATATATATATATATATATATATATATATATATATATATATATATATATATATATATATGTTAGATATATTTTAGCCTAGATTATAGCTATATATATATATATATATATATAGCTAGTTAGAGGGGTATTAGAGAGGTATCTCAATACCTTGAGATATCAAGGTATCTCAATACCTCGAGATATCCAAGGTATTGAGTTTCGAGCGGGATTTTTGAGCATTAGCCTAGGAATAGTATTGGAGTGATTTTTATATATATATGTGTATATATTTACGCGTGCTAGCATAGGTTTTAGCGGGTTTAGGCGGGGTGCGTAGCCTAGGTCAAGGTATCGGATACCGTGGGTATCCCGGTATCTCGAGGAGGCGAGTTTGAGAGTTTACTAGCTTAATGAGCTAGTTTTGATCTAAAATTTTAGGGACGCCCTAGTTTGACCTAGCTTTGACCATAATTGTCCCCGTTGACCATAAAAGTCAACATTTGACCTAGTTTTGACCTAGAGTTGACTTTTTGGACCCCTGGTTGACTTTTTGACCCAAATTTTATCGGTTTGACCCGTTCGACCTAGAATATTCCTACAAGCCTATTTTTAATTATTTTATATCAGTTTAAATCCTTAGAAACCTGTTTAATTCTGTTTTTCGTAATAGGTTCTTGTGATACCGGTCCGGATCTCGATCCTCATCAGTTGCTCAGGACATCAGGCGAGTACCTACCTCTGATAGTTTTTATTTAATGATAGCATTTATATCACCTGTTCTAGAACTATAATACTTAATTCTGACACATTGTTACACAAGCTGGTACTAGTGGATCCCGTCATGAGATGTTATCCCCCTTACCGTGTTCAGCAGGTACTCTATCACGTGTATTTCATCATGTGCTTCGGGTATTGATTCTCATGTGCTATCATGTGCTTCTTGTGCTCTTGCCTTCATGTGCGTGAGCTATTATCATGTACGTAGCGTGTTGTGGTTGGATCCAAGAGTATTAGTGGGGGAGGGGAGTAGGAGTTGGTTATGTGATCAAAGCCAAACAGTATTCATGTGTATGTCGGTTATGCAACTCACGCATAACGGAGTTATCGTAGTATTTTTTATGTGCAACCTAAGCCAATCACATAACGAACTTGTGCTCAAGGCACTTAGCTAGTATTCATGTTTTCTCACATGTAGTTACTTTTCTACTACTTGTATTGTTCTCCAGTTTACATTGCAGCTACTTATTCTGCTCCAGCATGTATTTATTTCTTGTGCATCTTGTATACTTTTCTATTGCTCGTCATCTACACCTTACCATGTATTTAGAGTTGCTTTCAGAGTTATGTACTTCGCTCCAGTCCTGACTAGGCATATTTTTTTATAGGATCCTAAGGATTATTGTCCGACGTTTTACGGGCCAGGTGTCGATAAGTGCTGTGACCCCGAGACTGAGGAGGAGCCCTGCGAGGAGACGCCTTTAGCGCCCTAGTTAGCTAGGTAGATTTTCTTGGGTTGTTCCCAGTTATTCTGGATGGCTGTACTGTATTATTATTTTGCTGCTGTAAGATATTGTGGCCTTGGACTGTATATTTTGGGTATTGTATTGCTCTTCTTGGTTCTTGTTTCTTTGTGCTATCATATCGTGCTTTTATTCTTCCCCTAGTTGTTGTGATTGAGAGATTATATATATATTGCGTGGTTTTCCTCCTTTTGGAGAGGTTATTGACAGGTTTTGTGTGATAGATGGTTGACCTAGAACGAACCTTTACAGCATTCTACCGCCGATTCTACGACGTAGGCTGGACGTACCCATGACTCATGCCCAATTTTCGGGTGCGGGTCGTGACACATTTTTTGTGGTGGCCCATGCAGGTCTAGTTTTTAAGTTTACCTGCAATAGGATATAGGATATAGGCTGAGAGAGAGTGTGCTCAATCACAACTAGGACCCTTCCTAATTTCTTTTGTTATTTTCAATTTTTCTGAAGTTGTTTTCTTTTGCAATATTACTGTCCTTCTTTGATGCTATCGTATCTTGCACCATTTGTGATATGATCTCAGGTTCTGTTCTTCTTGATTCCATTCCAGCACTTGTTTTATTTGATTTCGATGCTTCCCATAGCTTTGTGTCTGTATCTTTTGCTGTTAGACACCATCTTGTTGCTGAACCTTTAGCTAGACTCTGCAAGATCACGACCGGGGGTGGTATCATCCTAGTCAGTGATGTCTGCAGAGACCGGAGAGTTACCTTGGGAGGCCGGGAGTTGAGTGTGTGCCTACTCGTAATGCCACTTCCGAGCTACGATATTGTACTCGGGATGGATTGGTTGAGTATGCATTGTGCTAGTATAGATTATCGTGGAGGCAGAGTGTTGTTTAGTCCGCCGGGTGAGCCAGAGTTTCAGTTTGCCAGAGGAGCAGTGGAGCAGAGCGAGGGAGTCTTCTGCGGAGCCCTGGTGGTAGAGCCGAGGTTGCTACATCCACTGATAGAGGAGTACATGGATGTCTTTTCGGAGGAGTTGCCAGGGTTACCTCCGGACAGAGATGTGGAGTTCTCTATAGATTTGGTGCCAGGCGCGGAGCCGATATCCCAGCACATATATAAAGTCAGCAACAGTGAGCTGATAGAGTTGAAGAAGCAGATGGATGAGCTTCAGGACAAGAGATTTATCAGATCTAGTTCTTCTTTGTGGGGTGCTCCGGTACTTTTTGTGCCGAAGAAGGATGGATCGATACGGATGTGTATCGACTATAGGGCTCTGAACAACCTCACAATCAAGAACAAGTATCTGCTGCCGCGTATTGATGAACTTTTTGACCAGTTGAGCGGAGCGAGGGTGTTTTTCAGGATTGATCTGAGGACAAGCTACTACCATGTGAAGGTCAGGCGGGAGGATATTCCAAAGACAGCTTTTCAGACCAGATATGGACAGTATGAGTTCATGGTGATGCCGTTTGGGTTGACTAATGCCCCGACAGTATTCATGAATCTGATGAACAAGGTGTTCCATCAGCATCTGGATAGGTTTGTGGTGGTGTTTATAGATGACATCTTGGTGTATTCGAAGACCCCAGAGGAGCATGAGGAGCATCTGAGGATAGTGCTGGAGACTCTCAGGAAGGAGAAGCTTTATGGAAAGCTTTTGAAGTGTGAGCTCTTCCTTGACAAGGTTGAATTCCTTGGTCATGTGGTGACTGGAGAGGGGATCTCGGTGGATCCAAGAAAGATCATGGCAGTTGAGGCATGGAGTACTCCGAGTTCAGTAGCCGAGGTCAGGAGTTTCCTGGGACTGGCAGGTTACTACAAGAGATTTGTTCAGGATTTTTCCCGGATTGCAGAGCCGTTGTTCAGGCTGACTCGGAAGGACGTAGAGTTTGTTTGGTTAAAAGAGTGCCAGATCGCCTTTGATAAGCTGAAGAGGAGGTTGACGACAGCTCCAGTGTTGACGTTGCCATCAGGTTCTGGAGGATTCACTATTTATAGTGATGCATCGGGGAAGGGACTGGGTTGTGTGTTGCAGCAGAATGGGAGGGTGATTGCCTATGCTTTTAGGCAATTATGTCCTCATGAGAAAAACTACCCTACCCACGATTTGGAGTTGGCAGCGGTCATCTTTCCTCTGAAGTTGTGGAAATACTATTTATACGGATAGCGTGTGGAGATCTTCACAGACCATAAGAGCTTGAAGTATGTGTTTATCCAAAAAGAGCTGAACATGAGGCAGAGGAGATGGTTGGAGTTGATGAAAGACTTCGACATATTGTTGCAGTACCTTCTAGGGAAGGCGAACGTAGTTGCGGATGCATTGAGCAGGTATCCGATAGCTATGTGCCTGACTACAGATCGTTATCTTCTGACAGATCTAGAGAACTTGGGCATTGAGGTGATAGTGCCTGGAGTTGAGATACAGATGTGGGGACTGTAGATTCAGTCAGAGTTGGTAGACCGGATCAGGGCTACACAATTTGAGGATGAGTCCCTGAGGAGCATCAGGGCGCAGGTTCAGATTGGATTATCAGATGACTTCACCATTGCTGATGATGGTTCTTTGCGGCACGGTACCAGGTTGTGTATGCCGAGTGGGTCATTGCGCGAGGAGGTTCTTCAGGAGGTGCATCGATCCCAGTATTCTATATATCTAGTTGCCAACAAGATGTATAGAGATCTGAGAGAGCATGTATGGTGGTACGGGATAAAGCGGGAGGTAGCGCATTTCGTATCCCGATGCTTAGTGTGCCAGTAGGTGAAGGTGGAGAGGAAGAGGCCAGGAGGTTTGCTCCAGCCGTTACCCATTCCGGAGTAAAAATGGGAGCATGTGACCATGAATTTTGTTTCTGGACTTCCCCGTTCTCCATGCGGGAAGGATGCGATTTGGGTCATCGTGGACAGGTTGACCAAATCGGCCCACTTCCTACCATTCAAAGTGGGTACGTCTATAGAAAGACTAGTAGAGATGTATGTGCGCTAGATAGTCAGACTGCATGGAGTTCCTGTGAGCATAGTATCAGACTGGGACAGTCGCTTTACTTCATATTTCTGGAGGAGTCTGCAGGCTAGCTTGGGCACCCAGCTCAAGTTTAGTAGTGCATATCACCCACAAACAGATGGTCAGTCAGAGAGGACCATTCAGACACTTGAGGACATGCTTCGTAGTTGTATTTTTGATTTCAGAGGCTCTTGGGAGGATCACTTGTACTTGGTAGAGTTTGCTTACAACAACAGCTACCAAGCCAGTATCGAGATGTCACCTTTCGAGGCATTGTATGGACGGAGGTGTCGCACTCCGTTATCATGGGATGATGTAGGCGAGAGAGATTTGCTTGGCCCAGAGATGGTGGTTGATACGGCGGAGAAGGTCCAGCTCATTAGAGATAGACTTCGGGTGGCACAGGACAGGCAGCGGCATTGGGCTGATAGCCACCGGAGACCTTTGGAGTTTGAGGTATAGCTTAGAATCTAGATTTTGTTCTTGTGTTTGCTTGTGATTGCTTGTTTTAGAATAAGTGCAGAGACCTTGTTTGTGCTAGGTTGGAGATCTGGTGTTCCTGAGGATTTCTCCGACGCGGGGCACTATTTGCTTCGGTGGAGGCGAGAAGCTTAGCCCATGTTTCGTCGGACCCTTCAGCATCCTTGAGAGGGTCGACGCCGTGGCGTATAGGCTTAAGTTGCC